>OX421463.1:12113921-12668921 GCA_949126895.1 Eilema caniola | reverse complement strand
TTGTCATGTTGGAAAGTCCATATCAGTAGCAAATTATCCTCGGCATAAGGTAACATGGTTTCTTCTAAAATATTCTTATATTGAAATTTATCCATGTTACCTTCTATTTTTTTTTATAGGTCCCACACCGTAACCAGAAAAACATCACCAAACTTTAATATTACCCCCTCCATGATTGACTATTTTCTTTGTGTATTATATTTTGGATCCATTTCTTTTTAAGAGGACGTCTCACGTAAACTTTTCCATCAGAATTAACCATATTAATTTTAGTTTCGTCGGATAAAAGCACATTTTTCCACTGTCGTTCTGTCCAGTGTGCATATTTTTTAGCAAATTGTAATCTTGCTCTGATATTTTCTGTCTTCAAAATAGGGACTTTACGAGAAACTCTTCCAAATAAGTCTGTCTCACATAAACGCCGTCTACCCGTTCTTGCAGACACTCCTCTAGACCCCTCTGCACCAAATACTTCTAAGCGAATAACTTCTGAGTCTTTGAAAGTATTTTAGCCAACAATGCTAGTCTTGAGTCTTCTCGCGGGGTTGTTTTTCTCGGTCTAGGTTTTCTAGGCACGTTTTTTGTAGTATTAAACTTATTAAAATGCCGGATAGCGTTCATAACCATATCTTTAGAGCATCACAAGTAATCTACAATAACCTTCGTCATGAAAATTGAGAATTATCTTTCTTGTAGAAGGATCGCAACTTTTGTTTTTTCCCATACTACGAGTATTTTTCAATTTAAATTTTACAATAAAACTTAAAGCAAACTTTAAACTGAGCTAGTTTTTTGCGTGTCACAATAATTCGCGGCAAAATGGAAAAAAACATTAAATGAATTTTTGAAAAAAAAATATTTTCAATTTAGAACACGAAATACGTACTGTCTTTAATGAAATGGCCAGCGGCAAATACATAGAAAAAGTTTGTGTTACAGTTGAAAAAGGAATTAAGACTAAACTATTGCTTATTTACCTTTTATACTATTCTAATTTAAAAAATACGACATCAATTTATGTAAAATAATAATAAGAATGGAATTTATTCCTATGTTGGGTATCTAAACATCATTTATTTTGATGTATGTGCTCAACATAAAGAGTGTCTTTAATTATGTGACCACCACTGACTATGTATACTTACATAAAATACTAAAATATACGCCAGCCTTGGCTATTACTTTCATGCAAAGTTATGTACACTCAACAAAACAATTCCGCTACCTTGCTACACTAGTTAAGCATGTGTGCGTAATTCCTGCAAGCGTATTAGTGTTTCACGTCTATGTGTGCATCATTCTACATTGAATTACCGTGGTCGAGTGGTATGTGAAGCGATATGGCAATTCGAAGGTAGTGAATTCTATCCCGAGTATATTTATCTACTTGTTTTGGATACTTAACTGGTTTTGTTTTTGTTATTTATTTTGTTTTTGGAATAGAAAAACATTATAATTAACTTCTGAAGCTTAAATGTTTCATAGTCACAAAAATATAATAATGATAACTATGGAAAATAAAATAACATCTTGTTATAATTAATTTAATAATAAAGCAACATTAAACGATTATACATATATTGTATATAAATACATTACATTCTTAAGACAATAGAATAGGTCGAATTTAACTTTCTGCACGTTTTAACCAGATAAGTATAGACGCTTTATTTAATTTTCTTCCTTTTGGTTCCAGTTGGTAAATTTAATATAGGTGCAATGAATCAACTTGTTAGCTTGTAGAAATTATATATATCAATCAATCAATCAATCAATTAGCCCAACGCAGACCACAGCTGGACATAGGCCTCTCTCAATGCGCTCCATTTCGTCCGATCCTTGGCCATTCGCATTCCGCAAAAAGAAATTTTTAACGTCCTTAACAATAAAATCACGCACTTATGGTTTACCTATCAAGTTATTATTATTCTATCTTTTCTTTCATATTATTCATGGTTTAGATAAATAATATACAATAACTATTATTACATGATTAGTATGATATACAACTACATTGTTTATTTATTAAAAAAAGACCTTTATTCATATTTATTGTCTATCCTTATCTGATTTAAAACACATTCCATCACTAAAGCTGGATCATATTAATGAAAATATCATTGTTAATTTAATATCTATCTATCAATCCAGTCATAAGCAATCCAGGAATAACTACACTATTTTACCACTAAAAATCTCTATAATAAAATTTACGCACAGGCTATACCATTAAAATAAAATTATGACATATCAGCCTCGTAGAATCACAGTTATGCATCACTATAAATAAAGTTCATCTTTATTTTGCTCAAAACACATTTGACATTAAGGCCTCCGATACTTATTATTTCACCAGTTAACGTCCAAATATTCGTTTACAAAACGTGATCTATTCAGAAGATGAAAATCAGATCCCATTTTTTTTGCAGGCTGCTTGGTGTATGTGTTGTGTATTCTTTATTGTGATTCAAATAATTACCTATTAGTTTTCTTTATTGCCTTGGAAACCGCCCAGCAACCAAGAACGGTCCAGATTCTGCATAACGTTAACGAACAGCTACACGGTTGTCCACTACAAACAAACACAATAAAATTAAATATGATAAACTAACCGCATAATAATTATCATAACAGACTGATAGTCAAAATAATATCTACTGCTTACCAAAATGTTTCTGCTAACTATTGCACAAAACGAAATGTTTTTATATTATAATATATATATATACCTAATAATAAATAATAAATAAACAATTTATTTTCGCTCTCAAAGCTGTTAGGTGAGCAATTTGTAATATATTACTATACAAAAAGTAGTTTCATTATATAGTTAATGAATAAACATGAAAATATAACGAACGAACATAGTTCTTCATGTCGAAATGAGGGTAGTAGAAGATAGCTAATCGACGTTCATTACTTACTACCCATTGTTATTTATAAAGTCAAAAATTATTTGTATAACACTATCACTAAAATAAAAGAACACAATTGCAATAAGCAAATTTTATACTAGGATTCGAATCCAAAACCTTAGGTGATATATATTAAATTAAAATACGAATGTATGCCGCGGAACCACGATGATTGATATTGACCATTATAAAAATGGCAGTCTTATATTATTCTATGAATGTTATGAACTATTACCCGACAAACTGTTACTAATATAATAAATAAATACGAATGGTTTACGGCCCGTTCACGACCTTGCCGCTGTGAGCGGCAGCTAAAGCGCGGGGCGGCGAGCGGTTAGATCAAAAGTATAATAATGTTTGAAGCATGCCGCGAGACGCCGCTCATGGCGCAAACGCACGCGGTTTTATCCGAGCGAAACGCTATAGAGGCGCGCGGTGCGCGGAGCGGCAGGAACAAAAGTACGAACGAATGATGCCCGTTTGCACTGAACTTAAGAGTATCTTAACCTGATGCCTAAAGTATATAAGACACTCTTAACAAGAAAATGCATTGCACCAACCCTAAGATACTCCTAAACACGCTAAGTCAATCTTAATTCTTATGACACCGATTAAGTAAGTCATAACGTTTTAAGAATCTCCTAACCCTATTTTTTTGACAGTTGTCAATCAATGTCCGGTACTGTTATTTACTGTTTGGCACATGACATTAAACTAAATAAATTAATAATCTAAATTTATTTATTATTATTTTTAAATAAATTTAAATACAACGTGACTTACGCGACTTGACTGACGAGACGAGATCGTTTTTTTTATTATTATTTATTGGGGCTTGGCACAAAGCCATCAGCCTAAACCTTAAATATCTTCAATACAATATTTTTTCATGACGATGGCGATGAGTGATGATTGCCATGACGATGACGATGAGTGATGATTTCTGCTTCAGTAAAGTTGTGGGGACTTTACTGAAAGCTCCCCCAGGAGATTTGGAACGAACACGAAATGTCACAATTCACTGTAATATCCCACTTTCCTACACTTTTGTGAATTGTCCAAGACGTTATGTCTAAAAATGCAACATTTTTAGACATAAAAACTCGAATTCACACCAATTTCAAAAAATAAAATAATACTGCGATGTGCGCTTTCCCGCGTTCGCGCCAAAATTCCGACGAGATCGTTAAAGAAATCATAGACAATCGCTCAATTATCATAGACATTTGGCTAATTCATTCGTTCATTTACACCTTCATTCGCTTTACTAGGCTTATCTTAAGTTAGGAATGCCCTTTCGTAAATATGTTGGTGCAATTGAAAATAAAGTTAAGATTATCTTAGACTTAGGAGTCACTTTACAAGGATTAACCTAAGTAGAGTTTAGTGCAAACGGGCATGAGTGTGACGCACGAAACAGAGCGGCGAGGACAGCGGTGTAGATAAAAACAAAGAAATTTAGACGATTTTATCGGTATTTATTACCGAAATTTTAAATCGAGTCCCTATTTATGGACGTCAAGACATCCCCAACATAATATAAAAATAATATAAAAAAAGTTGTGAGAGGAAATGAAATAATATTTTCCGGAATATGATGGTAAGTTTAACTTAAATTAATAACACAAAAACGTAGTACCTAGGTACCTATCAAACGAAGCTACTAATATGTTAACGAAACTACTGCTATGTTTACTCAATTTATAGATAGTTATCTAATGTAGGTAAATACTTCAATGTGCTGTAGAATACAATCAAAAGTTTTTACACTCATTCTTGTGTACTCATAAAATTAATCTTGATATTTTCTCTAATCTTCGTATAGGTCACGAAGTTTGCCATTTAAATACCGATCTTTAGTCGGTACGTGCACTCCTCTCATATTAAGAATGTCTTGTTCTTTTGTTAACGCCATGATTTTGAGCACGTTTTGCCGACTTAGATACGTCCACCGCGACCGCTGCAACCAGCAACTAACCGCTGTTGAGAATACGAGGCTTGCAAAACGCACCGCTCACCGACGCCGCGCCGCTCGCCGCATCGCACCCCGCTTAGACCGAAGTCGTGGCCAGGCCGTTAGAATCAATTGCAATTTGCAAGTATGAGAGTGAAGAAACGAGTTATTAACAGTTCACGCACACGTAAATACCTACGTTGGACTTAATTCCCAGCGATTGACATACCGCGTAATATACATATTAGAAATACTCAAAAGGTGGCATACTATTTTTTTGCCGAGTGTACCTATGTATAATAGGAAGGTACATAAAGCTAAGGCTAACTTGATTGGATAGTAACAACAGCATTGATAATACTCACTTCAAACATGAACGTATCTACTTCTGCCTGAACGCCTTCCTTATCTATCAAGCCCTCTTGCTCAGCTGATAGTAATAAATCTAACATAGCTGTTTTCCTCTGTTTTTTATACACAAAAACTTCGTCCTCAATATTATCATCAGGTATATTAAGTCCATGCTTCTCTACGTAATCTTTTCTTCGTTGTATTACCTTAGCAGTAAATTCTTTAACTTGTTTTAGAAGTTTCTTTTGTTGTCTTCCATAATTTGTCCAGTTATAAATGAAGTCAAAATACAAATAAAACCTAATAAATCTCTGCATGAACACATAACCCAACCCGTATATAGCCTCTTTATATGACTTTCCTGCGCCTGATGCGTCTTCATTGAGCTGGGTGCCCATGGCAGTCTCTACAAAATGACGAACTATTTATTAGTATCTTATAGTTATTTTTCTCGTTTTCAATAGAAAATGTTCATAACAATACCAACAACGGCTGTACAGACTATACAAAAGTAAATTTCATAAACAAACATATTTTTGTTGTTATTATTATTCAATTAGATAGAATCTGGACGATTAGCTTTGCTCCGATATTTTATTAGGTAAATTGTGTTTTTTAGAAATTATATTTAAATACGAATTACATACTGATGGAATAAAGAAATATGAATATTTTTCGATCTTAAAATCACGAGTGCAAATATTATACATTATTAGACATTTTCTAAAAATGAATCATATCTAGATCAAATTCATGAAAATCGTTGTAATCGTTCCCGAGATTCCAATTATATATACAAGAATTTCTCGTGTAAATATATTAAATAATGATTATTATTTTATTTAGTTGCAGGGGTTTGAGAAAACTGATAAGATCAGTTACTAATTAGGTATGTTTTATCTCTTAAAATGGTTTAAATTAAAGAGATGAATGCAAGACTTGCGGGCTCTGGCACTCTCACAAACTTCAAGTTTTTATATGAATTGTATAAAAACCGCTGCAAAATGATAGTTACCTACTTATTAAACAGACCTTGCAAATTAAAGATATGGACATCTAAGACCGTATTATGCTTGACCGTCTAGTCTAGACTTTACATGTAATCTACATATTTATCTTAGGTTAATTATTGTATTATAAAGCTTTTTCTATACTTATTATTAATTTGGCCAATATATGTATTGCGAGGTCGATCCTGGCTATATATATATATATATACCTGGTGTGTCATTCGCTCCGTACTGGTGCCAAAACCACCTTAGCGTACCTTTTTCTATCCTCGTCACAGTTTTCGTTATTGGGCCACACCAATCTCGAATCTCTCTATCTCTCTCGTTGTTTCTCTTTCTATCAACCAGCCTTACCCAATACTATGCAACGACCATATCTCCACTGCATTCACTCTACTTTCATGATTCTTTTCCCACACTCAACTTTCACTCCTAAAGGAATGTAGTGCACCATTCACGCGATTACCCGCAGTTTCACGAATATACATAAACTCACGCCTTTATCCCCGAAGGGGTAGGCAGAGGTGCTAGCACCCACATTTCGCCGGTTTTATGTTTAGGTCCCAATGTAATAGGTGGCGAGCCTATTGCCATTAACCGGGCACTTATAAACCTGCGATAAATACACACATAACTTCGAAAAGCATCGAAAAGTCATTGGTGTGTGCCATGGAAAACCTGGGATCGAACCCGAGACCTCGTCTCAGCAGTCCATTACCCATACCACTAGGCTACCGCGGTATCACGAATATAGAGCTCTAAAAATGTGGTCTTTTAAGCCTTTAGTTGCTGTACTTACCGCAAATAGAATTAAGAGTGAATTCCGATAGTAGTGGTACAATATCGACGGGCGCTCCAGCAGTTTCTTTGAGGGTCTCCAAAAAACGCTCACTGTTCTCTTGAATGATTTCGCAAAACTGACGCAAAATGTTGAAATGGAAAGCAGGTGTTAGAATCTTTCGACGTTCATGCCATTTTGTACCTAAAGATGTTAAAAAAATCTAAACTTATTTCGTTGAAACACTAGAAGAGCGCTACATAAAATGAGAAATCAGTAAAATTCAAATTATCTTACCATGTTTTACAATTTTTGGCATAATTAATAAACCAACGATGTCGATAAACAAGTCTTAGAAATTGATGAATTCCACCGGTCATACAACGTTAAGCCGGAGATCAGAAGGTAGTCACTCCTAAAAAAGTGGTATAAACCAAATCTTCAAAAGGCAATGGAGTATACGAATCCCAGGCAGGCACCCGCACAAGCCTCAAAGTTAACAGGAATCGCGCTAAGTTGATGATGATGTCTATATTACTTACTTACACTTATTTACCTACGCTCTAGTATCTGTTTAGTAAAGCTACATTGTTCAAAGTGAGGGTACGTACAACTAGTTCTCGCGGACGTCATTCTTTATTACTTTTATTGAAGTAGATAAATAAACAATAGTACATTAGATACCTATCTATTACGATGGGAATATAAGATAACTAGCTATTGTCCGGGCCTCCGCTCGCATGAATGTCGGTTATCGCGACCAAATATTAGACCTAATTTACCCCTATACCAAATTTCATCAAAATCGGTTCAGTGGTTTAGACGTGAAAGCGTAACATACAGCTAGATAGACAGAGTTATTTTCGCATTTATAATATATTAAGTATGGATTTATAGTAAATTTAAAAAATTTGATTATAGTGACATGTATGGTAGGTACATAAAATATACCATTGGAAGGGTTCTGTGGAAAAGTGCTAACTATAGAATAAAAATTATTTGGGCAAATGTCAAGAAGCATTTGCTGCATAAATGTAGGGGAATGGGGATATCTACGCAAAACTAATTTTATTGTAGTTGGCAGCTCGCGGAACAAACTTATTGCTGACAGATTTGAAGTGACTTATTTTTGGTTTCTATCGTGTTTTTTTGGTATTTTTGTAATTGCGACTTGCTTTAGTATGTATTCAACTTGGAATATGCAACAACTCAAAGCAGAATGCAGTAAAAGAGGTGCAACTTTAACTGGAAACAAAGGTAACTTCATCGAAAGGATGTTTCAATTTTACTGTTTCAATAGATATTGTGATATTTAACTCTTAATACATCAAAAACTGTATTTTTCTTAAACTATTAACAGCATTGACAAGCATTTAGCATTGATAAGTTTAGCATCTGTATCAGCATCATTTATATCCTTGTTAATTAAAATTACACCTAATTCTAGTAGTCGGTTTTTTTCGACCTTCTGAACCTGGGCGAACAAAGTAGATGATACAGTCCCTTAATTTCACCGGGACTACTTGTATGCTAGCTAACATTTGCAATAAATTTAAATCAAAAAAGGTTTTAAGTTCCAGAACTCGAACCTGTAAGCAGTCTTTTTCCGGATAGAGCAGGTTGCCGCATGTTGACTTTTCCGATCTCAATGATTCCCATTCTCATCTGGAATAGGAAGTTATAAGAACTTGTGATCTGCCCCAGCTTCGCACGGGTAGCAAAAACGGCTCCATGGATTTCGTATGGAATCCTAATCTTTTTGAAAATCCATTATAGCCAATGTTACTCGTGAAGAATACAGTTTTCTAATGTTGAAGGAGTTTTTGAGCCTACACATTACAAACACTGAGGTTGCACAAGGTCTACCTGATGGAACGTGGGTACTGTGGCCTATGGACGTGTGCAACACCAGGGGAGTTACACTCGTGCTGCCGACCCTGTAAACACAAAGAGCTTCTGTGACGTCAGTGTAGAAGACAAGGCAGGAATAGCCTTTGGTCTTCCCACTGACAACACAAAAACTCTCCAGTGAGCTCTGGCTACCCTACTCACCACCAGGAACACAATACGAGATAATTATGGCTGCGGTATTCTGTAGGGCGGAGGTACTTCCCCAGTCGGACTGCTCAATTGGAGGAAAATGCCGTCGTGTCCTACCTCCTATAATACTAGTATAGATAAGTACTAAATTAGTCAAATATTTTAGACTACATACCATTACTGACCAATAAGCCATCCTTCAGCCAGGGCTCTAACAGCTTGTAGACTAAACTTTTGTCATTATATTTTGCGTTAGATATAATGGTCTGAAAACAGAATATATAATTTCATTACACGACAAAAAGGTCTTGAGATTTGATGCTGTTTTACACTATAGATTGATACCATGACAGTACGAGATGTCATGTAACGTTGTACGTTACATAAGTACATTATTACACTTATAAATAAGAAAAACCAAATATATACAATACCTAAAACTACTATTATATAAAAATATTTACACATTTATAAGAATATCGTAGATCACACTGATCAGTGATAATAAACAGGCCTGAGAGTACAATCGCAATCGCAAATGCAAGAGAGTCGCCTTCGCTGATGTGGCCACGTCTTGCGGCAACAGCCAGGTTATGTGGATAACAAATACCTGACAATGGCGCCCCGCCGGGTCCAGATAGAAGGGGTAGAAATCCAAGAAATCAAAATAAAAAATCATTTATGGTCGTGTGAAGTGGAGGAGGAAGAGCCAGAAGGTGGACCGCGAGTTCCGAGGGCATCTCGGCCTCGGATACCATCAGGATAACGTCTAAATGTAGATGATTATGATGATGATGGAGTGCAATCGGCTGTGCGGGGCATTTGTTGACTACGAGAAAGCCTTCAACTCCATCGAGACCTGGGCATTTCTGGATTCTCACGCTGTAGAGAATCCAGAAATGGCCAGGTCTCGGTCGGTCTCGCTCTCTCGGTCTCGTAATCATGCTGATTACGAAACATCGGCACTGTTTTTTTACTGTTTTACACCAGTGCAGTGGTAGGTTTTAAGAACATTATTTCGAAATAAAAATATTGTCAGTAGGTATCTTTATATCAATAGTAAATAGCAAGAGAGAAAATCTAAATACAATATATTATACTATCTCGTTCGTTGAAAAAAGCCTATTGCAGTCCACTATTGGACTTAGGTCTCACCCAATATTATATTTTATGAGAACAATAAAGTACGCGAAAATACTTTATTTTTCGCATGATTGGTTTTTTGGTATTACTCTTAAAGTATTTTTGTCGTGAAACGGAATTTACCGATAAAAGCCGCTACAGGAGGAATAGGAAGTGTGAAGGTAGTGCCACATAGTTTGCATTTTACATTCAATTCGTTGCTAGGATCACCAATAATCCAATCACCATATTTGACTAACTTTTAAACTCTCGCGTTCCATGATATTTAACTAAGAAAACGGGAATTAACGCGATCATGGTATAGGTACTTACATACCTTTGATTGTAGATTGCAGTCAGCCTGTGACCACGGCCGGTGTAACCTGATCGAAACGTCAGGCAATTAAAGGTATGTAAGTACCTATACCAAGATCGCGTAAATTCCCGATTTCTTGGTTATCCACCATATTCGATTTCCCACTTTTTATTATATTTCTGCAAATGTTAATTTTTCTGTTTTTTCGGTGTTACATGTCTAATTTAATAATATTATGCAAGGGTTGTACTGATTTGAAAAGCTTATATCACGCAAGTGTTTTGTCTGTTTTCTGTTCATTCTACAAGATTTTCAAATGATTTTCAAATTGCATAAAATTATTATTATGATTTTAGTACAACAGATCCTTCAAAGAAGCTTATTAACAATTATATTTTCCATTGTTTAGTTTTAGTAATACCATGATAAGACTCAACAAATGAGCCCAAACTCGATAGGTTTATCTTGTTTAGTTTAGAAGTTCCTATGGCCAGCTTCTGACTCCATCTTCAGAACCTGAATACCATGTAATACCAGAGAGTTTGTTAAGACAAACCAAATGATCTCAAAATCGATGGGATTGTCTTATTTAATTTAGGAATAGCTATGGCCACCTTCCTACTCCATCATCTGACCAGCTCCATTGTACCATATTAAATTTGATCAAAATAGGTTGAGGATATCTGCTTCAAAATCGAGTAGCAAGATTCCACCCGAACAAATTACATACATGCATACAGTGAAAGTTAAATAAAAGCTTGTAATACTCAAAATAAAATGTACCCTTTTTTTCGAAGGCTGTACTTTTTTTACCCCTTTTGGAATCGGATATACTCTATTACTTCTAAAAAAAAAGTTGGCAACCCTAGTACTGGTCAAATACCTTTGTTTGCATTTTTGCGGTAGGGGGAGGACAAAAGGTGACGAAGTAAATTGTGTTCCATTTACCTAACCCAATAGGATCCTGTTGGTAACCCAAGGTCTGCTATTCTTGAAAACTTAGGGTGTTGATCTGTCGATGGCTTTTTCCCTTATTCCAGCCTGTAGGCTTTTGGGCTTCGCTTTCTTTTATTGGAGCTAAACAAACATTGTGGCAATATGATTTAAGCACCTTAGCACTATGATTTATTAGCATGATAACGCTGTAGAGAATCCAGCCCCTCTAGACAAGTGGCAATTCGCTAACCGGCGTTTGATGGAATAGAATGACGAATGTATGGGATTTGACGTATTTGACATGCGTTAACGACTGTCATATACGTCAAATCCCATATATTCGTCATTCAATTCAACCAAACGCCAGCTAGCCAATTGCCACTTGTCTAGAGGGGCAGAAATGCCCAGGTCTCGATGGAGTCGAAGGCTTTCTCGTAGTCAACCAATGCCCCGCACAGACGATTGCACTCCATCATCATCATAATCACCTACATTTAGACGTTATCCTGATTGCATCCGAGGCCGAGATGCCCTCGGAGCTTAGGGCTCTTCCTCCTCCACTTCACACGACTATAAATTATTTTTGATTTCTTGAATTTCTACCCCTTCTAATTGGACCCGGTGGGGCGCCATTGTCAGGTATTTGTTACCCACATAACCTGGCTGTTGCCGCAAGACGTGGCCAGACCAGCGAAGGCGACTCTCTTGCATTTCATCGGCGATTGCACTCTCAGGCCTGTTTAGTATCACTGATCAGTGTGATCTACGATACTGTGACTCTCTCAAAACCCGGCTAACTCCGGTGGCTGGAACTCGTCGAGCTTGCTCGCGAGACAATATATGATGACTCGCAAGAACAACTTGTAGACATTACTCAGGAGTGATGGGTCTAAAATTATTTTGCGAGGCCAAATAGCATTTTTTAAGGAACAGTACCACCGCTATCCTTCTCCACGTCCTATGTGTTAAGCTTTGATGGATAACGGATTAATTCCGATATCGTTAGAGATGAGCTTGCTTTTTTAAAACTGCGATGCCAACTTATAAGAGCTCAGTCTACCAGCTCGGTATCAACCACATGGCATAGCTATAAAGAAAGAAATACACAGTGAAAGCAAAATCGAATATGAATTTCAAATATATTAGTAACTCTAAAAATAAATGCAAAGCAACATGGGACATCATCAAGAATAAAGTTGATTGCACTCATTTTCAAGACAACATAGACGGAACTGAAACTAGCAGTGGCCGGTGCAGTGGATAGTATTGATAAGCGAGTGCCTGTATCTATAGTCTTTTTCGATATGACCAAGGCCTTTGATTTTGTGGATCACAGCTTGTTAATAAAAAAAGTGTGAAGCATATGGCATCAGAGGCCCGGCCTTGAACTGGTTGAGAAGCTATCTAAATAATAGAGAGTAGTTTGTACATAAAACGGTTAAACGAGGCTCTCGTATGTACTTCGTATAAATCTGAATATCGAGTTAATAAGTCTGGTGTACCACAAGGTAGCATATTGGGACCTACCATTGATCTACCATCCATTACGAAAAATCAGTGCATCTTGTTCGCCGACGATATTTCTCTTATAATTATGATAACGATACAAATGAGAAATATGAAGACATACTTAATAATGAAATAGAATCTATTTTAAAATGGTTAGATAATAATAATCTCAATGCAAACATTTCAAAGACAAAATACATTCAATTTACCAATTTAATAATAATCATTTTTTTTATTTTACGTGTGGGAAATCCCCGCGGATACCCACCCCTCCGGAGCCGGAGGGGGAGGTTATGTCGAACTCGAACCGACTAAACCGCACACCGTCTCTGGGTCGTAGTGCTAGGCCGAAGGTGAGGTTGTCATGCGACATATCCCTCGCACCCCGGCTGAATAATGCTAATAATACTAATAACTTTACATTGACATGTCGTAATGAAATAATAGAATCTGTAGATGATACAATTTTTTTGGGTATTGCAGTCGATAAACACTGTAACTGGAAAGCACGTGTCGATAGAACTTGTAAAAGGCTTAACCGATTTGTATTTGCGCTTAAGAAGCTTAGACAGGTCTCAGGTCAGAAGACAGCTACGACTGCCTTATTATGGATACGTTGCCTCAGTTTTAAGATATGGCCTTATCCTCTGGGGAAATTCCACTAACGTAAACGCAGCATTCATTATTCAAAAGAAATGGATAAGCGCGGTCTGTGGCGTGAGTCCTCTTACATCATCTAAACCTCTGTTTAGGAAACTGAAGGTGCTGACATTGACGGTATGTATATATACTAGGCTGGATGTTTCGTTAGAGATCATGGCTCATTATTAAAAAAAATAGTGACGATATTAACTCTAGACTAAAATGCAGAGATGAATTAATAATTTCATTGTAGACTTACAATTATATGTTTAGGTTATTGTCAAATTTTGCATGCCGGGCATCATTCCAGCGAAGTATGTGAAATAAACTACTGATTTATACCAACACACTAAATGTAATACCATACTTCAAGCAAATAAATCTCATTTCATTTCAAGATTGCAGCTGTAAGCTGAGGTTGTATAAATTAAAATGGGATATAACAAAAATGATTATAAATAACAAAACATATAATTTGCTGTGTTTTAGTCTTTTATAACTATCTAAAAATAACAGTCAGACATTTCAAATTATGTCAATTTATCTACAAATCTAAAATCATGAGCAGATGAAACCTGCTTGAAGTAAGTTATAAGAGATGGATACATAATGACTATTTTTACCAGATTTTTAAAAGTCTGCAGTTTCGTCCATTATTGTAAGTAATTATGTTTTTTTTTTTTTTTAACGTGAGGGAAAATCCTTGATGGATGCTATGCCGGACTCCTACCGACTAAAAACCCTCACGTACCGCCTTATGGCCTGCGGTTGGTAGCCCCGTGTAAGCCCTCGGAAGGATGTCCCAGGACTACCAACAGACCTAAGGCTGCGGCCTCACCTGAGTGGTTCAGGTGTTATCCCGCGTCTATGGGGGGGGGGGGGATAGGGTGTAACCCCGTTTCTGGAGGGGGGGCGTGCGTGATCTCTCACGTCACGCTGCCGTCATGGGCCTGCTTCTGTAAGGACGGTGAGCAGCCCACTCACCGTCCTCAGGACCCCGGTCATGGAGGCCGATGGTCTTCGGCGAAGACACGTCGGCGGCACCAAAGCCGCCGACTGCGGAATTCGGGTGGGAGAGTTCTCTCCCGCTCCCGCCCCGCCGCCTCTTTCGCGAGCATAACCTGTTCGCAGAAAGAGACGGCGCAGTCCCACTTACTCCCGCTGGAGACCATGGCTCGCACCATGGTCTCGAGCGAGAGAGTGTCCACGTCCAGACCCACCACGAGGACCTGGCGCTGTTCCGCCCACGCTGTGCACTCCACCAGCGTGTGGAGCGATGTGTCGTCGCTGCGGTCCTCGCAGTGCTGACACTCGGCCGTGGTTTCCCAGTGTCTTCGCCACAGATATCTACCGAAGCTACCATGCCCGGTGTACGGGCAAACCCGAACATTTCGCTAGCGTAACTTTTGTGCTGCGCTAGCACCGGCCGTGTCGCATCATATTCATTTTATTACATAATTATGTACTTTAAGTTAGTGCCAATAAATGCGTCATTCTGAACACATGTGTTTCAATCAAGGAAACCTCGGCGCGGTACTCACTAGTAGTCATCCCAGTAAAGATCTCATATCATTTAAAAGGTGTTAGGTCTCTGACCGTACATCTTTTTGGTCCTTCGAAGCCTTTGATCCTTTCGAGCTTCCGTACAAGCGGGATCTGGTGCCGGCAGTGCATATATCAGTGTTCTTTGCCGTGTTTAATTTGTTCCCGTACGTACGACCTGTGAGGCGAGTCCAACAGCGCCAACGAAAGGGTAATATATAATCTAGGGGTGAGTTTTTTTTGTTTATTTTCGCGGTCGCGAATCGGTTCAGCTGGCCTCCCACAAGCGGGTCTCACCGGTTGAATTGAGACAGCGCTTCTATCGCGGAAATTTCAAATTCTCGTCATGAATTTGATCCTACTTGAGCAGCAACATGGAGGATATACTGGAAAATCAAGAACAGCTTGTGGCGTTTATGGAGCAACAGCTGAAGAACTTTAAAAAAGATTCTTCAGACCGGAAGACACCGTCAAATATCGAAAGACGTCTGCAGACATTGAAATCCTACTGGGAGGAGTTTCACTCAAATCATCTTCAATTAAACAAGTTTGAGGATAGTAGTAGCAGTTACTTCTCAGACGATGTTTATCAGAAAACTAGGTCCTTCTATACTCAAGCACGAGAAACATTGGAAGCGTACTTAGCCACTGTAAAGACTAAGCTAGGACAACAGTCGCCGAGTCTCACAGTGGAAGAATCATCTTTGAGGCCACCATCGCCGTTACCTGGCACATCAAGTGCAGATGGGGACGTCGTGGAGCAGATATCTTCGAAACCAATACCGAAGATTACTTTCAGGTCTCAAGGAACTAACAGCAAGTTAGATGAGCTGATGAAAAAGCAATCAAGCAATTTCAAGGCATTTTCGCGAACAGTAGCGAATATCAAGGTAGATCTCATATCCCAGAAATGGGAATTCGAGGATACATTGAAAAGATTAGAAGCAAGGTGGTCCGTTATCGACACTCTTCATTGGGAGTTAGATGGCGAGCTCGACCAAGAAGATAGTTCCTACGAGGAGATATTTTCTAGCCATGAAAAAGTATTCAATCAAATGAAAAAGTCTCTTAATAACAAATTATGCTCGGTCTCACACAGACACGAGTTCACGCCGAAAATGGAGATTCCTATATTTCATGGTAACTATCAACAATGGGTGTCCTTTAAGGACTTGTTTATGGAAACAATTCATAACAACCCATCTTTATCAAACGCACAGAAAATGCAGTTTCTTAAGAACAAGGTGAAAGGAGAAGCAGAATCTCTCATACAGCATCTAAAAGTTAGTTCTGAGAATTATAGTACTGGTTGGGAAATCTTAAATCATAGATACAATAACCAAAAATTAATATTCAATTCATATGTGAGAAACATGATGAATATTCCTATAATGCAACAACCGTCCCTGAGCAGCATCAAACGAATGCATGATACCACCGTGGAATGTCTGAATGCTATAAAAAATTTGGGAGTTGATGTAAGCTCATGGGACCCTTTAGTTGTGTATATTCTGTCTAATAAATTAGATTGCGAAACATACAAAGATTATAACGAATGTCTGAAGCAACCACGTGAACTCGCAGTTTTGTCAGAATTTTTGCAGTTTTTGGAAAACAAGTTCACCAGCATGGAGTCATCAAGACATAAACAAGAGCATCAAAAGCCAAAGACGTCAGTTTTAATAAAAATTATCATAAGCAGTCAACATATTCCAGTAACAAGACTACTTCTGAATCCTCTATTGGAAAGAAGTTCCAGAATAAAACATGCCCATTATGTAAAAATGGACATCGCCTATACCAGTGTGAACAATTCAGCGCAATGTCTCCAATGATCAAAAGGCAAACTGTTAGCAAGCTAAGTTTATGCGAAAACTGTCTTTATAACCACAATGGTAAGGACTGTATTTCAACGAGACGTTGTCGTGAGTGTAACGGGTATCATAATACCATGTTGCATGAAGCGTTTGCGCAATCCACTTTGAAATCGGAGAGCTTAGCAGTAACAAAGCACGAAGCCGCGCATACTTCCACGGAGCAAGCACAGCAGTTTCACATGCACATGGCTCAACAACGTGAAATTCCAGAAATATTGCTGGCAACTGCCGAAATTAAGGTCCAAAAATTGGATGGATCGTACCTTACCATGCGGGCTTTAATTGACCAAGGCTCTCAGACCTCTCTTATCACTGAGAATGCAGCACAGCAGCTCTTACTGCCACGACAAAGGTGTAAGAACATAATAACTGGCATTGGCGTGAAAGATAACTCATGCAAGGGAGTTATAAATATAAACTGTGCATCAACGTACGGTTCGTATACATTTCACACCGATGTTTATATCATGAAACATTTGACAAAAAATTTGCCTACCTATAGCTTCAAGCAACCATCGTGGGCTTATTTGGATAACATTCAGCTTGCCGATCCCAAATTTAATGTCAGCCGCCCTATAGACATATTATTTGGGGCTGACATATACTCAAGCATCATTTTAGAGGGCATATGCAGAGGTAATCAAACATCACCCATCGCCCAGCAAACACGTTTGGGTTGGATTTTGTGTGGCAATGTCACCACTTTACAGTGTAATGTCATACAAATTGAAGTCGATCAGTTAAGAAAATTTTGGGAGACAGAAGAAATCTCAGAACAGACTCCACTGTCCACTGACGATCAAGAGTGTTTACAGTTGTACAAATCAACCACCACCCGGACGTTGGACGGCAGATATGAGGTAAAGCTTCCTTTCAAAGGAAAATTCGCAGAAAATTTAGGCAGTTCTAAATCCAAGGCCGTAGCTCAGTTTGGACATTTAGAACGTAAATTTATCAAACACGAAAATATATCAAATAAATACAAATCATTTATTCACGAGTACTTAATGCTGGGACACATGAAACTAGCTATTTGTAACACAAAACCTGAATGTTTCTTACCGCATCACTGTGTGCTACGTGACGATTCTACAACTACGTCACTGCGCGTGGTTTTCAATGCATCATCAAAAACATCGAGCGGACATAGCTTAAATGATTTGTTGTACAAAGGCCCAAATTTACAACAAGACCTACAATTGTTGATTTTAAAGTGGAGGCAGTATCAGTTTGCTTTCACGGCCGACATTGAAAAGATGTTTCGGCAAATTTTAGTTTGCAAAGAAGATCAAAAATTACAAAAAATTGTGTGGCGAGACTGTCCTAGTGACCGGCTAAAAGAATATCAATTAACGACTGTCACGTATGGAACTAAAGCTGCTCCGTTCCTGGCAATGATGACTTTAAAGCAATTGGCAAACGACGAACGAAGCAATTATCAAGAAGCAGCAAGAGTTCTGGAAGAGTCATTTTATACTGATGACCTTCTTCATGGTGCTCATAGCATCGACTCCGCTCTCAAGTTGAAAAATGAATTGATTGAGCTACTGAAACGAGGCGGATTCAATCTCAGAAAATGGGCATCGAACGATCGACGTCTTTTATGTAACAACGAGTCAGATCAGCAAGAAATTAAATCGTTTAAGGAACTGGAGTCTACAAAAACTCTAGGGCTTCGCTGGAATCCTATTGGAGACAATTTTATATTTGACCTAAAAATCAATTGTTCCGTCAAGAATGCTACAAAACGATCAGTATTGTCAGATATATCAAAATTTTTTGATCCATTGGGCTGGCTCACCCCTGTTACAACGAAACTGAAAATTTTATTTCAAAAAATTTGGACGTCACAGATACAGTGGGATGACGTTATACCCGAAAGTCTTCATCAAGAATGGGTAAAGTTTAAAGCAGATTTACCTCAATTACAGCAGATACAAATACCGAGATGGCTGAGTACAAGATCAGCACAAAAAATCGAGTTACATGGCTTCTGTGACTCGTCTATAAAAGCATACGCATGTGCTATTTATTGTAAAGTTTATCACAATCAAACAGTGATTACATTAATAGCTGGCAAATCCAAAATAGTACCATCTAATAAGAACATTTCTTTACCTCGTTTAGAACTTTGTGGTGCTCTTTTATTAGCAAACCTTATGAATAAGGTGAAACTATGTCTGTCAGATTACAACGTCGAGACTTATGGTTGGATAGACTCTACAGCTGTTCTGGGATGGCTGCAGGGAGATCCAGGCCGTTGGCAGACATTTGTGGCCAACAGAACACGAAAAGTTACAGAGATTATGCCTCCTTCCTGCTGGCGTTATGTAAAGTCTGCAGATAACCCAGCGGACTGTGCAAGCAGAGGGCTATCTATAACGCAATTACATTCACATCCCTTGTGGTGGCAAGGACCACCATGGCTGCCAACATATGAACCGCAATTGAAACAACCGATTTACACCACAATGGAAGAAATTAAGAAACAGGTCACGGTTGTTATGAAACAAGATACAGATAGCATGGTCATCAATAATTTATTCAAACATCATAGTTCATTTGCCAAGATTGTGAATATATTAGCATGGGTATATAGATTTATATCAAGAAAAAGAAACAAAAGGCTACAGCCCTATCTTACATTAGACGAGATACGAAAAGCAAAGCTAAGCATCATCAAGCAAGTGCAGCAACAAGAATTTGCAGATGAAATAAAAAGCTTGACAAACAATGGCAAAGTAAGCTGTAAAAGCAAAATACTTAATCTAAATCCTTACCTGGATGAAACTGGGGCCCTCCGAGTCGGTGGTAGGTTACGACATGCTCATATCAGCGAGGAAATGAAGCATCCCATTATCATTCCTCACCGAGGACCTTTAACGGAACTCATCATAGATCAAGCTCATAAGCTTACCTTCCACGGGGGAGCCCGGTTAACTTTATCATTTATTCGACAAAAATATTGGATTGTTGGTGGTAACGACGCTGCCAAAAAGAAAATACGTTTATGCATGAAATGTAGAAAATTCAATCCAAGCAAGCAGTACCAAATCATGGGTGACTTACCTGAGGCGAGAAGTAACCCCGCACGTCCATTTTCACACACCGGTATAGATTTCACCGGGTACATATTACTTAAGGCAAACACGGGTCGGGGTATAAAGACCACAAAGGGATATGTTGCTGTCTTCGTCTGCATGGCTACCAAGGCCGTGCACTTAGAATTGGTATCAGATCTGAGCACCTCAGCATTTATGGCAGCACTACGGAGAATGGCAGCTCGTAGAGGAACACCGTGTCATATTTATAGTGATAACGGTCGGAACTTCGTTGGAGCCAACAAACAAATACAACAAGAACTTCAGGAATTGCAACAAATATTTGACAAGCAATTTCTAGCTGAAGTGACAGAAATGGAGATCAACTGGCACTTTAATGCACCCATTTGGGCCTCAGCAGGTGGCCTATGGGAAAGTGCTGTTAAAAGTTTTAAATATCATTTCAAACGAGTTGTGGGAGAGCAAAAATTGACTTTCGAAGAGTTATCGACAGTATTAGCTCAAATAGAAGCATGTCTAAATTCTCGCCCATTATGCCCATTAACAGAAGATCCGGAAGATTTGAACTTTTTAACACCGGCACACTTTTTGACAGGGGGTCCCGCTCTTACCTTAATCGAAACAGAAAGGGACTTGAGAACTAGGTGGCAACTAACCCAGAGGATTTTGAGTGATATTTGGAAAAAATGGCGCTCTGAATACTTAACACAACTAACAACAAGAAGCAAGTGGCAACAGCCTCGAGAAAATATCAAGTTGAATGACATTGTCCTTCTCCATGAAGATAACTTACCACCCGGGAAATGGTCCATGGGTAGAGTCATCGACTTGCATCCTGGCGCAGACGGATACGTTAGAGTGGTTAGTCTTAAAACAAAGAACGGGGTTCTTAAACGGCCAATCACGAAAATATCAATTTTACCTGTTAATCAAGAAATAACAGACAGGAGCGAGCCAAAACATTTATCGTCTTCGCACCACTCCGAGCACACTCACAAAAATGCCAAGTCAGTAACTCTTAATAAAGTGACGTTGTTTACATCTTTAATATTCTTCATGGCGATCATATCAGCAGTTCAAGGCGTTTTTCGCGTCACAAAATTCAGACAAAATCAAAGTCTTTATTTTGATAAATTGGCTAACATGCAAATAGTTCGAGATGAGTGGAAACTCGTCGTTTATTACGATATGCATCCTTATTGGGAAGGCATAAGAGCTCTATGCAAATATACGAAATCTCTGGAACAAACATGCAATACAATACGTAACACAATGACATGTGATATGGTATTACTACAGCTGAATCACGGGATCACTGACCTCGAGTACTACAATGAGATCTTGCTCAGTCAGCAAACAAACTCAGGACTCACTAGACAGAGACGCGGTCTCGTTGATGGTATCGGATATCTCGCTAATAGTCTATTCGGAGTATTAGATGCAAGATTCGCCGAACAGTATCAGAAAGATATTTCATTACTACGCGATAACCAGAAACAAATGGCATCCTATTGGAAAAATCAGACATCAATCATAGAAGTGGAATATAATTTATTAAAACGTACCGAGCAAACAATGAACAGACAGCATAAAATGGTTACTCAACACATTCTTTCTATGGAGAATGCATTGAACGAGTTAGCAACCACAACAAAAAACATTTCGATCCTCAATGATGTGACCTTAGGAGCGTTGATAGGTAGCAATATTCTACATAATCTAAAATCATTGCAGAGCACGCTATTAGATACTATCACAGACATATATCATGGCAACTTCAACCCTCATATTTTGACTCCTGCACAAATACAGAGTCAACTGAGTATCATAGCTAGCCAGCTTCCAAAAGATGTATCATTACCTGTCGACGATATGCATACAAACCTTAACAAAGTTTACAAGCTACTTCGAGTGAAGGCCAGGATGCTGCCACAATATTTGATCTTTGAAATAAGGCTTCCTCTTATCAGCAGAGATTCATTCGAAGTATTCAAAATGTTTTCGGTGCCTCAACTTAAGGGAAGGAACATGGTTAGCATAAAACCAATAGCTGACTACGTTGCAATCAACCTGAAGAAAGATACCTACACCACTTTGACAGACGAAGCTTTAAGATCATGTGTAATATCAGAAGAATACTTATGTCACATTCCGAAGCCTATCTATCAATTTACAAAAGATCAAGATTTTTGCCTGACAAATCAGTTCGGGTGTATAACAACTACAAGTCCCTGTACAAGTAGTTGGTTAGAAGGCAACACTATAAACAATTACATTTATTTTTGTTGCGATCAATGCCCTTTGCGTATTATGTGCGAAGATCAAGTTATGCCACATCAGCTGATGGGGGCCGGTATAGTTGCTATAGACAGCGGATGTATAATCAAAGCGCAACAATTTACTGTGACCGCACACAAACAGCTGTCCAGTAAATTAAACTATCATCCCGATGTGTTTGCACCTGAAATACCTCCAATTAATATGATTATAAACATATCTATTCCCCATATTCGCACACAAAATCATTCTGAAGAACCAAGCTACAGCAAAGAGCTCACAGACATCGGCCAGAGAATCAAGATCATGAAAGAAAGCACATTATCTACAGAAAGTATATCCTATCATGACATACACCACTATACTGTGATATACTGTATCATCGGATTGGCGGCAGTAGCTGGACTGTTGTTTACATGGCGTCGCGCGCGCGCCTGGCGTGTGCCAGCGACGCCGCCCTCGGCAGCGCAGGCGCGGGAGCCCCAAGACCCACCTGCATCTCCACCTCGGGGCAGTGACAGAGTGATCTATCTGAACGAACAATCAGAAAGTAATAACAGTGCAAGTGCGCGTATTAACAAGGCGACATCGCCTATTTTAATTCGTTAAACATTCTTGTAATAATGTCAGTGAAGTGCACGTGTTGTACCTACTTAACATTGCATTTACTAGAGACAATAGTACATTTATATATTTACAAATTTCTGAATATAATTGTAATAACTAACTGTTTCTATCAATTCAAATAATTAGCATCGTGTATTTACATAGTGTTACTTTCTTGTCCGGGAGCATGTACGGGCAAACCCGAACATTTCGCTAGCGTAACTTTTGTGCTGCGCTAGCACCGGCCGTGTCGCATCATATTCATTTTATTACATAATTATGTACTTTAAGTTAGTGCCAATAAATGCGTCATTCTGAACACATGTGTTTCAATCAAGGAAACCTCGGCGCGGTACTCACTAGTAGTCATCCCAGTAAAGATCTCATATCATTTAAAAGGTGTTAGGTCTCTGACCGTACACCCGGTAAGTATCTGTGACAACCGGTAGGAGAGAACACCATGTCTCCTCTCCAGCCACTCGTCCATGACCGGTCAGACGGCCGCGATTGTGGCGAATCCCCCCTTTGGTTGCTCAAGTCGCACCTTACATGTCTCCACGGTTTCCTGGTGGAGCTGGGACCGCTGGGCCTCGATTTCTCGAGACGCAGGCCTTTGGCCCCTCTCCAGCGCCTCCTTGCACCATTTAAATAGAGACGCAAGGGCTCTCGCTTCCAGGTCCCATGGAGGGGTCCCGGCTAGGAGACATGCCGCTTCACCTGAGATCGTGCGGTATCCCCTTATCACCCTGACGGCCATCGCCCTCTGCGGGCTCAGCAATCTAGCTAGATTGGTGGCCGTCAGGGTTTCCGCCCATACGGGGGCCCCGTATAGGGCCATACTTCGCACGATCCCCAGGTACAGTCTCCTGTAGGGAGCGTTGGGTCCCTTGATGTTGGGCATCAGTCGCGCGAGTGCGGCTGATGCTCCCCTCAGTTTTGGGACCAAACTTCGGAAGTGATGTCCGAAGTTCCACCGGCCATCGAGTACGAGTCCCAGACTTCATCGAGGGCTCGATGCCGATGCTGACGCCCCCTACCTCTAGCCTGGATCCCGCAGGTGGCCCCATCCGAGGTCCGTGGAAGCATAGAGCCTCGGATTTGTGAAGGACGACCTCGAGACCCAGCCGCCGTATCCGACCCACGACTTGAGCAGCCCCTGCCGTGGCCTTTAGTGCTGCGTCTCGGTGCATTGCTCCCCGCGCCGTAACGAGGGTGTCGTCGGCGTAACACGTTACGCGGACCCCTCTGAGCAACGGAGCGCGCAGCACCCAATCGTAACCGATATTCCACAGGAGCGGTCCTAATACCGATCCCTGTGGAACACCGCACGACACATCTCGCCGACCTGGCCCTAGCCAGCTCGGGTAAGTAATGGCCCTCTCGGAGAGATAGGCCCCGACAATTCGACGGAGGTAGGGAGGCACTCCATGGTAGATAAGCACCTCCCTAACGCAGCTCCAGGGCAAGGTGTTGAAGGCGTTAGCGATGTCAAGAGACACCGCCACCACCACCTCACCCTGTGAGATTGCTTCCTCCGTCAGGTCTCTAATACGCATGATCGCGTCCACGGTGGAGCGCCCTTGCCGGAAGCCAAACTGGCTATCCGCCAGATCAGGCCCCACGCGTGTGACGTGCTTGCCGAGGCGTTGTGCAATAATACGCTCGAAGAGCTTGCACACCTCGTCAAGCAACACGATTGGCCGGTATCCTGATGGAGAATTTGCCGGCCGCCCCGCCTTTCGGATCAAGACCAGTTTCGCTGTCTTCCAGACCTTGGGAAACTGGCCTTTTTCGAGGCATGCGCTAAAGAGCCCTGTAAGTTGTAGTCCAAGCTCCTCGAGAGCCAGGACCCACGCTCGGCCTGGAATGCCGTCGGGTCCAGGGGCGGTGTTTCTGCGGGATTTAAGCCGCAGTACAGCCGCCTCTAACTCACCCTCCGTGACTACGGGCACGTCGTTCTCGCTGCCTTCCGCGTTGGGCACCTGAGACGGAGCCATGCGCGGCGGAATGTGTTCCTCCGCTCGTGATGGGATTAGTGCCATGCTTGCTGTGTGCTGAACGATTCCCTTTTAAGAACCGTAGTCTTTTAAGAACAGAAGTGCACTGTGCTTGTATAATTGCGTCCAAAGCTAGTATTCATTGCACTCCGTTCACTTTTCACTTCACATTCACATCCACTCCTCATTGTAGGTAGTCGTCGTCAAGAAAAGAATGAAGGTTTTTAGTACGCGTTCGCGTATTTTCACATACCTTACTGATTGAAAGCCAAATACGCCTGGTGATATGTCAGGAACTGCAGGTTGGTATCGTCTAAGGGTGCCATCGTAATAAGGGTAAGCACTAAATGCTCAACGAAATTAATGCATTTATTTTATTTTTATTTATTCTTTATGCACGATGTACATTGGCGGACTTAATGCCGTAGGCATTCTTTACCAGTCTACCATTGGGTGATGTAGAGCTAATACGAGGTAGGCGCATATTGAAGAAGGATAGGTTTGGTTCTATACAGATTGTTGACAGTTTGACCGCGACAGCGACAATAGATGAATTACATAAACTTACATAAACAGTACATATACCTACATACCATAATATATATCATATATATCTGACTAATATACATATATAACATAAAATATACACAAATACACAACATAAATATATTTACCTAAATATCCATATGAATAGGAATATATATAATATAATATATAATATATTCCACAACATTTCACACAACGCTTACTAGACCCATGGTAAGCATAGCTTAACTAGCTTGTGTTATGGAATCTAGAATGCGGATAAACATACTTAAATACATTTTTTTTTTGTAAACACATCATAATATACATAGAAACACCCAGACCAATGCAAATATACATATTCATGCATACAAACATTTGCACTGAGCGGGGATCGAACCCGCGCCTCCTGCGTAGCAGCCGCGTTCACTACCGCCACGCCACAAAAGCTTATCGTTTAGACGATGATTCTACCATTTCAGTGGTTATCAATTGCCGTACCCTGGATTTGAACACATTGCGGCTCGTGCTCTTCCTGATCTCTAGAGGAAGTGCGTTTTACAGACGAACAGCCTCAACAAAGAAAGAAGAGCCTAAAACGTTAGTTCTATGAGAAGGAAATGCGAGGAGCCGGTTGTCAGTAGAACGAAGATATCTATCATTGTTGGAACATAAAACCTGAAAATAAGAAGTTAAATAAGTAGGGATAGTGGGAGAGCTGAGGATATTGTAGAGAGTAGTAAGTGCGCGCAACTTACGGCGAGGATGGATAGGTAAACAATTAAGTTGCAAACGGAAAGAAGACACGTGGTCATACTTACGGAGATTGAAGATGAATTTAATGCAGTTATTGAGAAGACGGTCAAGTTTATCGAGAAGGGATGCATTCAGGTCAAAATAGCACACCTCACCATAATCTATCAGAGGAAGAATTAAACTTTGGGCCAGCGTAACTTTTGTCCTTGGTGGCAGGAAGTTCTTAAGATGGTACAGAACTCTAAGCCTACCTGTAATTTTTTGGCTCATGTTCGTGACCTGCACACGCCTGTCAAGGTTGGAATCTAGGTAGAGTCCTAGGTCCTTCACTGAAGAACTGAAAGGAATTGTTGTTACGTTGTAGGTAACTGGTGGCAGAGTCACAGTGTTTAGTCCATTCATTAACCTACCGCTGCCCACTGTGTTGGCCTGGCTCTTTGATGGGTTCACGTTTAAACCAAATTTAGCGGACCAGTTTGCTAAAGCTTCTAGATTCCCACTCACCTCACGTATGGCTCGAGAAATGTAATTAGCAGATGCTTGAGCATATAGCTGCAGGTCGTCTGCATACAGATGATACGCACATCTAAGATTGCAGGTAGCAAGATTGATAAAAATAGAGAATAATAAAGAAGAGAGAATACCGCCTTGAGGGCCACCAGAGTCGAGATAGGACCAGCTCGATGTGGACTAATCAATGTACCCCTGAAGATAATTTGAGAAAAATTCCAGTGCATCCGCTGAGATCTTAAGATAGGAAACTACAGCTAGCAAGATTTCGTGATTGACTGTATTAAAGGCATTGGAAAAATCCACCAAGACAAGCACTGTTACCTTAGTAGCGCCCATGACCAAGTACATAACGTTCTCGAATTCTGTGTTCCATTGTCCATTGCAAGACTTCTCCGAGAGCACATACATGACATTTTTTGCCCCTCGAAAACAACTGCTCATGTACAGTTCTCTCTGGAACCACTGATATAAAATACCTAGGAGTTCAAGAAGATCAATGCTTGTCGTGGCACACACACATACAGGGGCTTATCTCGAGAGTAAGAAAATTCTACAAAAAAATCATAGACACGCTAAAATTGGTTTATGCTGCTCTCTGTCAATCTGTTCTGTCGTACAATATTGTAATGTGGGGGGAAGCATAAAAAACAGCATTCTTGGAACTTGACAGAGCCCAAAGAGCGGTTCTAAAGGTGCTGATCATTATAATGAGTGCCAGGTCCTAACAGTGAGGCAGCTCTACATCCCTCGTATAGTCTTGAAAAAACATAAGACTTTAAAATATAATCCTCGGTTTTTGGCAAATAAACGCAGGACGCATACAATTTGTGACGTAGTTAAAAACAGAACAACAAATGCGAATCGTCAATATTATGTTATAAATGCGCGTATTTACAATAAAGTTAAAAAAATATTAATATCTACGCACTAAACTGCACCAAGGTAAAAATCATCGTAACCGACTGCCTCAAAACACTTCCCTATGTATATATCGAAAACATTCTGGACTGTTGTTTATTTATCTTAATCCCTTGAATGTTACATATGAACATGCCGTATACATCCGTCTACATCTAACACACACACGCGTTCATCAAAAAATTGATACACACTGATAAACAGATAAATAATTCTATATCAGGTACATACTTATATATAATAAATTAAAATTATTGAAATTATTATTGAAACTTAGATGAGAACAAAAAGACGCTGTGCCTATTTTATTGTATGTACCTACCTACAAAATATAACATACAGATATAAAATATAATATACAATAAATATCAAATACAGGTAATAACCTAGTTTGGGTGGCAGCGATTTCAGTTACAGCACATGTTATTTATTTACATCTCATCGTGATTTAATTTAATTGTATGTGTTCATTGCTTATGTAACCATGTGTGTGTTTCTTATAAGTGTCAATAAAAAAAAGTCTATGCTTGCTTGGTGAAATTGAGCTCGTCCACCACTGTAGCAAACCAAGATACGTTTACATTAAGCTAACCTCAACGTCTTCTGGATTATAAATTAGCACAGCTCCGAAGGGTGGTGTCCAAATTCTGTATATTCCATTCCATTTAGCAGCAAGTCTCCTGCCTAATTTCATCAATTCGGCTGCAACAAAATGTACATAAAATGTAGATACTAATAGATACAAGAATCATCATCTTCATAGATATTTACGATTTGCGTTCAGTTTAGCTCCCGGGTTCAGGGAGACACGTATTGCACCGCCACCTCGGTCTGCTTCTGCTAGGGTAACAGGCGGCTCCTACCGTTACCCCAGCTTGGACCAAGGGGTCCGCTTATTGTTTTATTCTTTTAGTATATTTGTATTTCTGGAAGGGACTGCCGTTTCACATTCCGACCCTGAGAAGAAATCCAGCGCCAGAACCTTGACCGTTTATACAACAGTAAGTTTTTTGAAGTGAAAACTTCTTTAGCGGCGTTGGATGGGTGTAAAATGTTAAGGAAGCGTCAGGATTAGTTGACCTTTGAACCGTAACCGATGACTGACGTCATATAAGATTAGGTACAGACTATCTATTTTGCAAGTTACGATAGATAGCGTCGTAGCTTAAACGGTAAGCACTTCGACTGTAAGTCCTTATAGTTTCAGATAGTATCGGGTTCAAACCACCTGGCCTTCAGGGTTTTTTTGTGATTGTTTTTTCTTATTCTAATTTATTACTTTTGGTGATTATTTTTTCTTTTTGTAATTTATTACTTTTTATGATTATTTTTTCTTTCTGTAATTTATTATTTTTTGTGATTATTTTTTCTTTTCATAATTTATAAATTGCTTCTGACAGAAAATTAGCAGAAAATAAGTAATAGGTTCTATGATTAGCGCTATATTATAGGTATGGTATGGAATGTTATTTTAAATCTTTTTCTATGTATATAACGAAGAAAGAAAAAAAGAAAATGTTTTCACTTCTGCCGGCACTCCCAGAGTGCAACCCGTCTTTTTTTTTACGTGGTTCTGCCACCGTGTTCCTCCTTCGCTCAATCCGAGCCGCGGGATAGAATGCTCACCGCGACTCGGCTAGGGACGCCCGCCCTTTTTAGCGGGCCCTCCTCTCGAGGCCCCACCATCCCGGCCATCGGGCCGAGATGATGAGGCCTTTCCTCCTCTTAAGAATACGCCCCAGAAACACGGAGGGGCGCAATCCGCCACATCAGCATAAGGGCTGCGGGTCCCCCGACCCGCCGCACGTGGCCACTCTCATTCGGGGACGCGGGTGAATTGTGCTCACCGGTGTCCCCTCGCCAGTGGCCTGCGGGGTGGAAGAGTTAGCCCAGCTCGCTCCCGTACCCGCAGCGCCTCTCTCTTTGCCGCCATCACTTCGCTGGCAAACGAGGCGACGGCGGCACAACACAGCGAGAGGTCCTATGGTTCTCGTGAGGGCCGTCCGTTGTCCGTCCCACGCCTCACACACGGCCAAAGTGTGGTGTGCCGTATCCGGGTCGCCAATACAACAGTGAGGTTCAGGCAGGTTGAAGCAGGCGTGGGCAGCGGTCGCCTCCTTCTGTGAAGACGTAATGTCACAGAAGGAGGCGGCGGAGCGCGCGCGGGAGGACGGTCCTCTTGCGCCGCAACTCCGCCGACGAAGTAGGGGCAGGAGAAGGCGGGCACGCGGCCGTCCTCCTAGCCCCCGGTGATGAGCAGCGGGTGACAGGCGCGGGGGCGCCCTCACCCGCATTGCACTGCCCATCACCCCGCCGTACGAGGATGACTGGGCACTCACGGCCATCCTCGAGCCCCTCCCCGCGCTCGGGAGGGGCGTGAAGAGCCTGCCACGATTAGGCGGGCAATCGCCGGAGGGGGACTGGACGTAAAGGCTCCGCCGGTTTCCCAGACCCCCTCCAAAGAGGCGATGCGGAAGTGCCGCTGGGTCGTTTAGTGGGTATACCGGGAACCTGTTCCCGGGGAGTCCCACATATCCCTCTCGTCCCCCGACGGGAGGGAATGCGTAACGCATTTTTCCCAGCGAAAAAAAAAAGGTGAGGTTGGACGGTGGGGAACCACCCCACAGTCTTGACTTCCTCTTAGTGTTCCCCGGGCAACGCCGCGCTTGTCACCGTAACGGAGTGGCAAGCCGGCGGCTAACGAAGACTGTGCGATTGAGTGCTCTCCTTGCGGATTTTTCTCGATATTCGACGTTCGGTATGCCGAAACCCTCGCGGGACGCCTCCGGGCGCTTCCTTAAAAAAGGCCCTTCTCAGGGCCAACCCCAAACGGCCCTTTTCAGGGCCAACCCTGATGACGCTTCAGCGTCAGAGGCTGGCCGCGCACCACCTGCGACCAACCCACGTTGTGAGGAGGAGCCCCTCCCGGACTCCGACAGGGATGACTTGACGGTGGAGCTGTCGGACCGATAGACCCAGAACCGGGCTCGGAGCGCGGAAGCTTCTGGTCTGTATGCGGACTGTCCTGTATGCGGACCACTCCTTGGCGGAGCTGGAAAAGATGACTCAGGAGGACCAAGAGGGGATTGTTGAAGTCCAGTTCCAGAAGGCCCTCAAATGCCGGGCCGCAAGTATGTTCGGCATCGTCCGTGAGTTGGTGCAGCGCACGGCCACGGACGAGATACAGCAACTGCAGGCGAGGACCGATCGCCTGCAGAAGGAGGTCAGCGAGCTTCACAATTAGCTCGCTGAAGCCACGGCGCAGCCTGTCCAGGCCTCGTCAGCAGTGGCGAAGGCATGGGCGAAGGCAAGGGCGAAGGCTTTCGCCTGCCATAGATGTTCTGGACGTAGACGTAGACGCTGCCGCGGCCCAGCTACGCGGGTCGTTGACCGAGGTATGCAATTCAAGTATGCCTCGGTCTCGTCGTCCGCCTCCCAAACGCGCCGTCCACTGGTGGTCGGTGGAGTTGGCGGGGCTTCGGGCTGCCTACGTGGCGGCCCAGCGGGAGTACGCCAGGAGCCGGCGGCGGCGAACACGCAATCAGGCGAATGAAGACCGCCTCTACAACCTGTACGTAGAGGCAAAGAAGGTCCTCAGGTCCGCGATGTTCGCCGCGCAGGACTCGGCGCGAGCTGAGCTGCTGGAGGATCTCGACAGAGACCCTTTCGGGAGGCCTTATAAGGCGGCGCGGAACAAACTGTGCCCGTTTGGCCCCCCGGTGTCGGAGACCCTCGAGCCGGCGTTGCTGGACGGGGTGGTCCGGTCCCTGTTTCCCAGCAGGGCCAATTTCACCCCGCCAGCAATGGACCCTCCAGTAGGTCGGCCCGCTGAGGAGGAAGACGGGGAGGTGGACGAGGAGGCTCCTCTCCTCACGGAGGCGGAACTCCGCACGGAGACACTTCGCCTCCGTGCGAAGAAGACGGCCCCCTGGGCCGGACGGCGTGCCCGCAAGGGTGGTGGCAATAGCCGCCACCGAAATGGTGGACCGGTTTCGAGCCCTCTTTGACGCGTGTTTCGCGTCGGGGAGGTTCCCGAAACCATGGAAGGAGGGGCGGCTATGCCTCCTCCGAAAGGAAGGGCGGCCGGCGGATTCTCCCTCGGCATACCGACCCATCGTTCTGCGCGATGAGGTCGGTAAGATGTTCGAGGGGATAGTAGACGCTCGGCTGAACAAGCATTTGCTGGTGGTCGGGCCAGACCTGTCGGACGCTCAGTTTTGTTACCTAACTGAGTGTTCCGACGTGGACGTCCTGGCCCTGTTGAAGGGCCAGGTGAAGGAGGCCGTTGAGGCTGGGGACGGAGTGTTGGCGGTGTCGTTTGACATAGCCAACGCGTTCAACTCCGTTCCTTACTCAACCATATTCGAGGCACTCCGTTTCCATGGAGTGCCTCGGTACCTGAGGGGCCTACTGGCCAGCTACTTGGAGGATCGAACGGTCCTCGTCGTTGACAAAGCTGGCCAGCTACGGCGTTACAGCGTCGAGTCCGGTGTTCCGCAGGGGTCAGTCTTAGGACCACTTCTGTGGAACATCGGGTTCGACTGGCTGTTGAGGGGAGCCCTCCTCCGTGGCATGAGTGTAATTTTTTATGCGGATGACACTCTGCTCACTGCCCGGGGAGGAAAATTCAGGGAGGCGGCCAATCTGGCCTCGGCGGGCGGATCCCTGGTCGCGGGGAGGATCCGCCGCCTAGGGCTGAAAGTGGCGTTGCACAAAACCGAGGCCGTGTTCTTCCACGGGCCTCGGCAGCGCCCACCACCTGATGCACACATCTTTGTGGAGGGCGTCAGGGTAGAGGTAAAGGCCCAGATGAAATATCTGGGCCTTACGCTGGACAGTAGGTGGCGCTTCAGCCCGCATTTCAGCGGACTGTCGTCGCGCCTGCTGAAGGCGGCGGGGGCCCTCTCATGGCTTATGCCAAACCTGGGAGGGCCAAGTGGGCGCTGCTGGCGTTTGTACGCCGGCATTTTGAAAAGTATGGCCCTGTACGGGGCGCCCATCTGGGCGGACTCCCTCCAAAGGAGGGAGAATGCCACGGCACTCCGGGCGCCTCAAAGGGCCATCGCTCAGAGAGTGTCGCAAAGCTACCGGTCGGTAAGTTTCGCGGCGGCGTGCGCTCTGGCAGGCACCCCCCCTTGGGAGCTCGAGGCGTGGGTGCTCGCCAGAGTGTTCGAATGTTCGGCGGGGTATAGGGCGCTCGGAGAGCGCCCCGCCCCTGAGGAGAAGGAGGCCGTTCGGCGGGAGGCGTCACTCACACACTCACATCACTGGACGGTGGACCTCGCCGCCGCAATTTTTGGTCGCCGGACGTTGGACGTTGGAGAGGAAAGCCCATCGTGCCACGACTGTGGCGCGGTGGAGAACACGGCGCAGCACACCCTAGAGGTTTGCGCGTCGTGGTCCGAGCGGCGCGGCAGTCTTATCGCGGTTGTCGGGCCGGATAATTCGAACGATTGCTGTTGCGCTGCGAGTAACGGAAGTTGCCTCTTGGTCTGTCCATTTTCAAAGCTGCAACCGCTTTCGTTAGCGATTCAATCATATTTAAAATCTTGTCATCGGTTGATGATGTAGAGGGTTGTGGTGCTGCTTTGCTGTGGCTGCAGGAACAGACGGCACTGACTTCTTTTGTCTGTTCATCCATTTTATCTGCCATTGCCACTAGGGATTCTAATTTTGATTCTTCGCTAACAGCTAATATGGCTCTTGTCGCAGGTGGTAGATGACTCATCCATAACACACGTAGTGTCTGATCCGGTATTTTGTCTCGGGCCAGGTCTCGCATGCGTCGCAACAGCTGTGAGGGACGCTGATCCCCTAGATCTATTTCGTTGAGCAGTTTATGCAGTTGCTTACTTTCTGACTCTTCGTAGAGGGACAACAACCTGGATTTTAACTCACGGAACCTACCGTCCCTTGCCGATGACAGGATGATGTCACTGATTTGTTCGATGTCCACTTTGTCTAGTTGGGCCACTGCTAATCCAAATTTTCCTTCGTCTGAAAGCTTCTGATTTGCCACCATAGTTTCAAATTGTGCGAACCATTACCTCGGCTTATCGCGCCAGAAAAGAGGGATCCGTGACTTGATAGAAATCGTCTCGATATCTTCTCTAGACAGCGCGGCGGGGCTTGCTTTTTCTTTCTCGCACGTCGGGGTCACCAATTGTGAAGGTTCATCCATCGTCAGGCTAGTCAAAAGTCTATTTAAGTAGTGTAGGTTGTATGAAATTTATTAGAACAATTTATAATACTTTTTACAAGATTCGTAAGCACACGTGGCCGCGAGGTGGATAGTATCACATCGACTGACTCGTCGGCGGCGCCGGCGCACCATGCCATCGTAAATACAGCGCGCCTTTAGCCGGTCGTTTAGTGCACTCCACGCTCTGTCCGCGGTGGGACGTGCGGTAATCTTAATGTTTGCAGGCCGCTACAACATAATGTCACAGAAGGAGGCGGCGGAGCGCGCGCGGGAGGACGATCCTCTCGCGCCGCAACTCCGCCGACGAAGGAGGGGCAGGAGAGGGCGGGCACGCGGCCGCCCTCCCAGCCCCCGGTGATGAGCAGCGGATGACAAGCGCGGGGGCGCCCTCACCCGCATTGCACTGCCCATCACCCCGCCGTACGAGGATGACTGAGCTCTCACGGTCATCCTCGAGCCCCTCTCCGTACTCGGGAGGGGCGTTAAGGGCCCGCCGCTATTAGGCGGGCAATCGCCGGAGGGGGACTGGACGTAAAGGCTCTGCCAGTTTCCCAGACCCCCTTCAAGAAAGGCGATGCGGGAGTGCCGCTTGGTCGTTAAGTGGGTATACCGGGAATCTGTTCCCGGGGAGTCCCACATATCTCTCTCGTCCCCCGGCGGACGCAACGTATTTTTCCCAGCGAAAAAAAAAATAAAAAAGGTGAGGTTGGATTGGGGAACCACCCCACAGTCTTGACTTCCTCGTAGTGTTCCCCGGGCAACGCCGCGCTTGTCACCGTAATGGAGTGGCAAGCCGGCGGCTAACGAAGACTGTGCGATCGAGTGCTCTCTTTGCGGATTTATCTCGATCTTAGACGTTCGACGCTATGCCGAAACCATGGCGGGACGCCTCCGGGCGCTTCCCAAAACAAGGCCCTTCTCAGGGCCAACCCAATACGGCCCTTCTCAGGGCCAACCCTGATGACGCTTCAACGTCAGAGACTGGCCGCACACCATCTGCGGCCAGCCCGCGTTGTGAGTTGGACGACCTTTCGGAATCCGACAGCGATGCCTTGGTGGTGGAGCTGTAGGATCAACAGGCCCAGAAGAAGCGGGCTTATGCGAGGCAGAGTTCGGAGGCCTCTTCGGACTCGGCCAAGAAGAAAGGCTCCAGTCGCGACCTGGGCTTGCTGGACGCCCAGCACCAGCTAGACCTGGCCAACATGGTGACACTACAACTGGAGCTGGAGGAGCAGGTCGCCGCCAAGGAGGACCGTCCTGTATGCGGACCACTCCTTGGCGGAGCTTCAAAAGATGGCTCAGGAGGACCAAGAGGGGATTGTCGAAGTCGCCTCGAAGTCCTCAAACCTGAAGGGCACCTTTCAGAAGGCCCTCAAATGCCGGGCAGCAAGCCTGTTCGGCATCGTCCGTGAGCTGGTGCAGCGCACGGCCACGGACGAGATAAAGCAACTGCAGGCGAGGACCGATCGCCTGCAGAAGGAGGTCAGTGAGCTTCATAATAAGCTCGCTGAAGCCACGGCGCAGCCTGTCCAGGCCTCGCCAGCAGCGGTGGCGGTGGACCTCTCCTCCTCCGTCCTTGAGGACACCATCCGCAAGGTGGTAATGGAGGAGAGTGCCTTCACAAGGGCCTGCTTCGCGGGCATCGATTATCGCCTCCTGCCCTGGCGCGGCCCAAATGGCTCCACCCCCGGTCGTGGTCGCGGCTGTACCCGGAAGCTCCAAGAGGGAAAACGCCTCCCTGCCCTCCACCACCCAGTCCAGAGAGTCTGGACTGGGTGGTTGGGAGGAACCTTGTTCTTCCCAAAACCGCGGCCGTGGTGGTTACGCTCACGGTAGAGGCCGCGGAAAAGGGGGAGACATACGAGTCCGTTTTGAAGCGGGCTCGTAGCGGCGCCAACCTCTCCACGTCGCAGGTTGGCCCAGTGACGTGCCGCCGGACCCAAACTGGGGCTCGACTGTTCGAGTTCCCGGGGGCTCAAGGCGGCACCAACGCGGTGACGGTGGCCAGGCCGGTGAAGTCCGCGTCCTTGGAGGTGACCGGTCTTGATGACTCTGTCACCAAAGAGGAGGTGGTGGTGGCGGTCGCAGCTGCGGGAGGCTGCGATGCGGCTGCATTGCGGGGCGGGGCCATTAGGCCCGGCCGCGGTGGCCTGGGTGCTATCCGGCTAGAGTGCCCAGTAGCCACGGCAAAGGTCGTCCTGGCCAAAAGGCGGCTCCCCGTAGGCTTTGGTATAGCGGTGGTCCGAGCGCTTGAGGCCCAGCCGCAGCGCAGGTGCCAAGCCGACCTGCAGCTGTCGCCGCAACCAATGAGGTCGTTGAGACCTCAGCGCCACCGGCCGACGAAGGAAATGCGATGGATCACTAATGGGAACGGTCCATCGCATTTTACAGGCGAACACCAACCACTGCCGAGCGGCTCAGGACCTGCTGATGCAGATCATGGCCGAGTGGTTGGTGGCCGTTGCGGTTGTCAGCGAGCCCTACTCAGTCCTGAGACCTGAACGCTAAGTCGGTGGTTTGGGATAACCCCGCCACCGACGAGCGCGAACTCTGGGCGGCCTCCTCCGGTCTCTCCCTCTTGAACAGAGGGAGAGTTCAGACGTGCGTGCGACGGCGGGGTGGCCGTCACCTTTGCCTCCCCTGCACTAGCCGCACGCGTGGAGAATTGGCGGGTGGACATGGTGGAGACTTTCTCGGACCACCGTTACGTGCGGTTCGAGATCTCCACCCAGGGCCCACAGGGAGCGGCCCGTCCGGGCCAATCCCCATTCCCACGGTGGGTCCTCGTCCACCTGGACAGGGATGTGGCCAAGGAGGCGGCCTTCGTTGAGGACTGGCTTTCGCCTGCCATAGATGTCCTGGACGTAGACGTAGACGCTGCCGCGGCCCAGCTACGCGGGTCGTTGACCGAGGGATGCAATTCAAGTATGCCTCGGTCTCGTCGTCCGCCTCCCAAACGCACCCAGCGGAGTTGGCGGGGCTTCGTGCTGCCTGCGTGGCGGCCCGGCAGGAGTACTCCAGAAGCAGGCGGCGGCGAACACGCGACCAGGCGAATGAGGACCGCCTCTACAACCTGTACGTAGAGGCAAAGAAGGTCCTCAGGACCACGACGTTCGCCGCGCAGGACTCGGCGCGAGCCGAGCTGCTGGAGGGTCTCGACAGAGACCCTTTCGGGAGGCCTTATAAGGCGGCGCGGAACAAACTGCGCCCCTTTGGCTCCCCGGTATCGGAGACCCTCGAGCCGGCGTTGCTGGACGGGGTGGTTGGGATTGGGGTGGACCCCGCCAGCAATGGACCCTCCAGTAGGTCGGCCCGCTGAGGAGGAAGACGGGGAGGAGGACGAGGAGGCTCCTCTCCTCACTGAGGCTGAACTCCGCATGGAGATACTTCGCCTCCGTGCGAAGAAGACGGCCCCTGGGCCGGACGGCGTGCCCGCAAGGGTGGTGGCAATAGCCGCCACCGAAATGGTGGACCGGTTTCGGCCTCGGCGGATCCCTGTTCGCGGGGAGGATCCGCCGCCTAGGGCTGAAAGTGGCGCTGCACAAAACCGAGGCCGTGTTCTTCCACGGGCCTCGGCAGCGCCCACATCTTTGTGGAGGGCGTCAGGGTAGAGGTAAAGGCCCATATGAAATATCTGGGCCTTACGCTGGACAGCAGGTGGCGTTTCGGCCCACACTTCAGCGGGCTGTCGTAGCGCCTGCTGAAGGCGGCGGGGGCCCTCTCATGGCTTATGCCAAATCTGGGAGGGCCAAGTGGGCGGTTCCGGCGTTAGTACGCCGGCATTTTAAAAAGTATGGCCCTGTACGGGGCGCCCATCTGAGCAGACTCCCTTCAAAGGAGGGAGAATGCCTGTGGCATCCGGGCGCCCCAAAGGGCCATCGCCCAGAGAGTGTCACGAAGCTACCTGTCGGTAAGCTTCGCGGCGGCGTGCAGTCTGGCAGGCACCCCGCCTTAGGAGCTCGAGGCGTGGGTGCTCGCCAGAGTGTACGAATGGACGGCGGGGCGAAGGGCGTTCGGGGAGCGCCCCGCTTCTGAGGAGAGGGAGGACGTTCGGCGGGAGGCGAGGGACGTCATCGTTCGTCATTGGACGGTGGACCTCGCCGCCGCAAATTTCGGCCGCCGGACGTTGGACGCGCTCGGGCCTGTCCTGAAGGACTGGCTCGAGCGACCACGAGGTTTCCTCTCTTTCCGGCTGGTGCAGGTGCTGTCCGGACACGGCTGTTTCGGCTCGTACCTGCACCGGATCGGGAGAGAGGGGAGCCCGACGTGCCATGACTGTGGCGCGGCGGAGGACACGGCGCAGCCCGGACACCCTAGAGGTGTCTTCGTCGTGGTTTGGGCGGCGCCGCGGTCTTGTCGCGGTGATCGGACCGGACCTTTCGCTCCCCAGCTTGGTAAAGGCCATGCTGGGGAGCGAGGAGGCGTGGGCAGCGGTCGCCTCCTTCTGTGAAGACGTAATGTCACATAAGGAGGCGGCAGAGCGCGCCCGGGAGGACGATCCTCTCGCGCCGCAACTCCGCCGACGAAGGAGGGGCAGGAGAGGGCGGGCACGCGGCCGCCCTCCCAGCCCCCGGTGATGAGCAGCGGGTGACAGGCGCGGGGGCGCCCTCACCCGCATCGCACTGCCCATCACCCCGCCGTACGAGGATGACTGGGCACTCACGGCCATCCTCGAGCCCCTCCCCGCGCTCGGGATGATTTTTCCCAGCTATAAAAAAAGGTGAGTTTGGATTGGGCATTAAGGAAATTGGCAATACAAGGCCTTCTACCTCTACAAGCATATTAGATGTTTAAAACTCATTTATTATTAATTTTATTTTCGTATTTTTTTTTATTTTTTTTTTGTACTTTTTGAGTCCTCAAGTTTGGCGGATAGCTTCCTGTGTGGTTACGAATATGGGTATTTGGGGCACTCTACATAAATACGCAAAACTTTATTCCGAAAATCACAATCACGAATTTTAAAATTCCGTATTTCATAATTCCGAAAGTCAGAAATCCGATGTTCTATAAATCCTATAAATTTATTGAAATTTCAAAATTCCTGATGTTCCAAACTACGAATGTGTCAGAATTTCAAATTTCAAGATACCGAACCATTACAATTCTGAATGAATAATAATCCGAAATATCATAAATACGAATTCAGATTGTGAAAATTCCGAAACAACACAAACCCCACAATCAAATTCTTGGAAAATTGTTTGTTGTTTTGAAAAAGGATCTGGACAGATATGTACCACTGCAGTAGAAAGGTCGCAGCTAGCTTAATCAGCCGTTCAATTAACTGCCTAGGCTCTGTGCTGTAATTAGCGGCCTGAATGGTGTTAAGCCATTTGATTAAACGGTTAGGCAAGTAGCTTGGATCGATGACGTTTAATTACTTGCCTAGCCATTTAATTAAATAACTATGAAAATAGATTTACTCTGCATGGTTATAAAAAAACCACGAAGGCTGATGCACAAATTAGCCTTCTAACCTAACCAATCCAAGTCGGATTGTACTCAATAAACCTATCACTAATTTTCTGTGAATACACCTTTCCCAACCCCCTCGGGGATTTACAGGCGTGAGTATATGTATGTATGTATGAAATTTTCTGTATCAAATCGAGGTGGTGCCCCTTCTTAAAAATGGCCTGTGCATTAGCCAGCCTGGTTATTAAATGTTGTAATAAACATTACGGCTGAATATCATGCCGGCCGTTCATTGCATGGCGCCGTTTAGTTAACAGCCATAGGCAGTTAACTGAACGGCTGATTAAGCTAGTTGGCGGCGACAGAAAGACGTCAAGTCGCCTTTAGCTCAATTTTGATATGAAGTAATTGCAGAGTTATTAATTACTTAACTTTAAAATTCATTGATTACCTGCTTCTTCATGCGTGACATGGCAAATCAAACTTTTATCTATTTTTGATACTAATTTTAATTTGAGCAATGAATTTTCGAAAATTTGAAATTAGGAATGATGTTTATCGGGCTAATAACACTACGGATTTTTAATTATTCGTACAAATGAAATTCGGCAGAGTAAACATTCTTATTTATGACTTTCGGAATAATAAGTATCGTGTTTTTGAATATTCGGGGTGTTGTTTCTTAGGCTTAAGGGTTTTCTTCTGGAAGGTTGTTTCTATTCTCTTGACGAATTTGTAAAATGATATAGTTATAGGATGCATGTAATGACATTTTCTTTTTTATAAATATTTGTAATTGGTAGTTATTATGTTTTATAAATTATATGTGCAATGTTCGGAACATGGTTCTCTAAACTTCTATAATTATGCAGAACTTTTTAAATGTACATTTCTATAATTTAATTGAATTTTTAACATTATCATTTATAATTTTTTCTTTGCAATATAATCATATCAATTAATAATTCTTGACATCATTATTAAAAATGTATTATTGAATATTTTAATTTAATTTAATTTTTTTTTTTTAAGGTTTTTTGTTTTTTTTAAGGTTGTAATTTTCAATACAATGTAAATTGTTTATGAAATAAATAAATGAAATGAAATAAAATTATAAATATTCGGAATATTTAAAATCGAAATATTAAAATACGGAAATAAATATTTTTGGGTGCTCCGTGGTATTTGCATTGGTCTGATCGTGCCTCGAAGAGAACGTTAAATCATGGCTCCCGGTTGCCACACGAAAATCCATGACAGTCGTTACGGGTAGTTGGAGCCCTAAATGCCCCTTGCCTCAAATAGAGGTACCCTTTATTTAACAAAAATTATTACCGTATTTAAATGTGGGAATTACGGATAATACCGGTAGAAATTTTATTTGTCAAAGCTAACAAAATAAAGAATGTTATACTTAAAGTACGTTACAATTTCACTTAATTTATTCAAAAATATTCTTAACACTTAAAAGTTTTTTTTTTTTACAGACATACATTCTATTGAGTCATTATGCAGAGGAGTAGTGTCATCATTTCCGTTAATTAGACTCAATTAGAATAGGCCCACACCATCTCTTTCTGCGGGTGTCGTAGGAGGCGACTAAGGGATAGGGCTGTTCTCCATCCGACAGTAAACAGTAAACAACCCATGACTAAAGTGCCCGCTTGACGGCAATGAGCTCGCCCCCATTACGTGAAACCGAAAATCATAATTGGCGAAATGTGGGTGTTAATACACCTCTGCCTACCCCTTCGTGATTATATGTTGTTGCCGCGCTACGCCACGCGCCATCTAGCGACGGTTGCGAGACATATAGGTGCGAGCGGCGGGGAGAGGGGGTCGACCATCGGCGCCTGCGTGGGGGGGTCGGCCGGCACAATCAATCTAATATACCTTACGTACATCCGTTTTAAAAAAGGGTCATATTATATCTATAAAATTATAACAAACGTACAAATTAAAAACCTCAATTTATCAAACTCTGCGTTATAATTGAATTCTCCCGAACATATTTGGACCTTCGGCCGAATTGAAATCATCAGACCACGCCACGCTCTGAAGAATATAGAAGAATTCCGTCGCCACCTGAATCTACGTTGCGGGTGATATCAGCCACGTAAGTAGCTTTCGATTCTTGCAAGCTGCTAGGATGAGTGAAGAGGAGTATAGTGAAGCTGGAAATGTCTTAAGTTTAATTGAATTAAAGAAACAAAGGGCATCTTTAAAAGGTAGACTAACTTTGTTCGAAAAATATGTCGGTAAGTTTGAAAATAAATCCCTATCTGAAACGCAGCAAGCTGATTTAAGCATGCGTATTGAGTCGAATTTGATTTTATTTGATACATTTAATAATGTTCAGAGCAAAATAGAAAGTGTTTTGGACGAAACTGAAATGATAAAACAGCTCGACTATAGGGAAGCTGTAGAAAATCAATATTATAGCGCAATGTCTATTGCAAAATTTCTTATCGATGTAGGTAAAGGTAAAAGTGACGATTCTCAGTGTTCAAATCCGCATTATAAAACGAAAGCTTCAATAAAATTACCCGAGATTAAGTTACCCTCATTCGATGGCACGTTTGATAAATGGCTCGAATATAGGAATTCGTATTTGTCTATGATTCATAAGCGAAGTGATCTACATGCAATAGAAAAATTTCATTATTTAAAACGTTCCCTCACTGGTTTAGCTCTCCAGGTTATCGGCGAGTTAGATTTCACGGCCTCTAATTACGTCCACGCGTGGGCGCTGTTAGAAGAAAGATTTAATAATAATAGGTTACTTATTCAAAATCATGTCCGTTCGGTTTTCACTGCACAATCCATTAAAAGGGCTTCAGCTGAAGAAATACGAAATTTAATTGATATTATTTTGCGAAATTTACGAGCACTTAAATCCTTGGATGAGCCAACGGAATCGTGGGATACCCTTATTATATATATAATTGTGTCAAAACTAGACTCATCCACAGAACTCGAATGGGAAAATTATATCGGGTTATTTCCATCTGAATTGAAAAATGAGAAATTGCAATTAGATAACTTATTGAATTTTCTAAGAAACCGTGCTAATTCGCTAGATATGATTCATAGAAACAAAGCTGAACCTAAAAATAATACAATGGATAAAAAGCACAAAACTACCTCCCAACCACAAAAATCACATAGTTTTGTTTCAATGCGTAATAATGGTGTCGATTCGGTTTGGCAAAATTCCGACTAAACTAAACTATAATTAGTTTAGTCACGTCAAATTGCGGTTTCTTATTCGGGAAAACACCAACTAACTTAGTTTGACAGGACTAAACTATTTTTAGTTTAGTCGAATTCAATTTAGTGAAAATTGCTATTTTGCTATTCGGTAAGGCAAAATTTTATTCCTGTCAAACAAAAATCCGACTTACTTTAGTGGCCATATTTTTGGTCACGATTAAACTAAACTAAACCTTGTTCTGCTGATTGTTTGTGCTGGTTGAAATCTTTAAATTACAGAAAAATGAACGTATGCGTTGTGGCTGCTTTTTTCGAGGAGCAAGAAAGGTAAATAAGAAAATTTATCAACTAAATATATGTTTATTTGTTCAAAACTGACCTAGCAGTAAAAAAATCCGCATCAATGCCATTGTGGAGAAGCAGTTGACCGACTCGGACACCATGGCCTGTCATGCTGCAGGAGCGCGGGGCGAATTCCACGGCACGCCAGCCTCAACGACATAATCCGCCGTGCGCTTGTCATTGCTGGTGTGCCAGATGTGCTTGAACCAAACGGTTTGGCGCGACGATGGCAAGAGACTGGATGGTATGTCAATAATGTTTCGGAAAATGGGTAGGACTCTGGTGTGGGACGCAACATGCGTCGACACCATTGCCCCTACCCATATACCTGGCACGGCTGGCTGTACCGGTGCCGCTGCAGCTTCTGCAGAGGCTGTTAAGCGGCGCAAATACTCCAATCTTATTGGTGATTATGAATTTGTGCCGAGCGCCCCCAATCTCTTCAAGGAGATTGCCAAACGTATGGTTGACGCTTCTCGTGACCAGATGGCTGGCCTCTTTTCAGGTCAGAGATTAAGTATTGCCATACAACGTGGCAATGCTGCTAGTCTTCTGGGAACGCTACCACAAGAGGCATGCGATGCGGATGAATTCCACGACGCATTTTAACTTTTAGTTTTATTTTTTAATTATATTTAGTATTGTGTATATATAGTAACTTTATTAATTTATTTAATTTTTGCCAATACATCTGTAAAATATGTAAAAATTGTTATTTTTCCTCTTTTCACGTAATATTCCCATTACCATGCCGCCAAGTTTGTTGTTTTGGTTTGTTTACTTTTTCAGAGGTTTAATTTACGGTCACGTTTGAACACATGTTTTTTGACAAGAAGTTAAGTTGTCTCTCTCACACTTCAACAACTTCTTATTGTGATTGTACTAATTTACCATAATTTACAGCTGAAAAAGCAGAAAGTAGGCCGTCTAGCCTACTTTCTTTCTATAAGGTCGTTGTCATTCGTTCATTGAATTCACAGATTAAAAAGGGGTTTATTCAATTTAGTCGTGTGACCTTGACTAAAAATGCATGCACTATTTTTAGTTCGGTGGCCAAACCGAATAGACAAAACGTTGAACTAAACTAAAATAAGATAATTTTTAGTTTAGTTTAGTTTAATCGGGTGGACATGCCGAATTGACACCAATGAGGCTAAATCTAACAAGTTGGTTCACCAATGCATTATGTGCGGTGATAATCACTTATTATATTCTTGTATTCGTTTCCTAAATTTGTCTGTGTCAGAGAGAATTAACTTTACTGATAACAAGAACATATGTAAAAACTGTTTACGTGCGGGACATCCACTTTCTGAGTGTAGGTTCGGTCCATGCAGGCAGTGTCAAAGGAAACATAATAGTTTATTACACAGCGATAATTATTTAAATGCGTCTAAGTGCGAGCCATCAGTGGCAAGCTCAGTTAACTCGCAATCAGCCGAAAAATCGGTTTCAATCGTATCACATACATTAAATTCCGTAAATCATGCGAATACGGCATCGAGCGTGAACGCATCGGCGTCATCGGTACCGTCACAAGTGTTACTGTGCACTGCCTTAATCGAAGTCATGGATAGTAACAATCATTATCAGACAGCCCGATCGCTGTTGGATAGTGGTAGCCAAAATAGTTTTATTTCTGAAGAATTATGTAATCGTTTAAACGTACCGGTAATACAGTCCACTATACATATATCTGGTGTGGGACAATGGGTCTCACAGTCGAATAAGGTATGCGATATAAATATGCGTTCTATAATTAATGAATACAGCACACAATTACGGTGTTTCGTTTTACCGCGTATTACGTCCAATCTACCCTCAGCAACCATAGATGTAAATTTGTTTCGCATTCCGAAAGATGTTTGCCTTGCAGACCCCACATTTAACGTCTCATCAAAAATCAATTTATTGATTGGGGCTGATATATTTTGGGATTTGTTGGACAAAGATACGATCCGTCTCTCTAATGGACCATACCTACGAAAATCAAAGATAGGGTGGTTAGTTTCGGGTCCCGTTTTCTATCATAACTCGCGTATAAATAATATCTATTGTCATGTTGCTCAAACATCAATTATTGATGATCAACTTCGCAAATTTTGGGAATTAGAGGAAGTAGGGGTGACTTCCACTTTAACGAAAGAAGAATGTTTATGCGAGGAGTCATTCGTCAAAACTACTGCACGGGACAGTAGTGGTAGATTTTCGGTACGTATACCACTAAAGGAGTCGGCCGAAACACTCGGTGACTCATACGATATGGCAAAATCGCGTTTTCTTTCATTGGAGCGTAAATTAGAACGGTCACCATCTTATAAAAAGATGTATTGTAATTTTATGCGTGAATACATTGAGTTGGGACACATGTCCCAAATAAAAGATTATAAAAAGCCGTATTATTTTCTCCCTCATCATGGGGTGTTACGAGAGCATAGTACAACAACAAAATTGCGCGTAGTATTTGACGCGAGTGCCAGTACTACGTCCAATAAGTCATTAAATGACATTCAATTAATAGGCCCGCCACTTCAAAACGATATATTCTCCATATTACTTCGTTTTCGACAGTATAAATATGTGGCCTGCGCTGACGTGGAGAAAATGTACCGACAAATACTGGTACACCACGATCAGCGCAATTTGCAATTAATACTTTGGCGAGAAAACCCATCTGATGAGTTGTGTATTTATCAATTAAATACAGTTACGTATGGTACAGCGTCGGCGCTATACCTAAGTATACGTTGCTTACGACAGCTCGCATACGAAACAGATGATAAGGTAATAGCTAGGGTTATCAACGACGACTTTTACGTTGATGATTTAATAACCGGTCATGACTGTTTAAATAATTTAGTAGAAATATGCGAAAAAAACACCGAGGTTTTAAAGTCAGCCTGTTTCCCATTGCGTAAATGGGCATTTAATCATGATGTAAAAGGTGATTTTTTCAAACAATTAGCAATCGGAGACCATTGTCAAAATAAAACACTCGGATTCGGTTGGCAAGCTACGAGTGATGAATTGTATTTTACGACACAATTAAAATTTAGTCCCAAGGTTACTAAACGTACTATTATGTCTGTAATATCTCAAATCTATGATCCCTTAGGGTTATTGTCTCCGGTCATAATTACGGCAAAAATTATGCTTCAAAAATTGTGATTACAAAAGCTCGACTGGGATGACGCAATCCCATATGACTTGCAAGTTACTTGGAATAAATTACTTAATGATTTTTCAAATATAGATAGTGTTCGTGTCCCTCGTTACGTCATGAGCGACTGTACTCACAATTTAGAATTGCATATTTTCACCGATGCATCTCAGGATGCATATGGTGCTTGTGCATACATACGGACTTATAATAATGATTCATGCGTTTATACAAAATTATTATGTGCTAAAAGTAAAGTTGCACCAGTTAAGAACGTGTGTACCATCCCTAGACTCGAGTTATGCGGAGCGTTGTTAGGCGCAAGATTACACAATAAAATAATAAGCTCGCTCAGAATGACATTTCCTAATGTTTACTTTTGGACTGATTCCACTATAGTCATAGGGTGGATTCGAATGTCACCACATCGTCTTAAAACTTTTGTTCAAAATCGTGTATCTCAGATAAATCAATTGACTGGTGATGCGCCATGGTTTCATATAAATGGTACAGAGAACCCGGCAGATATGTTATCTAGAGGTATAAAAATAGCCGATTGGTCCCGCGTTTTTGAAAGACGTAACTTTAACCAATTCTAGTGATACATCGGTAGATGAACAATCATTACCGGAATTAAAGTCAGTGAATGTATGTATGATCTCCAATAATGTTACATATAAAAGTGACTTTATTGATTATAATAAATTTTCATCATTCAATCGGTTACGGCGATCGACTGCATACGTACTGCGTTTTATACATAACGCGCGCTCGAGTAAACAACTCCGTAAAACCGGTTTGTTATCAGTTGACGAGTTAGATGCTTCGATCATTGTGCTCGCGCGCTTTGCACAATTAGAATCCTTTTGTAATGAATACAACAGTTTACTTAAAAATAATGTAGTACGTTCAAAGCGCATACTTAGTCTTAATGTTTTTCTTGATGAAAATAAATTAATCCGCGTTGGCGGGAGACTAAAAAACTCACCTTATTTTGATTACAATAAAAAACATCCCGTGTTATTGTGCAGTAAACACAGATTTACAACATTGTTATTTAAATACGAACATGAGCAGTTGTTGCATGGTGGACCACAAGCGTTGTTAGCGTCTATTCGTGAGGCTTGGTGGCCACTCGGAGGACGAAACTTGGCCAGGAAAACTGTGCACAACTGTGTCAAATGCGTGCGTATGAAAGGGAACACAATACAACCACTCATGGGTAATCTACCATCAGAGCGCCTTGAACTTGGGTTCCCTTTCATGCGCTGCGGCTACGCAGGGCCTGTGATGATCTTAGACCGGAGAGGGAGAGGATCTACTCTTCTTAAAGGATATATATGTTTATTTATTTGTATGAGTACGCGCGCTATACACTTAGAATTAGTCACAAGCCTTACCACAAGCGATTATTTACTTGCCTTAAAACGATTTACATCTCGCCGAGGTAAACCGGTCGAGATTATTTCAGATAATGCTAAGAATTTTGTAGGAGCTGAAAAAGAAATAGTATCAGGCCTTATGCGTAGTAGTAACGACATTATTAATTTTACAACAAATAATAGTATAAAATTCAGCTTCATTCCTCCTCATTCACCTCATTTTGGCGGTTTGTGGGAGTCGGGGGTGAAATCGTGCAAGCATCACTTGCGACGTGCAGTAGGGTGCACGAACCTTACCTACGAGGAGTTCAGCACTGTCCTGTCGCAAATTGAAGCCATCCTGAACTCGCGACCACTGACAGCCATGTCTACAGACCCAAACGATCTACAACCGCTTACTCCTGCTCATTTTCTCATCGGGCGGCCTATGACTGCTCCAGCCTGCAAGGACATGACTGCCACACCGAGTCATCGTCTACTGCGATACGATATCATTGAACAAATGAGACAGCATTATTGGAAACGTTGGGCAACCGAGTACGTAACGGAACTGCAAACGCGTACCAAGTGGAAGACTCACCAAGCTGAAGTTCAACTGAACGATCTCGCTCTCATCAAGGAAGACAATCTTCCACCTTTAAAATGGAAGTTGGGTAGAATCATACGCATCTACCCGGGTACCGACGGCATTGCCCGAGTAGCTGATCTGCGCACCGCTTCGGGTATCATACGAAGATCCTTCTCCAAAATCTGCCCATTACCCGTTCTACCTGCGAGTGATCTGATGACATCGTGACATCGTGTTCATCCCTTCGAAACCTGCCGTTTTCAAAGCCGGGGCCATGTTGCCGCGCTACGCCACGCGCCATCTAGCGACGGTTGCGAGACCTATAGGTGCGAGCGGCGGGGAGAGGGGGTCGACCATCGGCGCCTGCGTGGGGGGGTCGGCCGGCACAATCAATCTAATATACCTTACGTACATCCGTTTTAAAAAAGGGTCATATTATATCTATAAAATTGTAACAAACGTACAAATTAAAAACCTCAATTTATCAAACTCTGCGTTATAATTGAATTCTCCCGAACAATGTATTATGTAGATATTATACCTAGGTACTCGCAAGTTCAGAATTAAGAAACACATCAATTTAATTTCGTAAATATATTAATTTTGGGATTGATACGTAACTAATCCGTATAGACTTTCACAGAAAACCTTACTATACAGTCCATCTTATTGTTTTACTAAATATGCGCTTTACAATAAATTTATTAATTTATTTGTACTATGAATGTACTTGTTACACTAGATGAACCACGGGATGGGCGTTCCGCATTAAGGGCTACCCCACACCCATCAAAGGAGCTAATGAACTACCCTATTCAACAAGCAGACATACCCAAGCAATATCTAAACCTGACGCGTTACTGTTGTTAGGTTTAATGAAGTAAAGAAAATACTAAATTGCATAGCAAAAATGATATTCAAAACCTCTTACCTCCTGAGTAGAAAACTCTCCAAGCATTGCCAATTAGGAAGTCATACTCCGGTCCAGGGATCTTTCTGAGCATTCTAGCTTGTTCATTGTGGTTAAGTAAAACGTGAATAATACACAAAACTATTATTATTATTACCAAATAGACCAACATATTCTCCACGACTGAACTGCGCGATTATACCAAGCAACTGATAGCAGTTGAAAATAAATCGTGTACGATTTAATAATCTTGTCAGTAATTGGGTAATTGACAACTTTTGCAATAAAATGTGACATGTGTGGGATATGATAGCTTATATGTAAATAATAACTATACAAATGTATGTCACGCAAATATGAATTGTAAATAATTTGTTTTAACTAAATAAAGTTGCGATTTTGTAATCTGTATTTTACACTAAGCAAAACGCGGGAGAATCAGTTGATAGTTTATGAGACGTCCCTCATCATTTCGCGCCTTTCGATTGGGTAAAGCAAATGATCCCGTTTCGACTGTCTACGTTTATAATGTACTTGCTTACGTTTTTACTAATAAATAATAATAACTTATATTCCTATTGTGAAAAGTAGATATTTAGGAAGGATATTATAGAAACCGAAAGTGCAAATCTATCCAAATGTAGGTTCATACAATACCTACTTAAGTTACCTGTTAACTTTAGCTCTGCCGAGTGTCGGAAAGCAATACTTTTCTGTAAGTATCTTTATCCAAAATGCACAACGGTGTTTCCGTCCAACTGGGCAGGCCACTTGAGCAGAAAAAAATGCAGCGTTAAATATTAACAAATAGCTAAACTAAAAAAAGACTTGAAATAGTTTTCAAGGATGTTTCTAAATCATCTATTCCTTTTATATACATAAGATAAGTTTATGTAAAACCCATTTTAATGGCCCATTATGCTGGTGCACATATTGTATGTACGTAATTTTTCAAATCATTAGGGCGTTGTAAGAGATATCATATTTATATCAATTACTTTGAATAGATAGGAATATAGATAATCATGCCTAGACACCAAGGGTAGTTGTTACGGGAAGCGCTGTACTAATGTTAGGCTTCAAAAAGTAATGATTCGTTATGATCAATTATCTGGGGGCACGGGAATGTCCCCGTCAAGAAGAGCCAAGCGAAGCGCAAGGGCACTACCTACCTTTTCTCGAAACGCTTCGTCGCTTTTTTGAACTCTCATAACTTTGCTTTGCATGATGCTAAATAGTTAAAATTTTCAAGATAAAATGCCATCAGTACAGTCATTAAACATACAAAGTTTGAATGTCGTAGCTATTATACTTAAGATTTCATTAATGTCTCAAAACCCTTAATTTCGCCACTACTCACTCACTCACTGATCATCAAAATTTCTAGGGTACTTCCTGAATTCCTAGAAAGCTGAAATTTGATATGTAAGCTAATTTTACTACAAAGACAACAAAAAAATTAAAAACCTAACCTAACCTATCCCCTGGGAATAGGAGGTGAAAACACCGATTACATAATAGTACCTACTACGGTGGAAGTTTGTATATGAGACTTGCACTACAGTTTGTGCTACATAAGTCAAAATTAATTAAAATATTTCTTATAACAAATAAAAAATACGTACGTCATAATTTTTAACCAACTTACAAAAATAAATGTAATCCCACTAAAAACATATTCATGTAAAAAGTTGCCAAGGCGAGTCTTCGTAGCTTACCCTGTGAAAAAGTTATCAGATCTCGTATAAAGCCAAGATCTTAGACTTATGTGCCATAACTTTACCAGGCCTACCTTCAAAAATTCTACATTTTAGTCAAAATGCGTGGCTTGGTCGTTTTGCTAGCGTCACAAAGATTTCATAGGCTTACGTTCATTGGGTGTGAAACAAAACGACTCTTATCCTCCTCCATTTCGCACGATCTTGGGCGTCCATGGTAGTGAGACCTTTTGCACGCATGTCACCCTGCACAACGTCAAGGCAGGACTTTTTGATGCGAGAGTTCCTCACACGATCCTTACGCGTTACTCCGTACATCCAACGCAGCATCTTCATCTCCGTGACACGCAGCTCCTGCTTGTGTCGTTCCAACAGCGGCCACGCCTCACAACGGTATAAAAGGACAGCCCCTCTAGACAAGTGGCAATTCGTTGGTCGGCGTTTGATGGAATAGAATGACGAATGTATGGGATTTGACACATTTGGCATGCGTTAACGACTGTCAGAAACGTCAAATCCTATACATTCGTCATTCTATTCCATCAAACGCCGAACAACGAATTGCCACTTGTCTAGAGGGGCAGGCCTAATAATTGTCTAATAGACCTGTCCCTTCAACCTGGCTGGCATTTTAGGATCGCATATGACGCCAGTCACATCCCGCCATTTGGCCCACGCGGTCGCAATACGTGCCTTGACGTCGCAGGCGATGTCACCAGTTACGTGAAGTACAGATCCCAGGTACTGAACCTGGTCCGTGCGCTCGACCAAGTCATCGCCTATGAGGACGGGTGTAGGATCTGTTGAGTTTAACGCCAAGTATTCTGTCTTCGCCACATTTAGCTTCAGACCGCCGTTCTCAAACACCTCCTTCTACACTTTCACGCGTCGCACCAATTTGTTCCTGTTCGCGTCCATCAGCGCAATGTCATCAGCATACATGAGCAACCATGGAGGCTGCTCATGTATGCTGATATTCGAGTTTCTGATGCTGTCCGACAAAACGTCCAACACCAAGCTGAACAGATAAGGACTGAGCACGGTTTTCATGTCGCCAACAGCGGACCGAACCACGGAACCGTAATCGTGGTACATGTCTCGGATACTGTCAATGTAGGCCTCTGGAATTCCCTTGGACCGCAATGCCCACCAGATCACCACGCGAGGAACACAATCGAAAACCTTCTGCATGTCTAGGAATAGGCAGTGCAGGGACGTGTTCTTCGACCTATATTTCCCCGCAACAATCCTTAGGGCGAACACCGGGTCCATGGTCCCGTGCCCGGGATGAAACCCATACTGACACTCCGAGAGTGCACTCTCCTGTCGGATACGGGTGTCGATTATCCTTACATAGAGTGTGAGTGTGGGACATTATCTTTATACCGCGGTAGCTGCCACACTCCTGCACTGATCCCTTGCCCTTGAAGACTGGCGTAATGATATTCAGCCTCCACTGGTTCGGGATCCTACCGGTAAGGAGTGCGCGGTTATAAAGGTTTGTCAGAATGTCCCCACCGCGGGCACCCATTGCCTTCCAAGCCTCTATGGGGACATCGTCCGGTTCGACAGCTCTCCGGTTCTTCATACGTCGAATGGCAGTCTGGACTTCTGCAGGCGTTATCGGTGGCACTAGTCCTTGATTTGGAGGAAGGTCTGGTGGCTGCACCTCTTTATGCGGCTGATTCAGCAGTTCGTGGAAGTATGAGCGCCATCTCTCCTTCGCCGCGCCTTCCTCGTATAACAAGTTGCCCCCAGGGTCTTTAATGCGGCGGCACTTGCACGCGCCAACTTATAGATGAGCTTTTGCCCCTCAGACGATTCCAACTTGTGGTACAGCGGTTGCAAGTGGTCTCGTTTGGCCCTGGCTACGGCTCTCTTAGTGGCGCGTTTAGCATCGTTATACGCGTTGTGGTCTTCGGGAGATTTAGAGAGGGCATTTTTCATTTTTTTAAAGAGGACTTTCTTCACCTTAATCTTTCTCTGGACTGTGTCGTTCCACCATCAAGTGTCCTTGTCACACTTGCGTCCACCCTTAGACATACCGAGCACGGCCTTTCCTGCCTCTAGAATAGGTGCTTGAATCTTGTCCCAGCAATCTGATGGCTGAGGCGAAACTCTGAGACTTGGTTTCATCAGGCAGCCACCACCTTATTCTGCGCTGGCCGCGCTCAACATGCAAAGCTTGCCTTTGGGTTTCACACAGAGGTCCATGACGGTGTTGCAAAGTGAGACTCTCCCCGGCTATAACTTTGCAGTTTGCCACCTTGCTGATGTTGTGCCTCCTAGTGAGTAGGAATTCGATCTGGGTAGCGTGCCCCCCATGTTTGTAGGTGATAAGGTGTTCGGATTTCTTTTGAAAATACGTGTTCACGATAGCAAGGTAGGCACTTATCAGGTGGGTAACAATCCCATCGATAAGCACCCTTACGACCATAAGTCAGGCGCTATAGCGTTTTACCTCAGCAGTTGTACATCAGCTGGTAGCCGTCTCCAATGATCTTGGAGCTACTGCCACTCCACCGAGTCTCCTGCAGGAACGCCACAGCCACCTTCCGCCTGGAGTGTACGTCGGCTAACTCCCTCGCGCAACCAGTCAGCGTGCCGATGTTCCACGTTGCGAAGCGGAGTTTTCGGGGATTGCGATTTCGGCCTATCTCCTTTAGCCGTGCCCGGCTCAGGCACGGTAGCCCTCGCCCACTTGTCACAAGAGGCGGGCGATCCTCCTTTGCACCGTTTTGCGGCGTCGCCCTATCCCTTGCGTTTCCAATCATTTTAGTTTGGCATAGTTTTGGCCGTTCCGAGGGCGACTGCCGCCTGACCCCCCAACCTTGAAAGAAAAGCCAGCGCTAGAGCCTCGTCCGTTTTTCAGCAGGTGTACCCGCTGTGCAGGTTAGATTTGCTTGGGATTTCCCACGGATCTAAATGGAACCTACAAAGCACGCATCTTATTTATGATGTCACACCCAAATTGAACGTCAGCAAGGTCAGCGACTATTTTTCGCGCATTTTCAAAGTAACAAATTGCTGCGGCAGCTGTTGTTGATTTCGGCTATCGCGTAGTGTTGAACCAACGCTATTGACTATTAAACTCGCCTCTGTACTCGACTCTCTACTCGCCTCTCTACTTACCTCTCTACTCGACTCTGTACTCTCCTCTATACTCGCTTCTTCATTGGCCTGCCACTTACTTCTCTACTCACATCTCCACTCATCTCTCTACTCGCCTCTCTGCTTGCATCTCTACTCATCTCCTTATTCGACTCTCTACTCGAATATGTCCTTTCCCAATTTATCATGTCTTTGTACCAAATTTCAATAGGATTTATTCAAAAATAACAAACCCTCATACTAACTTTCATCCCATCTCTGTATCACATTTCATCAAGATAGCTTCAAAAATGTCAAATTTAATACTTACTTTTATCTCCAACGTTCTACTCCTTTTTCTCAATAAGACGTAGCCTTCGTCCGTTCCCAAGCTGTACTTCATTACTGTACCAAACATCGGAGTATCTTCAAAAATAATAAACTTTCATACTAATTTTCATCCGTAGTAATTTTCAGCCATGTACATTCTCCAGCTCTAGACCATCTCTGTACCGAATTTTGATCAGAATATGTTCAAAAATAACAAACTATTCATACTAACTTTCATCCCCTTTTACCCCCCTTCCATTTAACACCTTTTGTGCGAAATAAAGAAGCTATGTCCGGCCCCATCTCTAAAACAAATTTCATCGGGATATCTTCAAAAATGACAAAGTTTCATACAAACTTTCATCCCCTATTCCCCCCCTCCCCCTTAAACCCCTATGCCTAGCCTATGTCCACCTCTGACCAAATTTCATCTAGATCGATCCGGTGGTTTAGACGTGAAAATGTAACAGACAGACAAAGATAAATAAAAATATGACCCATTTTATGACTACACTTATTACGACTAAGATTGATTGGGATTGGGACCAAGTTATATGGAGAGTAACAATCTATTTGCCCCGTCGCAGTTTGTATTTGGATCAGGTAGGTTCACGTCAGATGCAGTACATGATTTAACCAATCACATAGTCTCGAAAATGGGTTTTAAGTATAAGGTTTTGGGCATATTTTGATACAAAAGATGGAAGAGTTGGGTATAAGAAGAATTCCATTGGACCTTTTTAAAGATTACATGTGTGGACGTACCAAGAGAGTAAAAATCGATAAGTCTACAAGTGACGAGCAAAAACACCTTAGAGTAGTGTCCTAGGTCCTACTCTATTCCTTATCTATATGAACAATCTGGGTATGCACACGCTACCCTATGGCAGAATTATTAGTTTTGCAGATGACAGTGTTCTCTTATCCAGCGCAAAAACATGGAAATAAGTTTATAGACATGCTCAGTTCGGTTTAAACATGGTTTTAGGCTGGCTACAGAAAAAAATATTGACATGGAATACTGACTTAAGTGTATGCTCACCAGACAGTCCGAGTAGAGGTTCTGGCAGTACGCCTTAAACAAGATGATTTTAACATCCCTGCTACAGGGAGCAACCATACAGGCCAGCATGTTACACCTCACCGCCAATGCCCTGAGCTCCCTATTTATGTCTACATGATCCTTGAGATCCTTGACAATATAGTAACCAAGATATATAAAGACGCTAACTCTCTTTAATGGAACACCGCATAAGGTTATTGGTGCGTCATGAGAAACTTTTTCTCCGGGCACCTTAAAAACCATGTATTCACTCTTGTTTACCAACCATGACTTTGTACATACAATTCACAGGATTGCAGCAGCTTTCTCAATGAACCAACCGTCACTGTCAGCAGCACTGTTTCGTCTGCGTAACAAAGATTGTTTACACACACATTACCAATATGCCATCCTATCATCAAGCATATCTGCCTCTCGCATCTTGGCCCAGAGCTTATCCTACGAAGCACGATCGAAAGCTTTTGAGAGGTCCAAGAAACAAAACAATAGCACTTTCCGAACTGCGAGTGCGGCAAAGGATGAACTGCGCATCGTGTAAAACCAAATATTAATTTAAGTGTGAGTCTAATAAGTTGTCTAACACTTTAGCAGGTACTGTCGTCAGCGCGATAGAACGATTGTTGTTTTTCTCAGCAATATCATCAATTTTGTTTTTAACTATAGGTATTACAAAGTTCTTCATGTGATCATGAGGTAGGTAGGAGTGAAACAGACACAATGAAAAGAACATAGATAACACTCTAGGTAGCCGCCACGTAAACTCTACCATGAGTACCAGGACGAGTTTTTTTCTACGCGTCCTAAAGACATTTGTGGACGGAGTATATTATGACTATGAACTAACACTAAATCATTTATAGCCAAATCAGGCGTATTTATAAACCATTTGTGCCTCTGTTGCAGAAATTAAATCTTAAATTTTGAATATGCATCCTCGGCGGCTTGTCGCATTCAATCGTTCGTTTTCTTCGAGCTTCGAGTGGAAGATTTCGCCCTGGGCCACAGCACTCTTGCGCTCAGTTGCTGCATAGACTAATTTTTAATGAGTTCAGATAATGGTAGGGTTAGAGTTTGGAAAGGAAGGAAACATCAGTCAATATCATAATTTAATTTAATTAGTTTCGGCAATAGGATACATTCATTTTTCTCTCCTAATAAAATTGACTAACACTGGGCCATTGTTTCGTAAAACTATATCAGCTGTAAAACAAATGTCCTCAGGACGGGTCACTGGAACCAGATCAAAATGTCGCAGGACCATAGCAACAGCTATCTTCATCTCCATCATAGCAAATTTTTGACCTGAAAAATTTCAAATTCATCATGAATAACTTTTAAGCTGTACTTAGGTTTTAGTGCTGGAGGGCTCTTGCATGACATTTAGTGAAGTTTTTTGAAGATACAAGTGCTTGTAGCTATCTTAGAAAATATTCAACCGTAAGATCAGATTGAGTCCGAATTGTCATCAATTCTGCTTCTCCGAAGCAATATTATTTTCTTGAGTTATTGAAAAAATTAAGACACCAAATTGACATCTTCCAAATGCCACAATGGTTAAAGGCAGCGTGAAAGTTATCACATAATGTATATAGGTAGGGTCAAGTGGGGGATGGTTATCAAGGGGCACAGTGTAACAAGGGGCACAGTGCAACATCAGCAATATCTTTGTCCATTTTTCATTTAGCCATGGTATTTTGACATATTTGTTTTTTTTTATTCGTTCCATGTACCGCCCTCGTTAACAGCTATCATCAGATGTCAGATTGCCAGGTAAACAGATTAATTTTTGAATTTGTGTTTTATTGAAAAAAATGCGTAAAATCTAATTAGTGAACTTTTGTTATTATTGGAAATCTATTAATTACTGATGATTATAGTGGGGTATAGTGGAACATGTTACAGTGGGACCTATTTTTTAAAATGTTAGTTGTGTTAAATCAATCGGAATAAAATCAAAATCGGAATAAAATGATATGTAAGAAGCAATAGAGTTGGTTGAAAAGGAAATAATATGAGAAAAGCAGCTGACCCGTTTATTTACGGCAGTATTTAAGGTTATGTTAAAAAAAGAAAGTCCTGTTCTGACGAGGAGAGTAAAGATTTACGATTAACTCCGAATTACTCTGTCAAAAAACTATTTCTAAAGCTCAAAAACAGCCTTAATATACTCTACCCCTAAACTGTACCCCGCCCCTGAGGCACACTATAACAAATTTATGATCTCACAAAATCAAAGAAAAGTAACTTATAAACATAATTTTAATATTATTTCAAGTCGAATTTGAAAGTTCATGATTACTGATTTTATAATAAATTATAAAAAGAAGATAAAATAAACGGCTCTTTTTCTTCTAAAAATGTAAATGGCTTTTTGTTACACTGTCCCCACTTGACGCTACATTATAATCTGATAGCTTTTGTGCCGTCTTTTATAAGATTAGAAAGGAACGTATCTAAAAACGAACTATATTAATACCCACCTATGCAATTTCTGGGTCCAGCACTAAACGGTATGTAAGCATAAGTGGGACGGCCCTCGGAGTTCTCTGGAAGGAACCTATCAGGATTAAACTGTTTCGGATTTTCAAATATATCTTCTCGGTAATGGAGATCGAATATACTTATATTACATTGCGTGTTTGCAGGAACTGTGTAACCACCTGAAATTTAAAGGATGTCGTATACATTTACACCATTACTCTTAAGGGTACAGAGACAGTAGATATAGTTATAACGTGGAGTACCGATACTAAGAAAATATATTTAGTAATACTCAAAATCAATAGATGGCACTAGTATACTAACTTAAAGAATAAAATTTTAAAACGCTTAAGTAAACGTTTTAACTTTGAGGGAACTTAAACACGTGATAATGTAAGCATGTAAGCATATAAAACTTGTTGGTAATGTAATAAATAAAAAATCGTGAAAGTATAGCTATTTTAAAAAACCGCCATCTAGCGGCATGGTGCTTAATGCACCATGCCGCTAGATGGTCTGTAACTTTTACAATTACCTACTGTAGAATCTGGCTGAATCAATATAGATTAGAATATTTATAGTTTTATTCATTTATATTCAATAATGTGTTTAGTATTTGTTCAATTTTCAATAAGTTAACTTTCAATAGTAAAAATTATAAAAGTTTTCCAAAACAATGTCGGCATCTAGTTTTTTTTGCAGGCATTGTATTCCTGCAAAAAAAGGTGGACTGCCTACTTTTGGAAGTTACGAGTGTAACCATTTTTACTTCCTGATTGTGCATTCATCATTTGTTCTTGTCCTATATACTTTCCAAGTTTTCACCTTTGCCGATTTCATGGGTTTTTGACCCGTTTAACCTTTTTCAGAGTCATAACAATTTGAGCAATATGTTTTGTTGAATTTGTCGAGGCACCGCTAAGATTTTTCTTATGTACTTAATTTGACATTCACTGGGTTCGTAGCTAAGTGGTAATTTAGTAGGTTAACACATTTCAAAGTTGAGCATAACTGGCCAAGGTAGTTTCAGGATGGGTGACCATTGTTAAAATATTAAGATACTTCCATCTCGATTTACTATACGAACATCTATGGTAGTCGTTACTGGTAGTTGGAGCCCTAACCTACAGAATTTCAACGTCCGTCAGATCCGAAGTGCGGCTGCCTGGAGGTTCTCGAACCAATAACTGTAGAAGAATAAAAAGTCTAAGTATTATACAAAGTACATGCATACTTAATACTGTATCTTCGTTTAAAGTCCGACCAATCAAATGCACTGGAGGATACATGCGCAGGGATTCTTTGATGCAACAATCCATGTATTTCATTTTATTCAGATCTTCCATATCAATAGGCCGTTTAGTTTCCCCAAAAATTTCGTTTAACTCTTCTTGTATTTTTTCCTAAAACACACAGTCAATAAAGTTAGTACTTATTCCATTACTTAATTGATATTATATAATTTTATTACTTCTATCAGTAGCGTATATCTATATCTACTAATGAGAGAGATATAATTAAGTACAATTTCTGATAAAAATATAGTGATTACTTATAATACTTTGTCTTTATCTACAAACATTTTAAGAAAATGCTGGCTTCTGATTTGGATAGTTTATTTATTTTTGTGGCTTATCTATGTTGTCAGGGTTTCGAACACAGGAAATAAGGCAGCTATGACAGCCTATCATGCATACGTGTCTTCCATAATAAGATATGGTCTCATAATTTAGGGTAATTCCGTAGATGTCGATCGAGTGTTCAAAGCAAAAAAAAATGTATCCGTGCAATGTGTGAAGTAGACTTTTTGATAGTTGTAAGCCACTTCTTAAAAGACATAAAAAAACTGCCTCTACCATGTCTATATCTCTATATCTTAGATTTTTGTGTCTTTGTAAATAACATAATGAACTTTTTAAGAAGTTCAGTGATATAGAAAATAGTCGCACTCGGCATAAGATAAGCTATGTCTGCCTATGATAAGGCTAGAATTGTCTAAGAAAAGTGTGTTTTGCATGTGTGTAAAAATATAAAATTATTTACCGAACGACATTGCTGAACTACCTAACCTATCCGATTATTTAAAAGGACATTAACTAGAATATTATTAAATAAAAAATATTATGACATATATGAATAACAATTTAATATATGTAATTAATTCAATAAAGGTGTTAATAATGTTAATGATTATAAACTGAAATTGAAATTGATAAGATATGTATTTTGCATGCCATCACGTGGCAGAATATGAATGAACTTTATTATATAAAATAAATAAAATAAATTTGAATTTGTAGTTCGAATTTGATACAATTATGGAAAGATGAAATGACAAAAAATCTTTTATGTGTTTGCACAACAAGAATGAGAGCTTCTCTCGCTTACTTGTTACACAATTTGAGGGGCAAAAGCAAATGGGGGCTATTTGCTATTGCCCCTCAAATAGTGTTTTGGAGCCTTGGAGTCTTGCAGTCTTGGACCTTGTCTCTACTGTCTTTGTAAAAAAATATAGGACGCACGCTTCTTTAGTTAGCGTGGGAAGATTAAAGAAATCAGACCAAATAATTCGTGTTGTTTTCACAGTTGGTACAGTTATTCTCAAGGGAAAGGTCCCTTTTTTCAGTCCTTTGCTTGTATATTGGAAACTTTTTATAATATCTCTTTAGTTCATCATTTCAGCCGAAAGACGTCCACTGCTGGACAAAGGCCTCCCCAAGGATTTCCACAATGACCGGTCCTGCGTCTTCCGCATCCTTGCCCCTCCCGCGACCTTCACCAGGTCGTCGGTCCACCGTGTGGGAGGCCTGCCTACACTGCGTCTTCCGGCGCGTGGTTGCCACTCGAGAACTCTCTTGCCCCAACGGCCATCTGTTCTACGAACTATGTGCCCCGCCCACTGCCACTTAAGTTTGGCGATTCTGTGTGCTATGTCGGTTACTTTAGTTCTCCTGCGGATCTCCTCATTTCTGATTCGATCACGCAGGGAAACTCCGAGCATAGCACGCTCCATCGCCCTTTGGGTGACCTTGAGCCTTCTTATGAGGCCCATAGTAAGGGACCAAGTCTCAGTTCCGTAGGTCATCACTGGCAACACATCTCTTTGGTTACTTCTACATTATTTATCTACATTAAATTTCCTTTCACCTTATTCCATCGAATCCTCGCTTCCAACCCCATATTTTAGGGGGCAGTTGATTCCTAAGTCACTTCTGTACTTAAGGGAACACTCTTATAAGCGTGATATTTAGCTGACCCTTTATTAAGATAGGCAGAAGACGGTTACTTCGGGCGGTATCTGCATCTGATGTGTATTGAGCCAACGCCCGAGTGCCATCACTGCGACGCGAGCGTGGACTCGGGGCTGCACACGCTCACCGAGTGTCCGGCGTTTGAGGCGCCGAGGCGGGAGCTTGTGCAGGCCCTGGGGGTGAGAGTGCTCACGCTCTCCACCCTGCTCGCGGCGATGGTCCGCTGCGCGGATGCGTGGGCGGCCAGCGCCTCTTTCTGCGAGCAGGTCATGCTCGCGAAGGAGACAGCAGAGCGGGCGCGGCGCGGTGAGCGAGAAAGACTCGCTGACATCGATGCTCGCGCCCGAAGGCGGCTCGGGCGTCGGAGGGCGCTTACAGACCTCCGCCCCCCATGAGCGCGGGCCTGAGGGTGACGGGTGGAGCCACCCGTCACCCTAGCAGAAGCAGGCCACGGCGGCGGCGCGCATCGTAGGACGATGCGCGCCTCCCCACACCGGGGTTGAGTCGGGGACGGCGTGGTCCCCACCTCCCGAGGAGGGCCAGACCGAAAGGGATGGCCCTGGGTCAGCCGGGGTGCGAGGGATATGCCGCAAGGCAACCTCACCTTCGGCCTAGCACCACGACCCACAGACGGCGTGCGGTTTAGTCGGTTCGAGTCCGACATAACCCACCCCTCCGGCTCCGGAGGGGCGGGTATCCGTGGGGATTTCCCGCACGTAAAAAAAAAAAAAAAAAAAAGATAGGCAGAAGAAAGACCACGTTCGGGTTTGGTAAAAGTAAGGAGAATCGATATTTGGTAATCACAGATTGAGTAGGTGTGTGTGCTAGGTATACTTGAAGAATTATCTTTTCTCAAAAAAGACAATGAAAAAAGTACCGATCTCTATGTGGTCAAGCCGAGTCAATCTTATCGAAAATTAATAAACTTTACTGCATTTGACCTCTTTTATTTATTAAAATATTGATCCTGTAGTAATAATGTCTAAATATCATTTGTTGAAAATTTAATGTAGATACATACTGTAGAAGTAACTAAAGAGATATTATTAATAGTTTTCACTATACATTACCAACAAAAAACTGAAAACGGGACCTGTACCCCCCCCCCCCTCTTCACCTCCGGCTCAGGCCCCACCTTCGGAAACTTTTAATATGTTCATCTTCATCATTCATACCTTAAAGACTAACTGTACTAACTCTCATAACTACAAGAATTATTTGGACTGATTATCAATTTTCACGTTAATTTAAACTGGGTATGTGGAAAAGGGTTTACTTTTTGCGATATACCTACGGAACGTGAAGTAGTCGTGTATCTTTTTAAATTTCGAAATTTTAGAGGAAAATAACAGCTCACCTGAACTTTTCTATGATTTGCGAGTAACAACAGGCAAAATGTCAACCCACTAGCAGTTGTATCGTGTCCCTGCAAAAATGTTAGTATTAAGTCCTTAATATATATATATATATATGTATGCATTTTTTTTTTCACGGTTGATTTTGTTTTTTTTTCACCCCTCCCGTGCCACCCCCCATTAGACTACGCCAAGACCCACCGGTCCCACTTGTGCTGCGACCTCAATCCCCCCTTGCCCCCTTGCATTTGCTGACCCCTGAACGCAATCCAACCGATATTGGATTACTATGGAGGGTTTTTTGCAAAATGTGCACGGTGGTACTCACCCGGTCGAGATTTGTGACAAATTTGTGCCATCAAACTTCTACCGCCCTTAAATGTTCTAAATGTTGTACACAACTCTTGATATACCATTTTTCGTTTAAAAAATAAATAAATGACTTATACAGTAAATTAATTTTCTCCCTTATATTCGAGATGCCGTAGAACACGACGAATTGAATATTTCGCAAATCGAAATTTAGACTTCCAGTCATCCCCCCATCAAATTCTTAAAAAAAAATTTTTCTAGGTCTGCCTCCTAATTCAGCAATTTTTCTTGGACGATTCCATGAATGAAGAGAAGTAGTAAAAGTTGAAAAATGGATCCCGTACTACAGAATAGATATTGGTACTCCTGTACTCCGAGATGAAAACATTGGAAACAATTGGAACTAACACAAAGTTGATGAATTAATAACGAATAGTATCTCACTTCAAACATGAATGTATCGACTTCCTCCTGGACGCCTATTTTATCTATGAGGCCCTCCTTTTCTGCTGATAGCAGTAAATCTAACATTGCAGTTTTCTTTTTCTTCTTGTATACGTATGTATCATCATCATTAAATACCGCATTAATATCACTTCCATTTTTTTCCATATATTCTTTTCTCTCTTTTATAACCGACTCAGTGAAATTATGGACAATATTCAAAGTTTTCTTCTGTTGCCTTCCCCGTGATGTTAAACTGAATATTAAATCTGAATAATAAGCCAATCGGGAAATTCTTATAGCAACTTGGAGTCCAAGGTCATGCACAGCTTGCTTATAAGACTTGCCTGATTCTGTGATATGTTCGTTAAGTTGTATACCCATGGCGGTTTCTGGAAAATAAATTATTAAATTTAAAAAAAAATAGTAAATTCAAATCACACAAGCACGTGTCATATAATTACGACATAATGACTGTAGTGATACAAATCATAAAGTATTTAAAGTTTAAGTAATGAAAATACCAACCACATATAGAGTTGAGTGTAAATTCTGATAATATAGGTACTACATCAACAGGTTTTCCGCTAATATCCTTAAGATTCTCCAATAATCGATCGCAGTTCTTAAGGATTAAGTCAAAAAATTGTTTTAAAATGTTGAAGTGGAAGGTTGGTGTAAGAATTTTTCTGCGCTCCTGCCATTTCGCCGCTATAAAACAAAATATATATTTTATCAATTGAATGTGTTTTTTTACATATTATGGAAAAGACTAAGAAAAATAGAAGAAATTATAGTTACTTGTTACATAAGAAACAAGAGCAAGCGAAAAATTCTAAAATTGAATCACGAGCGCAGAATCCTGAATATTAACGAGGGGATCAAACCAGCACGAGGTGAAAAATCTTTGCACTTGAGAGCAACACTTAACTTTTCAGCCCACTTCAGCGAGAAAATGATAAAATTAAAAAAGACTACCAAGGAGGATTTTAAATCGAATTGGATTGTACGAACTGTATGAATAGTATGAATTGTATGATATATATGTATTGTATGATGAAAACTTACCAGGTAGGGTGCGGAAATGAACTTCTTTTGCATATTACCTAATTAATATGTACATTAACGGATTCTGCACTCTAACAGTAACACGGATAAACATGCTTAGATATTTCAAATGTTGAAAATAGAAATAATTATAAATATGTATTTATGCATCAAACATGTATTCATTATAATACTAATGCATTACTTATTTTCGTATACAATTTTGCATTAAATATTAAAAAAAGTGGTTATCCATTTTACAAATACCTTTAAAATTTAATTTATTTACGCGTTTCAGAACGAGTTTTCTTTGGGGACGAATTTCGAAATTGGATCTTCAAATTACTTGTGTTTGTCACTCGCTCTTTATAAGGACGGAAAAGAGATAGAGTGCAGTGTAGATCGAAAGTTCTTCGATTCTTTCTGAACCTTTGGTTGGAACTGTTAATTTAAAAAAATACTAAAAAGTTACTTTGTCTCACGCAGTGAGCAATATGCGATTTTGCTCACTGTTTTTACGCAGCAAGAGCAGTTTGCGCTGCTCAAGTGAAAAGTAATCTGTGCCACACGAGACCAAAATTATTTGAATCTCGTGCCTTTGAATCCATCACCAGGCTCAGGATTCTACATTAGCACTCGCAGCAAAAAACAATTTTGCTCACTTGTTGCACGATTTCCTAGATGGTGGGATGAAAAATATGTTTAACTACAACTTTTTGTGTAGGTAATTACAGTCAATATAAGATCGATATTGACGTACAAAGTCCTCAAAATGATCCTAATGCCTCATTTTTATGTGGATAAAATAAAGGCATTTTGATAACAAAGCGTCTAAACTGATCAACAGGAACCCCTGAACCCCTTCCTGTTGATCATTTTGAGGCTTTGTTGTCAAAAATTTTGAGTGGTGGTGAGTGTGTAGGCTAGCCGGGGTCGATCTCGCAGCACATTTTGACCTGATTCGATTATTTTATTAGCCATTAGAATTTTATTATATGGTCGGCAGCAAGCGAGTGGCGTCGCTGGTGTTGCACACGTCTATAAGCCTCGGTATCCACTTATAGGTAGGTCACGTGCTTGTCTGCTACCTAAATGGTATAAAAATGTATTAAAAATGGGCAAGTCAAAAACACTTGAAACCCGTAGGCTTGCATGACAGTAAAGGAAGATAGAAGCAGATTCCGGGCACATCTCTCTGCCTAGTACCTTCCTCAAAAGCGAAAAGGCGAGAGCATTATGGTACAATGTAATTCATAAACCATTACCGTTACTTAGAAGCAATCCATCTCGTAGCCAGGGCACCAAAAACTTATAAATCATACTCTTTTCTATGTACTTCATATTTGACAGAATTTTCTGAAAAAAAGGTCGATAAAGTAAGGGATAACAGGATTTAAAATTTAGAATTTAAAAGAATAGGCGGACAATTTCTAAGTATTATTTGTTTTGAAATGTAGGATCAAATTCTAGTATCACGATTCGATATGATATGGAAATATGGACACCCTGGGTGCCAAATTTGCAGGGCGCAGAGATCTGTAGACTTTTGTAACATAATTACATATCTATAACTTAATCCAAAGACATAGATCTTGGTAAATCCGTAGAAATGCTCGAAAATTGTTATCAATTCTTTAAACCCAACCAAAAAATCTGGATTTAGAAAAGTCTATTCCGCCTAGCAAAAGAGCTTCAAATCCACCCAGAATTCAAACTTGCCATACATTTACGGCTTATTAAACACCAGACTGACGAAATAGCTACGGATGAGCCAATTGAGACATAATTCGTAGTTGAATTTTTAACGACTTGTTGGACCTCACTCGTTTCAATATCTATGAAAGAGAGATTTCAAAAATCAAAAAACTATTCGAAGACATGGTTTACGACTTATTAAGAATTAAGAAGAAAAAAATTCCAGTTAAAGCTCTTTGGTTCTAATTCCTATATTGACGGCGATGCACTATGCTCATAAGTCTGAAGAATTTTCTTTCGGATAATGATATTAGGTACTTGTACAAAAGTTCTTAATTTTACTCAACTGCCCAATCTTCAAGAACTGTATCCTAATGTATGGATTGCATCCCGAATTTTTGCGATCATGCCGGCTACAGTTGCAACTGGAGAACGAAACTGCGTTCTCCAGTTGCAACTGTAAAAAAGTCAAAACTAAAATTAGCAATAACCTCTCAATCGAGACTCTAACATGAGTAGATACTCCGTCAATTGAAAAAATGGAGCTATCTACTTTAATTCGTATTTTTGCTGTAGAAAAAGCGAAATTTTCCTATACAAAGAATGAAAAAAATAATTTTAGAAAATTATTAAAAATAAACGAAATCTTTAATGCAAATAAAAAGTCATTAAAATATAAAATGTGCATGCAATTCAAAACAAAAAAAAAACAAAAGTAACAGAATTAGAACTTGCGGAAGCTATAATATAATTCGTATATGAGAACTAGCCAAGACAGGCCTTAGGCTACAATATATTACCTATCCTAAGTTATTAGAAGAACTGATATTTTATGTTGTTATAAAAACATTTCAGGACTGACCATTAGTGTTGCCCATTGCAAGACCAAGACGAGACTTGAGCCAGTCTTGGTCTTGGTCTTGCACCGATACCCCTGGTCTTGGTCTTGCACCTATACCCCTGGTCTTGGTCTTGTTTTGCACGTTCAGTCTTGGTCTGGTTCTTGGTCTTGCAGCAAGACTCTTGTGAGTCTTGCAAGTCATACGCTTATCAATTGCTTAGTGTGATTTAGTTACATATAAAACATCGTAATAAAGTAGAGGAGCTTACCTATAAACCCGCATCACGTATCTTGGACCTAAAATGTGTTCAAAATATGCTCTATACGCACAGTACGCGTTTTTGGGTGTCTTTTGAGGATAGCAGAGTGTGCTACGATGGTGGACGAGATCAAATCCACCGATTATGTATAATAGCAAAACAATCCGCGCGCGCCAGGGCCTCGTTTCTGTCGCGACTTAGGTCCAAAATACATGGTTCGGGCTATGTCTAGTGTTTTAGTGCAGTATATGGTAACAATATTCAATTTGATAATGAACTAGTAGCTACCTAGTAACCTGCCTTGTATTTCAACACTATTACACTAATAGCAGTTAATGAAAATTATTCGATACTGAATAATCAGTAAAAACGTGCTTAGTTTCAAAACAGTGCGAATCCGTCCCCTTTCGCCGGTGTACTTTAACAACAGCCGCAATGTCAGCAAAACTCTTTTTATAACCGTTATTTTAAAGAGGTATCTCATTGACAAACGTTTACACAGGTTTAGGTGTTCGTAGGCAGCTAGGGCGTCGGAGGGCGCAGAGCAACCGGGTTCCCAACTCGACCCAGGTATTCGCAACGCGCTCCGCCCCCGTGACTTGCTTCTGCTAGGGTGACAGGCGGCTCCACCCGTCACCCCCAGGCCCACGCTCAGGCACAGATTACCTAATAGTGGGTTGACACCAGAGCCACGGAGGGCATACTTAGGGAAAACCTGCCTGAACACATTGAAAGTACCTACCTCAACGTCTTCATGGTTGTATATTACAACAGCCCCAATTGGATATGACCAAACGTGATAAATGCCATCATGACTGTTCGCGAAGTCTCTCATCATTTTTATTAATTCAACTGTAAAGCAAATGCAATAAATCGTTAGGATAAGTTACTTTACACTCTCACTCAACACGCTCCATGCACATGCATAAACACATAGGTACACATGTACACACCTTTTAAGTACATTACATTTTAAGTTGTATGTTGTTTTGTATAAGAAGTTGTACCCTTTGTTAATTATTTTTTTTGTTTTTTTTTAAACTCTTTGTTAATATGTTTTAAGTTTTTCACGAGCTCAGATAATAAATAATTTAACAAAAAAAAACAAAAAACCGACTTCAAAAACAAAAATGTACCTACTGTCAAATTAAAAAGTTATCCATGTCCATGCACATGCATAAACACATAGGTACACATGTACACACCTACCCTTACAATACATTTTAAGTTGTATGTTGTTTTGTATAAGAAGTTGTACCCTTTGTTAATTTTTTTTTTGTTCTTTTATTTTTTTTAAAGTCTTTGTTAATTACGCTTGTAGTAATGCGTGATCTTTCAAGGCCACATTTTAAATTTTATTGACTGTAATTTCTATAACTTTGTCCATTTTTTCCAAAATTGTTAAATGTTTCCAAAATGGTGTAGACCTGAGAGCATGGGTGAACTTCGGAACGAAAAGACAGTACCGGAGAATAGTGAGAATAGAGACTGTCTTTCTATAATTTTGATATTAGGAGCCAATGAATTGAATTTAGAAATAGTAGATTTTTTGTCCGAAACATCATTTAAAAATATCTCGCATTTGCTATCATTTAGATCTAAACCAATTAATTTAAATTCATTTTTAATAAAAGATAAATTTTGGAAAGCTGTCTCCACATCTCCTCCTAGAGTCCCGTCGTCTAGATAAATAAATAAATAAATAGAATAAAAAGCCTTTTATTTCTTGCTTAAAATTAACAATGGATATAACAGTAAACTTATTTATCCTAAGCTTATTCTAGGGTTAATACACGTTACATTTATAATGAATTTGAGAACAATAAGGGTTAGTAGGTACCTAGTTGTTATATATTTATTACACTATAGTAAAAGATTCTAATTTAAAGTTTACTTAAAGAAATACTTAATTTTGATTTTCCGCAAGAACCCCTCTGCAGGTAAAGGCCTCCTCCAAGGTGTGCCAATCGTCTCTACATTTTGCTATATGTAGCCAGTTTGGTCCAGCTATTTGTTTTATGTCGTCTTCCCATCTTGCTCTAGGCCGACCCTGTCTACGCGTGCCGTGAGGTCCGTTCCATTTTGTCGCTCTATATGTCCACCTCATGTCTTGAAGACGCGCCACGTGACCAGCCCATTTCCACTTTAGGGATTTAGCATAAGTGCATGCATCAGTTGTTTTCGTATATTTGCGTATATCGATGTGACGGATTTTTTGGATTTTTCGTATATTCAGCATACTACGTTCCAGACCTCTTTGGCATGTTATTATTTTTCTTTTAGCCTTGTTAGTAAATTTCCACGTCTGACAAGCATAGGTCAAGCATGGTGGAAGACTTGAGTTGAATATTTTTGTTTTTATATTTATTGGTAGATTGCTTTTGAATATCTCTCTTAAACTCCAATACTTATTCCAGGTTAATTGTGCCCTGCGTTCAATTTCTAGCTCGTTATTTTTTATATCAAATCCAATTTGTTTGCCAAGGTATATATACTGCTCAGTGTATTCTAGAGGAATATTGTCGACTGTTATTGTTTTTCTGGTGCTATTTGTCATTAATTTCGTTTTTGTAAGGTTCATTTCTTGACCTACTTGTTTGCTGGCGTCATTAAGAGATAGTATCATTTCTTGTATCTCCTTGCTAGATTCAGATAGCAAAACCAAGTCGTCCGCAAAACGCAGGTGGCTTAAATATGTTTTATTGATAGATATACCTTTTGTTTTCCATTCTAGCTGTTTTATAATCTGTTCCAGCACTGCTATGAATAGTTTCGGCGATAGTGGGTCACCCTGTCTAACACCCCTTTTTACTGGGAACCAAGGACCGGTCGTTTCTAGTTGAACCCTGCTTTTTGTGTTACTATAAATACTTTTCATTACAGTCAACTTTTTGCGTTTTCAAAGCTGTCCATATACTTTCGTGCGATATTGTATCGAAAGCTTTTTGGTAATCGATAAAGACGATGTAGAGTGGTCTTCTCATCTCTTGGTATTTCTCTATTATTATTTCTAGAGTATGAATATGGTCGATAGTAGAATATCCTTTTCGAAAACCAGCTTGCTCTATCGGTTGATTTGCTTCTATTGTGCTACTTATCTTCTGATTTATTATGCTGGAGAAAAGCTTATAGATACTGGGTAGTAAACTTATCGGTCTATAGTTTACAATATTGTGTGGATCGCCTTTCTTATACAGCAGAATTATATTTGATTCTCCCCATTGACTAGGTGTTTCTCCGGTTAGGATTATGTCGTTAAATAAATCAGTTAACGGTTGAGCTAAGATTGGCGTGGCTACTTTTAAGCATTCGTTTGTGATGTGATCTGAACCTGGGCTTTTGTCGTTTTTGAGGTTTTCCAAAGCTTTTATTACTTCACTGATCTCTATTTCCATTTGGTTCGCGTCTTTTTCGAAATTTACTGTGGTTAGCTGTCCTTGACTGGTACAATGACATTTGATGTTTTTTGTGTTATACAAGTTTCTATAGAAGTTGGTCGCCTCGTTGATAATGTCTCCTCGCCTATTTGTTGTTTTATTGTCCTGTTTTACTCCCTCTATCCATGTTTTACACGTTCGAAGCTCTTTGTATGCTTTTTTCGTACTTCCTGTCTGGGTAAGGTGCTTTTCAATAGTAATCGTTCGATGGTTTGCATAGTCGTGTCTTATGTATTTGCTGATAAGTTTGTAAAGAGCCGAAATTTCGTTTTTTATTTGTCTACTTTTTATAGTATTTTTCTGTAATTCCCGTCTTCTTTCTATGAGCTTTAAGGTGCGATCAGACAAAATAGTGTGGTTGTTGCCTAAGATTCGACTATTTTTTAGGCTTCTCTTTATTACTTTGATTATATCGTCGTAGTATTTTTGTATTGTTGTATTTTCTTTCCTTTCTAGAGTAGAGCGTGATTCTAATGATTCTAAACAGTTTATATATTTATTTATTTCTTCTTTACTTTTCAGGTTATTGTTTTGAGTATTTTGGTATTCCTTTCTACTCCTCTTTACTTGTTTGAGAGATATTGTTGCTCTTAAGGGTCTGTGATCCGAGGGGTAGTTAGCGTTAAGTACCTCAATATTTTGAAATAGATGTGTTTTATTTGATAATATAAAATCAATTTCGTTTTTATACTTTCCGTCTGGGGATCGCCAAGTCCATTTGTTTTTCATTTTCTTCTTAAATAAGGTATTTATAATAGTAAGTTTATTTTCAGAAGCGTGATTAATCAGTCTTTGTCCTCTTTCATTTCTTACACCGTATCCATTTTGTTTCATGACTAGGAAATCTTCATTTTTTGGTTGACCTATTTTTGCATTGAAATCGCCCATTAAAATGAGGTTGCTGTGGGATAGTTGTATTGCTTTGTTGATTTCTGTGTATTAGTCTTCTATTTCTTCGCTGCTACTCTTTTCTGTGGGGGCGTACACTTGAATAATTGACAACAGGGTGCCATCTATATTCATATTAAGTAGAGCTACTCTTTCTGTGAATCCGTGGTAACTCTCTATATTTTTCTTAAGGTACTTTTGTATTAAAAAACCTACACCATATTGTCCAGGTGTGTGGCCTGTGTGGCAAAGTATAGCGTTTTCATACTCTTCTATTTTACTTCCCAATCGTCTCACTTCTGATAATCCAATTACGTCCCATTTTATGTCTTTCAATACCTCGTTCAATTCGATAAACCTTTCATGTGTTGATAGCGATTTAACATTGTAAGTGATAAGGTAGAATTTTGTTGCTATTTTATTATTATATTTCCTTGGAGGGTCGTGGTCGTGATCTTCCACGGTGACCAGCCGGCTTGGAAGATGTATTTTGCCTTTTGCTTGATTTTTTTGTTTGTTTTCTTTCTGAGAGGGGGGCGCTAATTGCTATTTTGTGTTTTTTGTAATAATGAAGTTAAGCATTCCAGGTTTAATTACTCCTTCTGATACGCTAGATGATCTCTGTAACCCTGTTTGGATTTTGTTCTTTTTGCTCGCTTGTGTTTTTTGCTCTGCATTTTGTGTAGGCGTTTTGTAATCTGGTGATAATGGCAGCGATCGTTTTTTATTGGCTGGCGTATCGGTGTTATTAGGACGTATTATTAACTTGTCGTACCTGATAGTAGCGAGATTACCCTTTTCCCTTTCTATTTTTACTTGTTCCTGCAATTCCTTCCTCTTTTCTAAAATATAGTGAGGGAAGTCTTCTTTTATATAATATATATCAAAAAATATCAACTCCTATAAAAATATAACATACAATAAATCAAATTCCTTGTTCATGAAACCTACTGACCCTGCTGATGTAAAAAACATTATTATGACACTAAACAATTCTGAGAGCACTGGATATGATGAGATACATACCAAAATAATAAAATTAACATGTAACTATATTGCACCCGTACTAAGTCACATAATTAATCTAAGCATTGAACAAGGCATATTTCCATCAAAACTAAAAGTAACAGTGGTCAGCCCATTACTTAAAAAGGACGATAGGGAGAGTGTGAAATCATACAGACCAATTGCTTTGATTCCAGTGATTGCAAAGGTATTTGAAAAAGTGGTCTATAACAACATTTACGACTACTTTGAAGTTCATAATATCTTTGCTGCAGAACAATTTGGTTTTCGTAAGGGGAAATCTACAAACACGGCACTCTTTAAATTTCTGCAACAAGTGATGACGGGACTAGACCAAAAGGAATGTATCACAGCTGTCTTTATGGATATGACAAGAGCCTTCGATCACGTAGACCACGAAATACTGATTTTGAAGCTGGAAAAGTATGGAATTAGGGGCAACTCTCTCGCTTTACTGAAGTCATACCTCTCTGATCGTCTTCAAGTCACAGTGATGCACAAAATACATATGGAATCAAAGATTGACACAAAATATACCTCAGATCCAAAAGTGGTTAAATTTGGTGTACCCCAAGGCAGCATCCTTGGGCCACTGCTATTTTTGGTATATATTAATGATCTCCCAACATCTATTAATCAGAAAATGATATTATTTGCAGATGATAGCACTGCTATTTTTACTGACGATGGCAGAAACTCCAATTATACCACCGACATTAACAGGTCAATACAAAGCATAATTGATTGGCTGACACAAAATAATTTGAAAATAAATATAGAAAAAACCAATTATATGGTATTTAAAAATAAAAATTCAAATCACAACACAATCTCGTTGGAATATAAAGGTGAATCTATAAAGGAAGTTCACTGTACAAAATTCTTAGGCATATATATTGACTCCGATTTAAGTTGGAAAAACCAGGTTAGTCATATCTGTAATAGGCTAAATTCTTTTTCGTATGCCCTTTACATGCTAAGGAAAGTGGCGAGTGAAGAGACATTATTAACAGCATACCATGCTAATGTGGGTTCTATTCTCAATTACGGTATTCTATTCTGGGGGAACTCCATAAACAAGGAAGATGCTTTTCGAGCCCAAAAGAAGTGCATCAGAAGTATATGCGGACTTAAAAAAACAGAATCTTGCAAACCATCGTTTATCCGACTAAAGATTCTCACCATGCCTTCTCTATTCATTTACGAAACCGCAATTCTAATCAGGAAAGAAATAAAAAACTATGCAACCCTTAAAAGTGCAAGACACAACACAACTCTCTGTATTAATAAATGTAGGACTTCAAAATTTCGTAATAGTGTCTTTGGCATGAGTACAAAGATTTACAATAAACTGCCAGACACTATTAAAAGATCTGATTCTATTAATGTTTTTAAAAAAAGCCTCCGAGAGTTCTTGGTCCACAAATCATACTACTCAATTAATGAATTTATGAATGATACCAACATTGGGAATTGACATATTACATTAGACAAGTATTTGAATTTTTTTATTTTATTATATTGATCTACTTCTATAATTACAATTGACATATTTATTATTCTCATATTGACGGAAATTAATTGAAACAATTTTGACATTCAACTATGAATTCATGTGTATTGCATAATTGTATTCTTTAGGTTAGTGGGTATAATGATAATTATAAATTAATGGTTTAAATAATGACATCCAAATATTTATATTTTCATTTTAATTTTAAGTCTGTGATTACATCAGATTATTGTACGTCTAACCAGGCATGCTACAGCGACACTAACTTTAATTATGTATATGACAACATCTACTAATACCTGTGACAAACAATAAATACATTTGAATTTGAATTTGAATTTGAATTTAATATGTGGTATTTTTTAGTGATTGTTTTTGTTTAAACATATCTATCTTTATGCCTAGCGTTGAGAATGTTACTGTTATAGGCCTCAGCTTATCTCCCTTTTTTCCTATTCTCCTAGCTTCCTGTACGTCTCTTTGTTGTAACTCAATACTGAAATATTTATGTATAAAATTCATTACAATTTTTTCCAAGTCTGCATAAGATCTTTCTGTTTCTTCTAAGCCAAAAATAACCACATTTCTCTGTCGCGATTGTTTTTCTAAGTAGTATAGCCTTTTTTCTTGATTTTCCAGCTTTTCTTTTAGATTTTCATATTTTATTTCCATCGCTTGGAGCTTCTCCTCTAGTAAGTTATTTATATTTTTTGTAAATTGTTCTGTGACTTTTTCCGCTTGTTGCACAATGGTTGATTTTTGTTCGTCTAGTTCACTTTGAATTTTGCGAAGCATATTCATAACTTCCTCCATGCTTGAGTTCGGTAATATATAATATATCGACCCCGGAACTTCAACTTTTATTATGGTCCTTGTCTTTTTATTTTTGTAGGTACTAAAAACTATGAGCTGTCTTTAGATGTGCGACGTGCCAAAAAGTTCAGTCTTTATTTCTTAGATGGCGTTAGTAGCTCGATCGATTTTGCAATATCATGATAGAAAAAACTTTGTTTTAGTTATTATATTCATTTTTTATTGTTTATTTTGTGTATGTCGGCACTGTTGCACATATTTAATGATATAATCACTGTTTTTTGTCCATTTACTAAGTTCAAAGTCACTTATTTACACTTTTGTTCGTCCGCACTTTTTTCTTATTTCTTTGCTTGATTAATGTTTTTAGTTCTTTTCCCCAATATATGTTACGATTCACTTATTTAGACTTTCACTACACTTAATTTTGCTAAATAATTTTACTTATTTCTATATTTTTGTGAATTTTATCGCGGAGCCGATGTTTACCGTGGCTCAGTAGCGCCCTCTCTCGTCGTCTAGATACAATACATTAAATTTTGAATTTAACCGCCGAATCCTAATTATTTCCAATTTGTAATCCTATATATATTTATATGGGATTACAAAGTTATTTATGCAGTTAACGTATCTAGAAAACTGGACTGAAATTGAGAAATATGTGAGTTTTTCCTTGATTCATACATTAAACACTAATTATATTCTAAATTTGAAGCTTCTATGTCTGCTAGAAGTGCCTTAGAATTTTGATGATCGAACAGTGAGGGAGTGACCAAATTTAGAAACTTTGACACGTTATAATTCTTAAACTACTAGTTTAAATTGAATACAATTTGATAAATACCGCGTTTATATAATGCCTGCTCGATTACTGAAAGGTCAGACTTCGAAGTTTATCCACAAAGAAGTTCGAAAATGGTCTGAACTGCTTCGAGGAAAGTATGGTACGGCCGTGCCGCTTCTTTTTGGTCAACTTTACCGTGCCCCCCGATTAAATAAATAAGCAAAACTGAACTTGCTGACTTTATAGTTGAATTTGGTGTTAGTACAATACAATAATAGCACACATTACACTTTTGTTTTTGTGCGGCAATCTGACAAAATTAGGATTTTTCACAGGTTACCTAATATCAGCATTTAATTTTTCACCACAACTAAGTAGGTATAGCAAACACCATCAGAATTAAGTACACATCCTTTTGCCGAAGCCATATGGAAAATTTATTTACAAAATATATTAAAAAAAGTAAAAATTTAAGTAATAATTTGTAAATGATGAGCTATAACTTAAAACCGAACCTGTTAGAGACAAATTGTGGCCATAATAAAAAAGTAGACATAAATTTGGGATGGAAACAAAAAATCACAGGATACAAACAGTTTAATTTTTTTGTTGATTTCATTTACAATATTACCTGGTGTGCGAAGAAAAGTCAGTGCATCGCCCACTAAAAAATCTTTCTTTGGACCCGGTATTTTTTTCAACATTCGAGCTCGTTTATTATAGTTTAATAGAATATGCAGAACACATAAAATCACTACAATCCCGCACAAATAAAAAATCATTTTTTATATGTTCAATACGTTTGTGCTTTACAAATAGATTAATAATAGTGGGCCGGCAATAGAAATACGTATCGTTTTACGTATCCGCACCCGTCACTTAATAAAATTAATGACACTCATATCTACCAATCTGACTAACAACTACACTACCGGCATGTTATAATGGCCGTTTTGACGTTTGTCGACTCATGCAGTTTCGTAATAATTAGTAATTATATTTTCTTTATTGTCAATAGTGATATGCAGTAAGTCATAAAATTTATTGAATGGATTAATAGCTCGTTACATATTAAATTGCGTTTTATTGAAGAAATTGGCGGAAACCCAATTTGCAGTACTAATATTTCTGCATTTTTTTTTAGGAATGACAATTCCAAATCATTTTATTTTAGTTATGATTTTTTGAAGTGAAAACTTCTTTAGCGGCGTTGGATGGGTGTAAAATGTTAAGGAAGCGTCAGGATTAGTTGACCTTTGAACCGTAACCGACGACTGACGTCATACAAGATTAGGTACAGACTATGTATTTTGCAAGGCACGATAATAGCGTCGTAGCTTAAACGGTAAGCACGTCGACTGTAAGTCCTTATAGTTTCAGATAGTATCGGGTTCAAACCACCTGGCCTGGTTTTTTTGTGATTATTTTTTCTTATTATAATTTCTGTGATTATTTTTTCTTTTTGTAATTTTTTTTTTTTTATGATAATTTTTTCTTTTTGTAATTTATTATTTTTTGTGATCATTTTTTCTTTTTATAATTTATTAATTTCTTCTGACAGAAAATTAGCAGAAAATAAGTGATAGATTCTATGATTAGCGCTATATTATAGGTATGGTATGGTATGTTCTTTTTTATCTTTTTCTATGTATATAACGAAGAAAGTAAAAAAGAAAATGTTTTCACTTCTGCCGGCACTCCCAGAGTGCAACCCGTCTTTTTTTTTGTGTATGAATGAGACTACATTAAGCTAACAGCAACATTTATTTCATTTTTGAAAAGTGGCAGCTGTAACAAAGTAATACGAAATTTATCATCAAAATGGATAGCGTTTAGGAAGTACTGTTTTTGAAGATCGAATTTATGTACCTGGGGATCGTGCGAAGCATGGCCCTGTACGGGGCTCCCGTATGGGCGGAGACTCTGGCGGCCCGCAACGTGGCTGTATTAAACAGCCCATTAAAAGCGATGGCCGTCAGAGTGATCAGGGGATATCGCACGATCTCTGTCGAGGTGGCATGTCTCCTAGCCGGGACCCCTCCATGGGACCTGGAAGCGAGAGCCCTTGCGTTGCTGTATCAGTGGCGCAAGGAGGCACTGGAGCGGGGCCATAGGCCGGAGCCCCGAGAAATCAGGGCTCAGCGGTCCCAGCTCCGCCGGGAACTCATGGAGACATGGCGGGTGCGACTTGAGCATCCAAGGTGGGGGGAATCCACCATTGCGGCGGTGAGACCGATCATGAAGGAGTGGTTGGAGAGGCACCACGGTGACCTCTCCTACCGGATGTGCCAGATACTTACCGGGCACGGGTGCTTCGGTAGGTATCTATGGCGCATCCACCGGGAGACAACACCGCAGTGCCAGCACTGCGAGGATCCTGGCGAAGACACGGCGCTCCACACGTTAGTGGAGTGCCCTGCGTGGGCGAGTCAACGCCGGGATCTCGTTGCGGTCCTGGGCGTGGACGTTCTTTCTTTGGAGACCATGGTGAGGGCCGTGGTCTCCGACGGGAGCAAATGGCACGCCGCCGCCTCTTTCTGCGAGCAGGTAATGCGCGCGAAAGAGGCGGCGGAGAGGGAGCGGGAGAGAACCCTGCCCCCTGAGTTCCGCAGTCTGCGGCGTGGGCGCCGCAGACTCGTCTACGCCCGGGACTACCGACCTCCATGATCGGGGCCTGAGGACGGCAGTTGGCCGACTCGCCGTCCTTACAGAAGCAGGCCGTGGCGGAAGCGTGTCGTGTGTGTCCTACACACGCTTGCCAACTCACCGACGCGGGACATAACCCGAACCCACCAGGCGAGGCCGCGATGGCGGCCAATATCCGCCGGCAACCCTGGGGTTATCCTTTCGAGGGCTTACCCGGGGTGCCCGGCAATGGAGACTTGGGAAGGACACCGTGTGGTTTTAGTAGGTCCGATTCCGACACGCCCACCCCATCGTCGGCACCGATGGGGTGAAGCCCGTGGGGGTTTCCACACGTTAAAAAAAAAAAAAAAAAAAGCGGCCAATAAGAACAAAATTTAAGACAGAGTTGTAAAATTTTGAAATCCGCTTCCAAACAAAGTATAAATAATGGAAATAGCTATTAAATTACAGGAATAACGAACTCATGAATCTGTAAGAAAATTTCGGTAATTTCATATGTAACGACTTAAAATGGATTTAAATGGATTTAGGACATAAAATGTATTTAACACATTGATTTCTAAACTATTATATATTAGGGTCCGGCGAACATTACATTGCATACTTATTCACCTCAAAAACATTAATGTAATCGTCACATAGGATTGCTAGCCAGCACAACTACTAGCTCCGGCAAACTCGCGTCAATGCTCTATGGAACAAAGCTGTTTCGACTTGAAGTTGCATCGAAAAATACAAACTGTGAGTGCACTGCGATTGTCATATGGTTTTGACTTGGCTTTGGATTTCGGATATTGATACTGCAGTACTGTTGACCCTTGCTCGTTAATTTGGACTCTATTTATGCCTTTTGTTGTGGATTGCGTCGATATGGCTGAACGTAAGCAGAGAACTGCTTTAAACAGTCAGACACGTGAGTTCGTTGGTGAATCTCAAAATATAAGGCCAATTTTACCTATAAGGTCAGTGGCTGAACGCATAGCTGATGCGGTTAATATTGGACGAACTGTTAGACGAATAACTAAAGAAAACTATGGCGAGACTAGCACAGAAGAAAATGAACTTCACACACAAAAAAAGAGAAAGCAAGCAAAACTAGTCGTAGGCATCTATAGCTTTAATGCCAATGCCATCCGAAGACATATGTACGGCTACTATTTACGATTTACGAAAGGAGTGTCCAACAAGAAAAAAGTTAGTGCAATCATTGAAGGAAGGTGGATTATTCTTCATTGGAGGAAGTTCTTTATGAAGATTTTGAAGATTGCTGGATTTTGATACAAACAATGTAACAAACGCAAAATATTGATGGATAGATTTGATATCGTGATGGCAAGATGTACTTTTTTACGACAAGTAAAAGAAATTGAAAATTGGTAAAATGTTGGGTTTTTGGATGAAACATGGCTTAATGATAATCATACTGTAAGCTGTTCTTGGACCGATGACACTTTAGCATCGTAGCAACGTCCACAGTTCCTGTTAGAATAGGATCGCGACTTATAATTTGTTACGCCGGCACCATCAACGGGTTTGTCGAAGGTTCTTTCGTGGCTTTTGCGTCAAAAACCACTGTCATGAAGAAATGAATGGAGAAAAGTTTACTGAATAGTTTACCTCAATACTGTCAGCATCCCTGAACCATCTATTATAATTATGTACAACGCCCCATACCACTGCATGTAAATTGACAAGCCCCCTGCCCAATCCCAAAAGAAAGCTGACATCGTCACATGGCTTCAAAAAGATGGCGTAGATGCAAACATAAAATGTTAAAAGCGGAATTAGTACATCTTTTAAAAGAAAACAAACCAACCAAGATCCCATACGTCATTGGCGAAATAGCGTAAGATCATGGGCACAGAGTTATATGGTTACCGCCTTACCAGTGTGAATATAATGCAATTGAGTTGGTGTGAGCTCAAATTAAGGCATATGCTGCTAGACACAATGCAGAACCCCCATTTACCACAACAAAAATGCTAAAAATAATAGAAGAAGCTTGTGAACATGTGATTAAAATAAACTGGGAAAAGAATGTGAATAGAACTGTTAAATTAATAAGGGAAGATTTAGATAATATTTTAGAAAAAGAACGTATAATTAATGTATTAAGTAAACATTTATATTTTTGTTTAATTAAACCTCTTTAATCAGGTACTACTTGCAATAAATACTTATAGATTGCATTTCTTTTTTTCAAGAATAAATTGACATTTTCTCATCACTATTTTAATATGTCAATACAGCCATCGTAGTGTGCCGCGAGTATAACTGATATCTACGTGTATCGTCGCTTGCTTGTCAAATTGATAAAAGTATTTAATTAAATTAACTTTGTAATCCTTAAGCCCTCTACACACCAAAGCCGCTGGCAACCCGGCAGGCAAACCCGGCGGCTACAGATAGTTGGGCCGCCAGTAAACTTGTATCAAAATAAGGTTTTCGCTGTCTCACTCGGTGGATCGAGCCGACGTACAGTGGTTTGAAATCGACGCTTCATAGACATCGAAATCAAAGTTTTGATTTGTGAGACATAAAATTATAAATGGCTTTATTTTAGAATTATTTACAATATTTGGTAATATGGCTACTATAAATAAAGTCATTTTCGCTAGATGGCGCTGTCTGGCAAGGAGCTAATATAGAGAGCTCTGTGTACCTATTTATTTGAATTTAAAAATAGTTATCTGTGTTTATTTAACCTAAATATGCTATAAAACAGTAGAAGTATGGTAAATAAATGTGTGTAGTCGTTTTCAATAAAAAAAATGTGCAAAAAACAAACTTAAAACCAACAACTAAAAGTGAACCTTATAAAGTAACAATTTAAGTGCATAAATAATAAAAATATGCTAGATACAGTGATTTAATAATGATACTAACTAATATATAATATTGATAAACAAAACAGTGGTACTAATACAATATACAAAGTGTAATACAAAAATACAAAGTGTGGTGCTTTAAGTTTCAAAATAAAAGTTTGTTCGGAATGTGGAAAAAAATTCTTAAGCACCGAGTCATAATAAATGACTCGTTAACTCGTAGTCCAAAATTTCGACACTTTGTAATTAGTGGCTCGTAGCTGATATTGAAGTGCGACCGACTTCCAAAATCAACGTCGGGGTTTCGAAACTCAACCACCTCTCCAGTGACTTTTTGAATTTGTTTCGATTTATTTATTATTAAAAATAGACAGTAATGAGCTTTTTCGAAAACATTACCTTTAGGAAAGCAAGAATGCACTCCTCACTGTCAGACAATGACAGCTTACATTCCGATCGATCACTAGATGGCACTAGTCATAGCGTGCCATGTATGTCACAGAACGAAGACACTGACTTAATTGTCACTCTAAAGGAGGAAATTGACACTCTCAAATTAAAATTACACTCCGCTAACGATGAAATAGATAAGCTTTCTATTGAAAATTGTGCATTGAAAGTCGAAATTCAGAACTTACAAAGGAAGAATGCCTAATATAAACAACTTACTAGAAGTCCTATAAAATCGGTCATTTCAACACCTAAAAGAATGGGCAAGCTGCGACTACACAAGAAGATTCCAACTGAACTGGACGTGTCCTTACAGAATACATCGAACATCTCTCCCCAAATTTTGAAATCAAATATTGAGGATTCCTCGCAACCATCCCAAATACATCAACAAGTTGAACGGAATACAAATTGCAATAAAAACGAAGCCTGCAAGGTCCTGTCTCAAGAAAAAGTCTCAGTTGCTCAAAATAGAATGTACTTTATTAGCTCAAATAATAAAAATAACAATATCCTATCGTTGGCAAAGCATTACTTTGGTAAAAAATATAATGTGTGCCATTTCTTAACACCCAATGTGGGCATAAATCAATTATTAATTAATATTAGTAATAAAATAAAAACATTCACTATGAATGATTTCTGTAACATAATAATAGGCGAGGATGATTTTAAAGTGACAAAGGACTACATTGCAGTTGTCACCAACATCAGAAATATGTTACAGGCTAATAGTCACACCAACATTATCATTACCCTGCCAACATTTAAAAATGCTATTTACTGTGATTTGTATAACTCGAGAGTAGATTTCTTTAATCAATTATTGTATATGGATAATCTTACTTATGAATACGCCTATATCTTAGATTCAAACCGCAACTTAATTTATGATAATATTATGTTTAAAAAATCAGGCGCTCTAAGTAACAATGGTATCAAAATATTATTCAGGGATCTCCACACCTTGACTATAGATATAATAACAGAAAATTTGACACTCTGTAATACCTCACAGAGCGAACAACCTGAAACGGACAATATATGTTCACAGAAGCTTTTTCGGACAGAAATATCTGAATATAATCCATCAGAATATTGCGGGCTTAAGAAGTAAAGCTAATGAGCTCTTTGTTCATTTACAGGTTTTGTCAGAAGCAAATACTGATATAGATATAATTTGTATAACAGAGCACAATATGATGTCGGGTTATGAGGACATCTGTATGATTCCAAACTATTGCTTGACAGCATATTGTAGTAGAAGGGATATTAGTAGAGGAGGATCATGCATTCTAGTTAAAATGGGGCATCTTTGTAAAAATATTCCCGAAATCGTAAACTTTTCTGTATTATCCAGCTTCGAATGCTGTGCCATTGAACTGGTTGATTATAATATTATTGTTGTGTGTATTTTTAGAACTCCATATCGTAGCAATCTGGATATATTCTTTGTTGGACTGAATAAAGTATTAACGTACATAAACAAGACTTATAGGAAACATAACATCATACTGGCGGGGGACTTTAACATAGATATTCTAGAACAGAATAAAGTATCAGTCGAATTTGAGTGTACGCTCCTTAACTACAACCTAAAACTAATGTTGAGACAACCTACCAGGATTATTACCCAGACATGCATAGATAATTTTGCTCATAGCTTCCTCCATGGATGCAAGTCAAGAATTATAGAATTCGGACTATCAGATCACACAGCACAAATAATACAACGTCGCGTTAAAAAAGTTTGTCTTATTAAACGGTGGAAACTTCGACGGAGGGACTACTGTTCGGATAACCTAAAAAAGTTTAAAGAGTGTGTGAGCCAATTGAGTTTCTCTGAAATATACACTACTGAAAATCGTAATTTGGCATTCACCACCTTCTATGATTTATTTAAATTTTTCTATGATCTTTGTTTCCCGTTCAAACTAATAACTATAAATGCGCATAGAAAACAAAAATGGGTTTCACGTGGAATAAAGGCATGTAGCAAAAAGAAACGGACACTATTATGGCAATATAGGAAGAAGCCTAATGAAATCAATAAAATTAAATTTAAGCAGTACTGTAGAAAATACAAAAAGATTATTAAACTAACCCAACGAGCACGGAATACCTACTCCATTAATACAGCAACTAACAAAGCAAAAACTGCTTGGAAAATTATAAAAAGTGTAAAAGAAAATACTCCAATTGAATCAATAAATAGTATAATAATTAATAATGAAACGGTAACAGATCCTATTGATATATGCAATGCCTTTAATAATTACTTTGTAGACAGAATAGTTCCAAATACATCTAAAAATAAATTGCCGATTACCTCATGTGTGTCCTCTGAACAAAAGTCTATGTTTTTGAAACCATGCTCACCCCTTGATATTCTATACATCATCAGAAACTTAAAAAACACAAACAGTGTAGGTTATGACGGTATTTGTACTAAAGTTATAAAATATGTAGCAAGTGATATCTGTCACCACATTTGCCATATTATTAACCTATGTGTAAGTATTGGGGTTTTCCCAGATAGACTTAAAACAGTAATTATAAAACCAATATTTAAAAAAGAAAATAGACATAAATTAGAAAACTATAGACCTATAGCCTTGGTACCTATTTTTTCAAAGATATTTGAGAAATATATTTATAGAGAAATGAATGATTATCTTGAGAGTAATGATATTTTGGCAAAGGAACAGAAAGGCTTTAGGCGTAGTAAGTCAATAAATATGGCCATATATGATTTTTTGGAAATTGTAATGCAGAATGTTGACAGTAAAGTACCTATTTGTTCCATATATATGGACATGACCCAAGCTTTTGATTACGTGAATCATGACACTCTACTACGTAAATTAAATATGTATGGCATTAGGGGAAATGTGTTGGCTCTAATTGAATCCTACATAACAAATCGTACTCAATATACTCAGATTGCTAAAATTAATGGTGTATCTAAAATAGAGGAAGACTTTCAGTCTGAAACACACACAATACAGTATGGCGTGCCTCAGGGCAGTGTACTGGGCCCTCTACTGGTCCTCCTTTATATCAATGACTTACCTAATGTAACCAATAACCCAATGGCTCTCTTTGCAGATGATAGCACAATCACTATTAAATGTAATTGTAAGGATACCTATAAAAATGACATAAACAACGCATTAAGGTCTGTTCTGGACTGGCTAGATGTCAATAATCTAAAAGCCAACATAGGAAAGACAATGGTCATGCACTTCAGTCAGCGTATTCCAATTATGGAAAACTTACAAATATGCGCAAATGGCCAATTGTTAAAACAAGTAGAATATACAAAATTCCTAGGTGTAATAATAGACAACAAGATAACTTGGAAACAACATATAGAGCAACTGTGTAAGAGGGTCAGTAAATCTGTGTACGTACTACATGAATTGTCGCAAATAATCCACATTGATGCACTTCTAACTGCATACCATGGCATGGTGGCGTCAATTCTTCGGTTTGGAATCATTTTTTGGGGGTACTCTGTACACGGGAGTTATCATGGACGTCCTGCGGATAAGCAGTCGGATATCGCAGATAAAAGGCAGCTTCTTGTCACTGAGCTTGACCGGATCCTGAACAACATTTCCCAATGGGGCTCTGAGAACCTGGTCGAGTTCAATGCCAAGAAGACACAGGCATGTGCGTTCACAGCAAAGGTATCTTCTTTCCTTCCCCTTCCCACTCTTCAGAGCACTCCACTGCCACTGCAGGACAACCTGACTATCCTCGGTATGGATGTTCGCTGCAAACTTAATAACAAAAACTACATCGAGAGTATCATCAAAACAGCCTCGCGTAAACTCGGAGTCTTGAACAGAGTGAGACGGTTTTTCACGCCGGAGCAGCGGTGTCTTCTATACAAGACCCAAATTCGGTCCTGCGTGGAATACTGCTCGCATCTCTGGGATGGCTCCGCAAAGTACTTATTAGATGCTCTCGACAGGTTGCAGCGACGTGCGGTCCGCATTATTGGGAATCCCGAGGTCACAAGCACCCTTGAGCCTTTGCAGATGCGTAGAGATGTTGCATCCTTGGCAGTATTTTACCGTCTCTACCATGGTGAATGTTCTGATGAGCTCTTCCAACTGGTCCCGCCCTCTCCTTTCCTACATAGGACAACACGAGCAGGGCTTAGATGTCACCCGTATACGGTGCAGAATATTCCCTCAAGAACCAAGCGGTTTGGTGACTCCTTTCTTTGTCGCACCATTAAGACCTGGAACTCCTTGCCAGCTCACGTGTTTCCTTCTTCCTACAGTCCCGGGTCCTTTAAGCGGGGCGTGAAAAAGCATCTGATGAGGCCGTCAAGCTGAGTGCCACCATTGTTAACATGGTACGTGTTTGTAATGGTGACCCTCTTTTCTGAGACTTTGCCTTCAGCTTACCATCAGGCGAGGTGAAGTCAAATTGACGTGTCCTATATAAAAAAAAAAAAAAAAAAAAAAAAAAACATAAAGAAAAAAATTTCAAAGTACAGAAACGCTGTGTGAGGGCAATGTTCTCTTTAAAAACAGTTGACAGTTGCTTGCCCTATTTCAAAAAATATAATATTTTGACACTGCCTTCCCTTTATATTTTAGAGGTTGCTCTATTCGTTAAACTCAATCTCAACTTATTTATTTTAGCGTCTGACGCTTCTGGCCGAATGCAAAGAGACAAAAGTCGATTATGCCTATGTAAGACAAACACTACTTTAATGCATAATAGTGTTTTCGCCATGGCTCCTAAAATATATAATAAACTGCCTAAAAGTATAAAAGAGTCAATTTTACTACATTTAAAAAGACTCTAAGAAAGCTACTGAATGAAAAATGCTATTATGATGTAAAGGACTTCCTCCAAGATAAATTGTAATTTATTAGCTCAAAATAATTAATTGCCATAATTGAATTCTTTCCATTACTTTCTATCTGAACTCGTGACATTTACTAATTTGATTCATCATCATCATTTCAGCCGAAAGACGTCCACTGCTGGACAAAGGCCTCCCCCAAGGATTTCCACAGTGACCGGTCCTGCGCCTTCCGCATCCATGCCCTTCCCGCGACCTTCACCAGGTCGTCGGTCCACCGTGTGGGAGGCCTGCCCACACTGCGTCTTCCGGCGCGTGGTCGCCACTCGAGAACTCTCCCGCCCCAACGGCCATCTGTTCTACGAGCCATGTGCCCCGCCCACTGCCACTTAAGCTTGGCGATTCTGTGTGCTATGTCGGTTACTTTAGTTCTCCTGCGGATCTCCTCATTTCTGATTCGATCACGCAGGGAAACTCCGAGCATAGCACGTTCCATCGCCCTTTGGGTGACCTTGAGCCTTCTTATGAGGCCCATAGTAAGGGACCAAGTCTCAGTTCCGTAGGTCATCGCTGGCAACACACACTGATCGTAGACTTTAGTCTTGAGACACTGCGGTATTTTGGACGAGAAGATATTACGAAGCTTCCCGAACGCTGCCCAGCCGAGTTGGATTCGACGATTGACCTCTTTCTCAAAGTTGGACCTGCCTAACTGGACTGTCTGTCCCAGGTAAACATATTCGTCGACAACTTCGAGTGTAGAGTCTCCAACCTTTAAAGAAGAAGTGGGTGCGACATGGACATTTGACATAATTTTCGTCTTGTCCATGTTCATTTTGAGGCCCACTTGTTGGGAGGCTCTACTGAGGTCTTCGAGCATTGTGCCTAGGTCTTCCAAGGTCTCAGCCATGACTACGATATCGTCAGCGAATCGAAGGTGAGTGATGTACTCGCCGTTGATATTGATGCCGAGTCTTCTCCAGTCCAGGAGCTTGAAAACATCTTCCAGGCCGGTGGTGAACAGTTTCGGAGATATAACGTCTCCCTGTCTCACCCCTCGCTGCAACTGGATAGGTTTTGAGCTTTGATCCTGGAGGCGGACTGACATGGTGGCGTTTTCGTACAAACACTTCAGCGCTTCGATATATCGATAGTCAATTTGGCACCGTTGGAGAGACTGTAGCACAGCCCAGGTCTCGATCGAATCGAAGGCTTTCTCATAGTCCACAAACGCCAAGCAGAGTGGCTGATTATACTCCTCAGTCTTCTGTATAATCTGTCGCAGCGTATGTATGTGGTCTATGGTGCTAAAGCCTTTTCGGAAACCGGCTTGTTCGGGAGGCTGGAAGTCGTCGAACCTGCGAGCGAGACGATTCGTAATAACTCTCGAAAACAACTTGTAGACACTAATTTGATTTATCAGCCTTAATTTATCTAGTTGACATCTACTTCATAATGACATTATCTACCCTTGATCTTGGCGTTTTATTTTACTTTATTTTTATTGATTTTGACATTACATATTGATTTTGACATCGGCTTTCAACATTATTTAATTCTAACATTGTTAATTTCGACATGATTAATTTGGACATGATTAATTTGGACATGATTAATTTTGATATTAATATTATGAATGCTATAATTGTCATGTTGCATATGAATATTTGCACACCTCGAAGAGGTTGTAATACAGCGCACCTATGCAATAATAAATGTATCTTGTACCATCCCAATACCTGTATTATGCAAATAAATGACTTTGACTTTGACTTCAAGAAAAAGATTTTTTTTTTGTATGAAGTAAAAGACAAGTCATTTTTTCTCACAATATAAAACTTAGGTTTTGCCGCTTCGGCCTTCGGCCTTCGTCCTACATGAGGCGATTCTGAAATGATACAACACGTACACCCATGCGCGCTGCTGTATTTAGTCCGATATTTTTACATTAATTTAAGTGTAATATATAGAAATAAACAAAGGAATTTATTTAAGTTACGTATTTATTTGATATAACAGAATATAAAATATAAAAACACCAGAAAAAGTGGGGAATAATTTTCATGGTATAAGTTAATTTTAAATAATTCTTATGATAAATTAATTATAAAAAAATATGTTAGTACGCAGATACAAAGTTTCAAATCAAAATTAATAGGAAGTTTAAATTAACTTAAACCTAATAGCAAAAATATACCTAAGCATAGACAATCGTATAAATAATTAAAAAATATAAGTTTAAAATAACCGACTTTAAAAATTAAAAAGTGCAAAAACATAAAGCAAAATAACTGAATTTACAGATGTAGATGTAGAATATACTGCTTCCGGGCTTTTGGCCGTGGTCTATGTGAAACTTGCCTTGCCTTGTAAATACGCCAGTGATTCAAGACTTCGCATCAGTCGCAACTCAGCCGCCGACGAGGCAAGGTCTCCGAAGTCGTCGTCGCCCGGACCTGCGCCACTGAAGATGTCGACCGCAGCCCGGAAGCAGTATATTCTACATGCAACGCCGGCCGTGAAAGCCTGAAGACTTATATTGAATTTACAGATTTACTGATCTACAGTTAATCTGTGAATTCAGTTATTTCTGTCTAAGTTTAAGTTATTTTATCATTTTCATTTTTTGAAGTAGGTTTTTGAAACGTAGTTTTTTTAAATATTTTACTTATCAGTGTTTATAACAGGTTGTTCGTAAATTTTTATTAATTTCTTCTCCCATTTCGTAATTTAATTCAGTCCAGCTTGCCTTCGATCATAGTTTTTGAGTTTTGTTTCACAAGATTGACATAATGCTCTCAATAACATAATAGACATTCATTCTTTACATAATTAAGGAGTTCTGTTATGTACCTCTATAGTTCACGACTAGTTAATTCTAGCACGTCCTTAACCATCATAATGTAACTTACTTTGTAACAGGTAGGTACGTCTTAAAACTAGCTAAAAAGTAATAATTTTCTATATGATTTTGAGGAGTCCTCTGGTCGGTCTCCGGAGTCCAACGACCAGTACACATTAAATTGATATGGGATCACCTATGAGTAACGCTAAACCCAATGCAAAAAGAATGTGTAAAATCGGCATACAAACGACGCAGATAAGGGACAATATAAAAAATATGTCGGTTAAAAGTTTGAATTAAAATACTATAAAAATGTTCATAAAATGAAAAGTACTGGAACAAAGTACATTAAATTTTGTGCGACTAAATAACAACTATTCCACATCGAACTAAAAAAAATACCTAAATCGGATAATACATTTCTGAGTAATCGGTGTGTACATACATAAGTCATGAAAAACAATGGAAATGAATGCACCGAAGAAAATAAGTCTCTTATTTTAATTGACTTAAATATGCTTTTGTTGTGGTGTCAAGTATGACGTACTCTCAATTTAAATTCTTTAGTTTTTTTGTGGGAATCTACCCAACCTTGTTTTTAATCTTACAATTGTCCATTTTTAGGTATGTTTTCGATATTTCTTGTAAGTTAATTTAAACAAGCCTGTTAATTGTGATTTGAAACTTTGACGCTGCGTATTAACATAATTATTTATAACTAGCTTTTCCCCCGCAGCTACGCCTGCGTAATGTCGACTACCGCCACCAAAAGTTCTTTTTCTAAACTGACGGACTTATTGTTTAAACTTCTAACGCCTATTTCACTGTACGAAACATTGGCCTTGTTTTTTACTGTTTTACACCAGTGCAGTGATAGGTTTTAAGAACATTATTTTGAAATAAAAATATTGTCAGTATCTTTATATCATCAGTGAATGTCAAGAAGAAAAATCAAAACACATAATATTATACCACTTCGTTCATTACGAAAAAGCCTATTGCAGTCCACTAACAATATCCGAGCTAACTTTTTCTGATCCACTGTCTCCACTGCTAGTTTCCACGTTTCGGCCCGGTGAGTCATCGTTTGCAAGTTCTGAACAACTTCGGATGTTGACCTTTCGATGGCTATTTCCCTTATTCCACCCTATAGGCTTTTGGGCTTCACATTCTGATGTTGGAGCTAGACGAACATTGTGGCAGTATGATATAAGTATCCCAACATGTTACCGCTATAGAAAATCCAGAAATACCCAGGTCTCGATGGAGTCGAAGGCTTTCTCGTAGTCTACAAATGCCATGCACAGCTGATTGATCTCTCCATCATCATCATCAGGTAGTGAACGCGGCCGCTACGCCGGAGGCGCGGGTTCGATCCCCGCTCAGTGCAAATATTTGTATGCATGAATATGTATATTTGCATTGGTCTGGGTGTTTCTATGTATAATATGTATGTATTTACAAAAAAAAAATGCGTATCTAAGTATGTTTATCCGCATTCTAGATTCCATAACACAAGCTAGTTAAGCTATGCTTACCATGGGTCTAGATAGCGTTGTGTGAAATGTTGTGGAATATTTATTTATCTACCTTTAGAAGTTATCCTGATTGCATAAGAGGCCGAGATGCCCTCGGAGCTCAGGGTCCGCCTACCGGCTCTTCCTCCTTCAACTTCACACGATCTTGGGTGTCCATGGTAGCGAGACCATAAATGATTCTTGCCTCTTGGGCCTACCCCTTTACCTGGACCCGACGGGGCACCATTGTCAGGTATTTGTTATTATTTTTTGTGGTCTACGATACTGTAACTCTTTCAAAACCCGGCTAACTCCGGTGGCTGGAACTCGTCGAGCGCGCAACAATTCATGACTCGCGAGACAATTCATAATGACTCGCAAGAACAACCCGAGATATTACTCAGGAGTGATGGGTCCAGAATTATTCAGCAAGTCCTAATAGCCTTTTTTGAAGAAGAGTACCACCGCTGACCTGCTTTATATCCTAGGTAAAGCTATTTAAATATGATAACATACTGATGGAATGTTGAAATATGAATTAGTACATTGTTCATCGAGGGGAGAAAGTGACCGATTACCAACGCGGGTATAGTTTGAGGCCCGAAGCGCAGCTGAGGGCCTCAATACACACAAGTTGGTAATCGCACTTTCTGCCGAGTGATACATAGTGCTTTATACTACACCTATGAGGAAAATGAAAAACATTTTTCTAATTGCAAATAATTACACTATTTCAACTGAGCAGAATGCAATGAAAAAGAAAATTCGCGCGTAAAACCCGTTTTTTTCCAATACTGAGGAGGCAAATAAAATAAAGCACATTTTTCAAGTAAGAACTAATATACTTTCCGAATAGGTGTAGTATAAAATTTTTCATTTTCTAAAAATTAATCGTAGCTAGATCAGTTTATCGCCCCGTATACAAGAACTTCTCGTTTAAATATCTAAGATAATGGATCATAACTTTTTGTAAGCTGTCTGGAAGAGATCGCAGACTGCGATAAGGCCGCCTATTGTAAAACTTTTTATCCGCTCCGTCGCTGTACATATCATATTCTCAAAAGACCACAATCGTAAAACATCATAATCATGGACGTATCCTCTATATATTTTCTATGTTTGGTGTGTAATAATGTCTCTATTTATCTTTATTAGGTAATATAGCGCTTCCCATTATCAGATTCTCGTAATGACTATTCATTATATAGATTCTATAAATACTTGATCTAGGCATAAATACCTATATTCCTATGTATTCAAATTAATCGATATAAATATAATATCTCTTACAAAGCCCTAATTATATGAAAAATTACGTACAAACAATATGTGCACCAGCATAATGGGCCATGATAATGGGTTTTACAGAAACTTATCGTACCTATATAAAAGGAATAAATAATTAAGAAACCTCCCTGAAAACTATTTTAAGTCATTTTATAGTCTAGCTAATGCTTTTGTTAATATATAACGCTGCATTACTTTGGATAAAGATACTTACAGGAAAGTATTGCATTTCGACACTCGGCAGAGCAAAAGTTAATAGGTAACTTAAGTAGGTATTGGATGCAAAGAAATTAGCTACCTTTATTGACCTACATTCATATAAGTTTGCACTGTCGGTTTCTATAATATCCTTGCTAATTTTTTTCCACGTTTCACAATCGGAATAGGTAAAAATTATTTTTATTTATTAGATAAAACGTAAGCAAGCAAATTATAAACACAGACGAAACGGGACCATTTGCTTTACCCACTCGAAAGGCGCGAACGGCTAAATTAGTCGTAACGTTACATGAACTGTCAACTGATTCGCCCGCGTTTTGCTTCGTGTAAAATACAGATTAAAATATCGCAACTTTATTTTGTACATATATTTAAGTGAAATAAGGAGACAGAAACCATTCTATACATTCCTGGACCAAGAACGTAACTAGATAAAATTGGTATCAATTATTAATAGACTAGCTTTTGCCCGCGGCTCCGCGCGCGTAGATGTCGGTTATCGCTTAGTGTTGAGTCGAAGCACTAAATTCGCCTATGTACTCAACTTTGTCCTCGACTATTTTCTCGCCTCTGTTCTCGATTTTCTAATCTCCTCTATATTCGACTTTCTATTCGCCTCTATACTTGAATTTATACTCGACTCTCTACTGACTTCTCTGCTCCTCTCTCTACTCAACTCTGTACTCTCCTCTCTAGTCGCCCATCCACTCGATTCTCGTTTCGCCTCTCTACTTGACCCTCCCCACTCGCCTCTACATTCGTCTCGCTACTCGCCTCACTATTGGCCTATTCTGCACTCTATTTGACCTCTACACGCCTATCCACTGGACCCTATAACGATCTCTACTCGCCTCTCCACTCGCTTCTATATTTGGCTCGTTACTCGACTATGTCCATTCCGAAGCTTTAATTCAGCTTTGCTCCAAATTTCATGAGTGTATCTTCCAAAAACATCTTCTTACTATTCCCTATTCACCCCATTTTGGCGCGATTGAAAAATTTCAAACTTTTATCCCCCAATCCTACCCTCCTCCTTTTACCCCCCTTTCCACGATAAAATGTAGCCTTTGTCCGTTTCCTAGCTCATATTCATCTCGGTACCAAATTTCATCGGAATATCTTCACAAATGACAAACTTTCAGCTCTTATCCCCCCCCCCCCCTTAAACCTCCTTTTTCGCGATAAGAGGTAACCTATGTTCGTTCCCAAGCTTTAATTTATCTCTGTACCAAATTTCATCAGGTACCGTTGAAAATTACAAACTTTATAAACTTTCATCCCACCGCCCTACTCCCCCCCCCCCTTCTACTCCCCTTTTTGCGATAAAAGGTAGCCTATGTTTATTCCCAAGCTCTAATTCAGCTCTGTACCAAATTTAATTAGGATATCTACAAAAATGACAAACTTTCATCCCCTATTTCCCCCCTAAACCCCCTTTCTCGCGATAAAAGGTAGCCTATGTCCGTTTTCAAGCTCTAATATATCTCTGTACCAAATTTCATCAAGATCGGGTCAGTGGTTTAGGCGTGAAAGCGTAACATACAGGCAGACAGACAGACAGAGTTAGTTTCGCATTTATAATATTAGTATGGGTATAAATTTACCAGTCCCTTTTTGAAATTTCTTAGCTATTGTCAATCTGAGATCAGGAGTTATTGGCGGTTTGGTAAAAGTGATGTTGAATTCCAAAAAGATCTGATTACCTACTAAGTTCTTTAATGGGGGAATGTTTTAAAAGACATTATGAATTAGTATTCATGGCCTCAAAAGATAACAGGAAAGATTTTATCGAGTGGAGCCAGAATAGAAAAAGAACATTATACTGATAAATAGTTAATTCAACTTATTATAATTAAAATATCGAATTGTGCAGGTGGAACAAAATGTTGGTACCTAGCCAGTTAAGGTACCTTTTACACTCGTGATATGGGCGCAGCAGCCTACAGTTCGCTTGCCTAGAATACAGTTAAAATAGTATCTAAGAATAGGCTACGTTCCTCTACGAAAGCTGTCGCCTAAAATATAAACACAGTAAGTCTTATGACTTATATGTCGGGACTATATGCTACCTCTAAGTAGCCAGGTTGTATTGGAAGCCGACAGCTCTTGGAGGTGCAAGCTACTGCCGAATCACTGACAAAATTGTTTCATTATCCAGGACTCGTCGGCCTAGGGAATAGTACTGATTAGTTGCTATCCCACAATCACAGCGATTCATTGTTTCAGCAATATTGGAACCAAGACAGTCGTCGGGAAACACGAAATTAAAATAGTGAAATATGTGAGACTATTCGCAACAGTCAATGTCAAATGTCAATGCCAATTTATTTTTATTTTTAAATTATTCTTATATAGCGATTTAGATATATAGCACCGACCTCTATAACTAGCTGGACTGGTTATTCCATAGAAAATGACAGCTTACTGTTTGTGTTGATTTTTATAGATTTATAGAATAGAGAGAATAGAATAGAATAATTTATTTGCCTTTAAACATGGTAACATGGATCTTACAATATGTACTCACAGCATGTTTAGCCGTAGACTACAGCATGCAAATCTTCAATTACAATTTTATTAGTTATTAAAAATTATATTATCTATCAAATTAAATTAAAATTATGTATGTCAAAAGAAGTTTTGTAATGTCAACCGACTTATTACAATGTCAACAGAATTATTATAACAAAAAATAAAAACATGGTCACAGCTATCAATTTAAATGGATTTATTACAATTAGTTACTTATATGTCATAAACTCTTTCATAGTATAAAAACATTTATCTGTGAGCCATTTCTTTAGAAGCGTGTCAGCGGTAACTCTCTAAATTCTTTTGGTATCTTATTATATACCTACACATACAAAAACTATTGTTTCTGTTTAAACTTGACGACATCATGGGCAATAAGAGTTTACTTGGGTCTCTGGAAAGATATTTTTTATTCTCACATACTTTTCAAATAAATATGGGTGTCTTTTTACAAATACACCAATTTCATAGAGGTATGTAGATGTCAGAGTTAATAATTTGAGCCTTCTGAAGAGTGGCTTACATGATTCTAGAGGGGGCCCCGCAAATCGCTCTAACACATTTCTTCTGCGATACAAATACTTTATTTATTTCTGTAGAGTTACCCCATAACACTATTCCATATCTGAGCAGAGAACCTATTTATCCATGATACGCCATTAGCGCCGTTTTTTCATCTGTTAGTCATCTGTTGGTCCTTCTGAGTGCAAATACAAAGCGGTTTATGCGACTGGATACGTTATTTTATCTGGGCCTTCCAGTTGCAATGGCTGTCGAGTGTGACACCTAAAAATTTTGTTTCGCTTGTCTCTAATATATCATAACCACAGAAGTTAATATTCAGCTGGGTTGAGCTATTGTTGTAGTTTTTAAATTGCAATGCAATACTTTTCTGTAAGTATCTTTATCCAAAATGCACAACGGTGTTTCCTTTCAACTGGGCAGTCCAATTGAGCAGAAAAAATGCAGCGTCATATATTAACAAATAGCAAAACTAAAAAAAGACTTGAAATAGTTTTCAAGAATGTTTCTAAATCATCTATTCCTTTTATATACATAAGATAAGTTTATGTAAAACCCATTTTAATGGCCCATTATGCTGGTGCACATATTGTATGTACGTAATTTTTCAAATCATTAGGGCGTTTTAAAAGATATCATATTTATATCAATTACTTTAAATAGATAGAAATATAGATATTTATGCCTAGACACCAAAGGTAGTTGTTACGGGAAGCGCTGTACTAATGTTAGGCTTCAAAAAGTAATGATTCGTTATGATCAATTATCTGGGGGCACGGGAGTGTCCCCGTCAAGACGAGTCCACCGAAGCGCAAGGGTCACTACCTACCTTTTCAGAAACGCTTCGTCGCTTTTTTGAACTCTCATAACTTTGCTTTGCATGATGCTAAATAGTTAAAATTTTCAAGATAAAATGCCATCAGTACAGTCATTAAACATACAAAGTTTGAATGTCGTAGCTATTATACTTAAGATTTCATTAATGTCTCAAAACCCTTAATTTCGCCACTACTCACTCACTCACTGATCATCAAAATTGTTAGGGTACTTCCTGAATTCCTAGAAAGCTGAAATTTGGTATGTAAGCTAATATTACTACAAAGACAACAAAAAAATTAAAAACCTAACCTAAACTATCCCTTGGGAATAGGAGGTGGAAACACAGATTAGATGATAGTACCTACTACGGTGGAAGTTTGTATATGAGACTTGCACTACTGTTTGTGCTACATAAGTCAAAATTAATTAAAATATTTCTTATAACGAATAAAAAATGCGTACGTCAAAATTTTTAACCAACTTACAAAAATAAATGGAATCCCACCAAAAACGTATTCATGTAAAAAGTTGCCAAGGCGAGTCTTCGTAGCTTACACTGTGAAAAAGTTATCAGATCTCGTTAAAGCCAAGATTTTTGATCTATGCGCCATAACTTTACCAGGCCTACCTTCACAAATTCTACATTTTGGTCAAAATGCGTGGCTTGGTCGTTTTGCTACATAAAGTCACAAAGATTTCATTGGGTGTGAAACAAAACGACTCTTCCTCCTCCACTTCGCACGATCTTGGGCGTCCATGGTAGTGAGACCTTTTGCACGCATGTCACTCTGCACGACGTCAAGCCAGGACTTTTTGATGCGAGAGTTCGTCACACGATCCTTACACGTGACTCCCTACATCCAACGCAGCATCTTCATCTCCGTGACACGCAGCTCCTGCTTGTGTCGCTCCAACAGCGGCCACGCCTCACAGCCGTGTAAAAGGACAGGCCTAATAATTGTCTTATTGACCTGTCCCTTCAACCTGACTGGCATTTTAGGATCGCATATTATGACGCCAGTCACACCCCGCCATTTGGCCCACGCGGTTGCAATACGTGCCTTGACGTCGCAGTCGATGTCACCAGTCACGTGAAGTACAGATCCCAGGTACTGAACCTGGTCCGTGCGCTCGACCAAGTCATCGCCTATGCGGACGGATGTGGGATCTGTTGAGTTTAACGCCAAGCATTCTGTCTTCGCCACATTTAGCTTCAGACCGCCGTTCTCAAGCGCCTCCTTCCACACTTTCACGCGTCGCACCAATTTGTTCCTGTTTGCGTTCATCAGCGCAATGTCATCAGCATTCATGAGCAACCATGGAGGCTGCTTATGTATGCTGATGTTCGAGTTTCTGAGGCTTTCCGACAAAACGTCCAACACCAAGCTGAACAGATAAGGACTGAGCACGGATCCTTGGTTTACCCTGACGGTGATGGGTGGGAAAGGTTTTCGTGACAACCGAACCGTAATCGTGGTACATGTCTCGGATACTGTCAATGTAGGCCTCTGAGATTCCCTTGGACCGCAATGCCCACCAGATCACCGTGTGAGGAACACAATCGAAAGCCTTCTGCATGTCTAGGAATAGGCAGTGCAGGGGTGTGTTCTTCGACCTATATTTCCCCGCGACAATCCTAAGGGCGAACACCGGGTCCATGGTCCCGTGCCCGGGACGAAACCCATACTGACACTCAGAGAGTGCACTCTCCTTTCGGATACGGGTGTCGATTATCGTTACATAGAGCTCATGGTGTGGGACATTATCTTTATACCGCGGTAGCTGCCACACTCCTGCACCGATCCCTTGCCCTTGAAGACTGGCGTAATGATACTCAGCCACTGGTTCGGGATCCTACCGGTAAGGAGAGCGCGGTTATAAAGGTTTGTTAGGATGTCCACACCACGGGCACCCATTGCCTTCCAAGCCTCTATGGGGACATCGTTCGGTCCGACAGCTCTCCGGTTTTTCATGCGTCGAATGGCAGTCTGGACTTCTGCAGGCTTTATCGGTGGCACTAGTCCTTGATTTGGAGGGAGGTCTGGTGGCTGCACCTCTTTATGTGGCTGATTCAGCAGTTCGTGGAAGTATGAGCGCCATCTATCCTTCACCGCGCCTTCCTCGTATAACAAGTTGCCCCCAGGGTCTTTAATGCAGCTGCACTTGGATATAGACTGTGCCGCTTTAGCCCTGGAACGCGACAACTTATAGATGAGCTTTTACCCCTCAGACAATTCCAACTTGTGGTACAGCAGTTGCATGTGGTCTTGTTTGGCCCTGGCTACGGCTCTCTTAGTGGCGCGTCTGGCATCGTTATACGCGTCGTGGTCTTCGGGAGATTTAGACTGTTGGAGATAACACCCCTGTTACTCCAAACTGGCTGCAAGTAACGCAGCGCTTTGCTTATTTAAATCTAACCCTGATATGACACAGCAAGTCACTTACCCATTGTGATGTCACCAGCACCTGCAGAACCCTCGCAAGGCGTGTATGTATGTGAGGTGTGTATTTGTGTGTGTAATGCGCCTGTTCAGTGTTTATTTGCCCTTGACTGGCTCCCTCCAGGCCGATCACGCCGTGATCCTCCTCGACGGCGGCACCAATAGATTTCACTGCGCACCACACACGTGCCCACGAATTAACGTCTCCGGACGTAATTCTACCCGAAACAATTAGGTATACACTCCGCGGTCCCGGATATGTATATATTTTCACAGATCCACTGGACAACTCCCAAAATACTCCCAAAATATATATAATCCCCTGATTATTATAGTCCAATAAAAAATCCAACCCTTTGGAAACCGTCCGCAAGCCCAGCGGGAAAAAGACCCAAAAATTGACAGAAGTGACACTTCAACTGTCATCGAAACTTACGATTACTTGTTTGGCCTCCAGCCCTTTTAGCTCAAACAGTCACCCGCCCGAACAGGTCCTAACCTGTTCCTTCAGACCACTGGTAAACGAGACAGTGTTGCTACTGCTCGCTTGAGAAATGACTCCCCAACCTTGACTTCTGCGGACCGCGGGGTCCCATCCTTCCCGGGGAACAAGTTAACGATGCGCCCCCGGCGCCATCGCAGTGGCGGTAGGTTAACATCCTTAACCAGCACTAAGTCTCCAACACGAGGAGGGGTAGTCTTGTCAGTCCACTTAAGGCGCTGCTGCAACAGATAGAGGTACTCGAGCGACCACCGCTTCCAAAAATCTTGCGACATCTGTTGCAACATTTGATACCTGCTCAACCTATTGAGCTTCACCCCCGCGAATGGGTATTCAGGCAGCGCGTTAAGTGGCCTCCCTATCAGGCAATGACCCGGAGTCAACACTTCCAGGTCATTCGGATCCGAACTAATCTTACACAATGGTCGTGAATTAAGAACCGCCTCTATTTTGCAGAATACGGTGACGAGTTCTTCAAATGTTAACACGGTTTGCCCTATCACGCGTAGCAAATGAACCTTAGCAGACTTGACTGCAGCCTCGAAAATACCACCCCAGTGGGGGAATCCCGGGGGACTGAGGGTCCACTCGATTCCACGACGAGAGAAGGCCGTTCCGATGTCATCCCTATTTACATCGAGAAATTCCCTAATTTCCTTAAGTTGAAGCTCCGCACCAACAAAGTTGGTCCCATTGTCGGACCGGACCAGAGATGGAAGGCCCATCCGGGAAACAAACCGGTCTAAACAAGCAATGAATGCTTCCGTCGTAAGGTCAGCGACTACCTAAAAATGAACGGCCTTGGTGGACAGATAGACAAACACGCAAAGATACGCCTTGAACACCTTCGCATTCCGAAGACGTGAATTTCGAATCATAAACGGCCCAGCGAAATCCGTGCCCACTCCCTTAAATGGTCTAGCCTCCATCACCCGATCGGGAGGCAGATCCCCCATTTGAGGCTGCATCATGGATGCCTTCATCCTGTAACAGGGTAGGCATCGAAACACGACGCTCCAAATGATACGTCGCTCAGACAGTGTTGAATACTGGGGTCTTGATTATAGTAGATTGTAGAAATAAAAATCTGAGAGACACGTCCAATATTCAGATGTATTTTTAATTGCTTTTATTAATTAGTTACAAAGAATTTTAATGTGTACGTGTTGCGAACACTAGTTGAATCGGTGGATTGAAGATGGCGCGGTGGTCCGGCGAAGGTGGGGCGCACGGACAAAGCTCGTCCGGGGAACCGGTTTGCTATAGCGCATCTATGTCGAAGACACGGCGCGAACATCCTGGGGGCCCTTGAAGACCTTCGTCTTCAATGCTTCTGTAGGATCAAACAAAGGGCATAAATATTTCACCCCTCGTCGATAGGTGCCAGCGATGGTGGCGTCAGCCACACGCGAGAGCCCGTCTGGGCCGGGAAACAGCTTGGAGATGCGTCCTAGACGCCAGTGCAGAGGGGGTGCATTCTCCTCCTTGACGAGCACCAAGTCACCCAACTGTATGGGGCGATCAGGAACACGCCACTTGGTCCGCTGCTGAAGCTCGGTGACGTATTCTAGTTGCCAGCGCTTCCAGAAGTGTTGCCTCAATGCTTCGAGTCTCTGAAAGCGGTCTAAGCGGGATTGATTGATATCAACCAAAGTGGGCGATGGCAGAGACGTCAAGGCGCGGCCGATGATGAAAACACTTGAACCTGGTACAAACAAATATGGCTAAATAACATTTTGTAATTTTACAACCTCTTCCCTTCCTGTCAGAAATCAAAAACGGTCCGGCGAAGTCGACACCAACACTTATACATGGAAAATCAGGAGTTATGCGCGCAGGGGGCAGCGCTCCCATAAGGGGGGTGATGGATCTGGCAGCGAAACGACGACACGTGACACACTGCCGCGCGACAGTGTGGGCTAAGTCGCGGCCGCCAATAGCCCAGACGTACTCCCTTATGGAGCCAAGAAGAAGCTGGGGCCCAGCGTGAAGAAGACGCAGATGCTCCTGTTGAAAGAGTAGTTTTGTAAACCTATGTTTAGCGTGTAAAAGCATAGGGTGGCGCTTCTCATAGGAATAAAATGGGCTATTTAAGCGTCCACCTACACGTAGAATGTGTTCACTATCTAAGAAAGGATTCAAAGATACGAGACAATTTTTCGAATTAAGAGTTTGTTTATTCTGAAGAATATTTAATTCAACAGGGAAACTATCAGATTGCGACATTTTCACTAATTGCTTAAAAGAGGATTCGAGTTCCTCAGGCTGCAAAACTCCAATGAGTTTACTGTTACTAGGACGACAGTTATGCAAAAATCTCAGCAAATATGCAAAAGAACGTTGAATGGTTTTTAGTTTAGAGTATTTATTAAAATCTATTAGTGATGCATTTATCTGATTTTGACTAGTTGATGTTACGTTAACCTTTAATTCGGGAATATCGTTATCGATAAGCGTATCAGTGGTCAACTGTGGCCAATTGCATTCAGGTTCATATAGAAAAGGGGGTCCGTTCCACCACATATCAAGTTGATTTAATTGGTGTGCATCAACACCGCGCGATGCATAATCAGCAGGGTTGAATGCAGTGGGCACGTGACGCCAGACAGAACCTTCTGTCAGCTCTAAAATAGTAGCCACTCGGTTCGAAACAAAAGATTTTAATTTATTGTGGCTAGTTCGTAACCAAGCTAATACGATTGATGAGTCAGTCCAGTAGCAAATGCGCGTTACCTTACAACGCAGCGTGCGCACAACTGCAGTAGCCAGCTGAGCGCCGAGTACTGACGCACAGAGCTCCAGTCGAGGAATGGTAGTGGGCGCGACAGGACTCAGGCGAGCCTTAGCGCAAAGGAGACGGACAGTGCTATCGCCTCGGTCATTCATAGACTTTAGGTAAACACAAGCTGCGTACGCGCTGTTGCTACTATCACAAAAACAATGCATTTCTATATAGCTAGGGATATTGCATAACACATGCCGAGGTATTCGCAGCGACCGCAACTGAATCAACCCATTAACAAATTGTCGCCATGATTTCACAATGAAATCAGGCACGGGTTCATCCCAATCAATTTTAGCAAGCCATAATTTTTGTATCAATAATTTAGGCACTATAGTTACTAGACATAGAACACCAAGTGGGTCAAATATTTTGCAAGTATCAGATAAAATAGACCTTTTGGTCGGGTAATCATTTTTTGTAATGTATTGAGTGGGGAAATGTATAATGTCAGTAGCAGAATCCCAGCCTACTCCTAGGGTATGTGAGTGTGAGCTCAATATAAGACTGCCTGGGGGGCTGAGATTTTGACAAGTATTCAAAACATATGATGAATTTGACCGAAACTTGCGTATTATAAAACAACCGGCGGATAAGGCCTTTTCAATTGAAACCTTAATGTTCAACAATTCATGCTCCGAGTCTGCCCCTGTTAACAGATCATCGACTAGAAAATCATTTTGAATTACAGTTCTAATGTTACTGTCCGCGGCTTCCTCTCCTAGTTGCCATAGGACCGCCTCGGAAATCCTTTCCTCAATGGGCTTCAAGAGAAACGAAGAGCAGTCGTAGATGCGGTGCTCGCCGCCACAGAAGACGTACGTTGCTGATGTGGCAGAAGCGGTATCTGCAGCGCTGGAAGTAGCTGAAATTTGCAATGATTTCACCGGTGACTTATGTGAATGGGGATGAGTGGCAACACGCTCAGATTTATTACGTTGGACAGACTCTAAAATATCGGCGCGAGCCTTTAGAAATTTGTTGAATTCGGCGAACGAGGCCATGTCCTTCAAGGAGTTGGTATGCTCCTCCCATTTTAAATGAGTATTGCTATCGAGCTTCTTAGAAACCATATGTACGATAATTGAGTCCCAATTATTAGTGGGCTGACCCAGTGTGGTTAAGGCTCGAAGATTCTTAGAGATATGGTCAACTAAACCCCTTAAACCCTTACTCGAGTCGCGACTTACTGGGGGAATATTGAGTAAAGAGTCGAGGTGGTTGCTTATTAATATTTTTTTATTATTGTACCTCTCACAGAGTAGGCTCCAGGCCTCCGCGTAATTACTTGGGAAGCCTCTCCCTGTAAATATGAATTTAAATAGTGAAACTTATGAATAGGCTTGATGTGTTCATTTTCGTGAATCAACGAATTGAAAGTGTCTCGAAACTCCAACCATTTGAAATAAGTACCATCGAAATTGGAGATTTTAATGATGGGTAATCTAAAATTTAGGTCATCACGATGACTGCAATGCGATTGCGAGCCCTCAGATTTAAGGCTGGCGAACTCAGGCTTGTCGGTAGATGTATCCACAAGTTTCTGAGCGCTTGTTATTAGTGAAATAAAATTCTGTTCTATGTCCTCGCGCGCATCAAGTTCCGCGTCTAAAGTGGTCGGAGATAAGACTTCGATTTGTAATTGTACGGCATCGAATTGTCGGAATAAGTCACGAAAAAGATCTAGTTTTGTTGCAAGCTCACCTATTTCATCGCTCGAAACATTATCATAGTCATTTACTTTGGCTAGATAGTTTCTAAACTTGGTAATTCGGCCCTTTATCGAGCTCGTAACAATGAGGGTAGGTAGGTCAGCCATCTTTTTATTGATGATATCTTTATATGATAAAATTAAGCAAAGCGAGTAAAAAATAGATTCAAACAAAGCAACGCAACGCACTGATAAATAGGCGTAGGTAGGTAGGCACGCTGGTAGGTACCTACTGGCACAAATAACTGTGAATGAATCGAGCGTAAGCTTATTCTTTACTTGCAAAGAAATAGGGAAAGCTTATTTGGGCAGGCGAAGCTTCATATAACTAATTGGAAGAAAATTTGAGCCTACTAGAATTGACAACTTGCAATCAAATAAAATGGAAACGAAGGATTGGAGATAATAAGTAGGAAAAAAAAGGATTGGTACACTTCCCTGGCTTAACCTTGGCTGCGGGCGACGTACGCTGACCGGCTGGCTTGAAGCGAGGGTTTGCTCGAAGCTGTGGTATGGGTGCAAAAGTCTTCACGTGAGATTCAATGAAAAATATAATCTCGGCGTTCTCCGTCTTCTTGATCGTGTAGGATTGTACCGAGCGTCAGGAATATTTTCTCTCACACCAGGCTCCGTAGTCCAAGGCGGTGAACGGAATCCGTGATCTTTTGTCCTTCACAACTGAGCTTACGGGCGTGGCAAACAAGTGTACAATCACGTCGGGGTCACCAAATGTTGAATACTGGGGTCTTGATTATAGTAGATTGTAGAAATAAAAAGCTGAGAGACACGTCCAATATTCAGATGTATTTTTAATTGCTTTTATTAATTAGTTACAAAGAATTTTAATGTGTACGTGTTGCGAACACTAGTTGAATCGATGGATTGAAGATGGCGCGGTGGTCCGGCGAAGGTGGGGCGCACGGACAAAGCTCGGCCGGGGAACCGGTTTGCTATAGCGCATCTATGTCGAAGACACGGCGCGAACAGACAGTATCCAATACTCACGCTGTAGCGTGGCCATCAGCGCGTTGCATCCTGCATGCGCATTTTTCACATGGCGGTCTATCACCAATAGCTCCACTAAGGGCCCTCCCTTAGGGAGTAAAAGCGGATGACGTGCCGCATACGGCAGGCCCGCATACCGCAGACGTCCCCCGACTCGCAGTAAACCCTGGCCGTCAATGAAAGGGGTGAGGTGCGCTAGAGCACCCTTCAACCTGGCACGACCAGTCACCATAGTTGTCATTTCCTTCCCGAAATGCTGTGCCTGTACTGCCTTAACTAGGCAGGTTAACGCACCCGGGCGTTCGACAAGAGACAGTACGGACGCCCTCGTCCGCTGTGACCTGGGAGCTCGACAATTTCGAGCGAACCTCTGCATCCACGCGGTTACGCTAATCAGTTTGTCCAGTGAGCTGTACCTACCCAGGAGGAACTACGCGTTCAACTCCGGCTCACTGATCGTGACGTGGACATAAGTCCGGTTTTCCGGCTGGGCTGTCGCCACTACTGGATTGAGTGGCCACTCCGAGGCCCCTCGGCTCAACCACTGTGGTCCCCACCATAATGGGTGGTCCACGATTTCGTGGGCCTTGCATCCCCGTGATGCACAATCCGCCGGATTCATTGCACCCGATACATGTCTCCATGTCAGTGTAACCTCAGAATCCCGTATCTGAGATACCCTGTTCGCTACGAAGGTCTCGAGGGTGTGAACTGACGCCAGTAGCCAGCATAACACAACCTGGCTGTCAGTCCAAGCATACACTGTCTCACTGAGATCCATCGTCCCACGCAGAACCGATGTCGTATGGACCAGCAATCGCGTTAGGAGGACTGCTCCCGACAACTCCAATTTTGGAATGGACATCTTAGACCGCAGTGAAGCGACCTTGCTTTTGGCTACCACTAGCCGCAAGTCTACCTCCCCGGAAGACGCTACCGTTCGCAAGTACACCGCCGCCGCATAGCCCTTCTCGGAAGCATCGCAAAATCCATGTAGCGTTGCTCTGCATTTCCCTGCAGGAAGCAACTTCCGAGGCACGGCAACCCGATTGATTGCGGGCAGTGCTGAAAAGAGGTCCAGCCAGTCGCTCAGCAGATCCCCCTGGATAGGCTCGTCCCAGCCCAGCTGTGCCGCCCACATGACTGGTGTGATCCATCCGTTTGGATCAAAGGTCCGTGCGACCGTAGATAGCACCGTCCGTTTGGTCCAGACCTTGGGAGTATCCAACTACACCTGGTAGGTGAACACGTCCTGGACGGGTCGGTACTGTCCCCCTTAGACCGACAGGAAGTCTGGATTGCCCGAATCCTCAAATAGGTGTGGGTCTTGCTGGAACTCGTCTGGCAACCCCGCCAACAGTTCCGGTGAGTTGGAAAGCCACTTCCTCAACTCATAACCCCCCCTTCTCAATAGCTCTATGAGCTCATCCCGTAGAGCTAGAGCTTCCTCGACGCTGTCTGCCCCAGAGCAGGCGTCGTCTACATAAAGATCCTGTTCCAGGATCACTGCTGCCCGTGGGAAATGTAATCGTTCCCGTTCCGCCGTGCGGATCGCAATGTACGGACTTGACCTCAAGCCGTAGGTATTTGTGTTCAGCTCGTAAACCCTCACTGGCTCTTCTGGACTTTCGCGCCACAAGATCAGCTGATACCTCCTGTCCTCCGGGTGTATCACTGTCTGACGGAACATCATCTTGATGTCAGCCACAAACACCACTTGGTGTCTCCTGAAGCCAGTGAAGATATCCGAAATGTCCCGATTGAGCTTCGGACCCGAGTGAAGACATTGGTTGAGTGAAGCCCCGTTCGACGTGGGTGCCGATCCATCGAACACCACACGTATCTTTCCCGATGGAGTCTTCAGGACAGCATGGTGGGGAAGGAAGCAATGGTCTTCCGTTCTCCAGTCCACCCCGGACACCGACATGTGTCCCAAAGACTCGTACTCACGTATGAACTCAATGTACTTCTGTCGGGGTATCGGGTCGCGTCGCATTCGACGCTCCATTGAGAACAACCGAGTCTCAGCTGCATGGTGAGATCTCCCCAGCGGCGGTTTATTAGCCCTAAAAGGCAGCCGCGTCACGAACCGACCAGAGCGGAGGCGCCCAGTATTGTTCTGGCAGAACAACTCGCACTCCTTCTCATCTGGGTCCTCCCGCCGAGCCATCGGCGGTTCTTCAGTTTCCCAGAACTTCTGCATGACCTTGGCCAATACAGAGTTCGCAATGACACCTTGACACTCCTTCGGACCTTCCACCGGCACAACCGGTCCCATGAGTGCGAAACCAAACTTGGTGTCGATTGCTACCAGCCCGCCAGGCTGTAGCACCCGTTTCCCTGTCAGCAACAGCTGTCCCAGGACATCCGTACCAAACAGGATGTCCACCCGACCTGGGGTATCGAAGGCAGGATCCGCCAGCCTTAGGCCCGTGGTCATAGCCCTTACCGAAGGGCTCAGCCTGGCCAGTGGGCGGTGGCCCAACACCTGGTCCATGACCAAGGCTGCAGTCTTCATGCCCCATGAAGCACCGCATGAAGACGAGTTCCCAAATGTAAACTCTGTTGCCCCAACCCGGTCCCTCACCGGGTTGTTCCCTATCCCATATAGGGTGTGTGGAAAAGGTTGTATGTTATGGCCCAACCAAAATAATGCAGCCCTGGGCTCCCGAGTCCAGTAGCGCGCAGACGCGCATCATGTTGCCCCCCCAGTCCCAAACACAGACAGAAGCTGTGGGCAACAGCACTGTCTCTGGTTTGGTGGCAACAGTTGGTTGGGCCGACCCGTCCTAGCGTTGGCCCCCCTGGGACCAATCCCCATGGTGGGCCTGGCGAGCAGGGTCCGTATAGGCCAACGGGTCCCACTGCTGCTGGTATGGCGCGCGCTGACCCGGATGTCTCCCGTGAAAGTAGGCAGTTCTCGGCTCCCACCGACCTGCATTTCAAACCGGGTGTGAACATCTACCGGCAGGCGGGAAATGGTCCAATAGACCAGCATATAAGACCATTACTCCACTGGCAGGCCCAGGTTGGACAATGCTCTTATGGCCGCTGTGAGAGGGTTAAGCAGCTGCCCCCGCAGCTGGGCAACCCTTGCCACCCGTGGCAACCCAAATAGACGACCCAATTGAGCGTCCACCAACCGTCGCTGGTTCTGGTACCGGTCGTGGAGTAGCGCCCTCGCTGTCTCATATGAGGCCTCCGTAACTGGAAGGTGGACCAACAGGTCTCTCGGTTCCCCCCGGAGCGATGAGACCAACTGGGCCATCTTATAGGCCCCCGGTAGGTCCGTACGCAGGTGCACCAGGCTATCAAACAGGTTGATATAGTGTGACCATTGGGTGAGGTCCCCGTTGAAAGTAGGCAGTTCAATATTTGGGAGCCGTGACACAACCCCCTGGTTTGGCCCCTGAATACCCCTACTACCCCCAGCTCTCTGGTGTCTAAGTTCCTCAGCCCGCTGCTGCACCGCATCGCCCAATTAGACACATTGGGTTACATCAGCCTCGATGCCCTGTAGCACATCTTTATCTGTCGACGTCTCCTTTAATTGACCATAAAGGTCAAACACCACCTCCAGACGCTCCTTGACCTCCGTGGCCCTCAGGAGCAGGGCGTCCTGTCTGTCCGGCCTATCCACCAAGGCTCCAGCGGCTGCAAACCACCGCAACTGTGCAGACACAAGTTGTCTGCACAGTTGCGGTGGTTTGCAGGCGTCGACATAGTGAATGCAATACAAAATCCTTCGGTACCTACTCACTAACTGTTCGCGACAGACAGACAATTTTAATTTAACTGTGTTCGCAATTTGTGATTATGTTTAGTATAATCAAAATAAACATTGGTTTTGTGATTATCAGAATGAATAGTGTTAGAATAGTATCAAAATAATGTCAAAATAGTGCAAACCGGCCTCTGATTGGCCACTGTGTGATTCAGTCGCGCCCTCTGGGATAGGCGTTGGAACTACCTAAATTTGTAAAACAATCTTTGTATTATCTGTACGTGATTAATTTGTTAATTTAGATAGTAAATGATAATAATACATAGATAAAAAATATATGTAATAGCAGTAAATATCAGTACCCAATATGTAACAGCATATCTGTAAACCATAGTCTTATAAGAATTTAGTAAAATCCAATTAAACCTCACGCATAGCTACAAAACACTGTAATTTCTGCACACTTTTGTTAATTTTTAAGAAATTATGTAATTTTTGTGTACTATTCAATAAGAAATAAATAAATAATTGTGTTGCACACGTTTATAGATAATAGATATGTTAGAATTGTAAGAAATTGTATAGAAAATTGTAATTATTCGATGTCCTTAATAGTAAAAATTATTGTGCAAATAAAGTGAAATTCCGACCGAAACTAGAGGCCCACATCAGGGTAAAACCCTTTAATATAAAAGCACAGGCGACAAAACCATCAGTGCGATACTCTAGCCGGGTCGCCTAGCACGTCTTGGAGCTATAACGCTCAGACTTGCAACCTGAAATGGGCATCTAAGTTCAGGACAATTTTATTGTTAAAATAGGATTGTTTTATTTACTGGATCCCTTCAGATACAAATCGGAACCTGGCCTTTCTGGCTGGTTCAGCTAGTTGTCAGAGACACACGGGGAAACCTCGCTTTCCTGTCTCGCATACAACAGCTACAGTCCACCTTCTCCTCAGGGCAGGAAAGTGTGTAAACTGAATGAACCACCCCATGTACTTATGGGCGACAGCCGATCAAGAGGTGAACGAACTCGCGTTCTATAACCGGGTTCGCTCGTCCACGTGAGGCCCGTCCAGTACATTTTCTGGTCCTTCGGAGCCGGATATCCGGACCATTTTCTGGTCCGTTCGAGCCGGATTTGCTGTCCGTGTGGTCAGCGTCCAGCCGGACGTATCGCGTGGTCCAGTCCATCTGGACCCCTGTTTTGTTGCGAGCCGGCAGATAGTGTCGCTGTCCGTACGGTCAGCTTCCGGTCGGAAATATCGCTAACTATTGTTTTTTGTATTCCCCGTGTGTCTAATTAATCTAATTCATTTATTACAGCGTTATTTAAAGTATTTAGCATTCCAATTGGAATCCAATTGGAATATTTCTCAGTTTTTCGTTAGTCCAATTGAATCCAATTGGATTCTTTCGGCTTGTCCGATTGAATCTTATTGGAATCCAATTGGAATATTTTAGAGTCAGTTTTTTGTTAGTATTAGAGTCAGTGCAGTAATAGTCACGTGTGCGCGTTTTATAACCGTAATACATAAGTAAAGTAAATAATATAGTATATAGTAAAGTCACGTGTGCGCGTGTTTTTATATCCGTTCCGTTTTTTGCGAATTTTGAATTTAAATAAGTAAAGTATATAACAGTATATATAGATTTCGTGCGCGTTACGTTAAGCCCAGTAAATAAAAACAAATATTTTTTTTTTTTTTTTTTTTTTTACGTGCGGGAAATCCCCACGGATACCCGCCCCTCCGGAGCCGGAGGGGAAGGTTATGTCGGACTCGAACCGACTAAACCGCACGCCGTCTGTGGGTCGTGGTGCTAGGCCGAAGGTGAGGTTGCCTTGCGGCATATCCCTCGCACCCCGGCTGACCCAGGGCCATCCCTTTCGGTCTGGCCCTCCTCGGGAGGTGGGGACCACGCCGTCCCCGACTCAACCCCGGTGTGGGGAGGCGCGCATCGTCCTACGATGCGCGCCGCCGCCGTGGCCTGCTTCTGCTAGGGTGACGGGTGGCTCCACCCGTCACCCTCAGGCCCGCGCTCATGGGGGGCGGAGGTCTGTAAGCGCCCTCCGACGCCCGAGCCGCCTTCGGGCGCGAGCAGCGATGTCAGCGAGTCTTTCTCGCTCACCGCGCCGCGCCCGCTCTGCTGTCTCCTTCGTGAGCATGACCTGCTCGCAGAAAGAGGCGCTGGCCGCCCACGCATCCGCGCAGCGGACCATCGCCGCGAGCAGGGTGGAGAGCGTGAGCACTCTCACCCCCAGGGCCTGCACAAGCTCCCGCCTCGGCGTCTCAAACGCCGGACACTCGGTGAGCGTGTGCAGCCCCGAGTCCACGCTCGCGTCGCAGTGATGGCACTCGGGCGTTGGCTCAATACCCATCAGATGCAGATACCGCCCGAAGTAACCGTGCCCGGTTATCATCTGCGTCTGACGGTACGAGAGGCTCCCGTGTGGCCTCTCTAGCCACTCCCCCATGATGGGCCTTACCGCCGCAATGACGGCGTGCCCTGCGCGTGGTTGCCCAAGTCGTCGCTCCCACTCGGCCACCATGACCTGGTGGAGCCGGGATTTCTCGGCCCGAATGTCCTCGGGCTCGGGATCGAATCCCCGCTCCCGCGCCTCCTTTCGGAACTGGTACAGTGCCGAAAGGGCCCTCGCTTCCAGGATCCACGGTGGCGATCCGGCCAGGAGACTCGCCGCTTCGAAGGATATCGTGCGGTATCCCCTGATGGCCCTGGAGGCCATCGTCCTCTGCGCCGTACGGAGCAGAGGCAGGAATCTGGCCCCCAGGGTGTCCGCCCACACGGGGCACCCATATAGGGCCATGGACCGCACGACACCCGCGTAGAGTCTCCTGCAGGAGGTCCCTGGGCCCTTCAAGTTGGGCAACAGCCGACTCAGGGCATTCACCGTGGTGACCAACTTGGGGCGCAGGCTTCGGAGATGTTGTCCGAAGTCCCATCGACCGTCAAGCACGAGCCCCAGGTATTTCAGCTGGGGCTTGATGTCGATGGGAGTGCCTCCCACTGTAAGGCTGGCTCCCGGGCCTGGCCTGCGCCGAGGACCATGAAAGAACATGGCCTCGGACTTGTGCAGAGCCACCTCGAGACCCAGCCGCCGGATCCGTTCGACGACTTGACCAACCGCGGTCGTGGCCCTCAGGGTCGCCTCGCGGTGCGTAGCCCCGCTCACCGTCACCAGCGTGTCATCCGCATAACACGTGACGGTGGCACCGTACGCGAAGTCACCGCGAAGCACCCAGTCGTAACCGATGTTCCACAGTAACGGCCCCAGGACCGATCCCTGTGGGACACCGCACGACATCTCACGCCTACCGACTCCGGTCGAACTCGGGTAGACGACGGCTCTCTCCGTTAGGTAAGCCCCGACTATGCGGCGGAGGTAGAGAGGCACACCGTGGTACACGAGTGCCTCCCTGATGCAACTCCAGGGCAAGGTGTTAAAGGCGTTGGAGATGTCCAAGGACACCGCCAACATCACCTCGCCCCGGGCGACCGCATCCTCCGCCAGAGTCCTCACACGCATGATGGCATCCACAGTGGAACGCCACCGGCGGAACCCAAACTGGGTATTCGCCAGGTCCGGCCCCACTCTAGAGAGATGCTCGACGAGGCGCTTGGCAATTACTCTTTCAAAGAGTTTGCCCACCTCGTCGAGCAGCACTATGGGCCGGTACCCGGACGGCTCGTCCGCCGGGCGTCCCTTCTTGCGGATGAGGACCAGCTTCCCCGTCTTCCACATCTTCGGAAACTGGCCCCGCTCCATGCATGCGCTGAGGAACCCTCTCAGTCGGGGTTCGAGACCGTCTTCCCCTAGAGCTAGGACCCACGCGCGGCCTGGAATGCCGTCGGGTCCCGGGGCGGTGTTCTTCTTGGCCCTCAGCCTTCGCACCGCCAGCTCTAGTTCTACCCAAGTGACCTCGGGCACGTCGTCGCCAATCACCGCACTGGGCGCCGTACTGGGTGCCGTAGGCGACCGAGGCGGCGGAGCCATCTGCGGCGGAACATGTTCCGCTCGCGCCGGGAACAGGGAGTCGACCACTCCTCCGAGCAGAGCCGGTTCGAGCACCTGGGTCAGCGGAGGGGCCCGGGGGCGCAGCTTTTCTCTTACCATAAGGTAAGGCCGCCCCCATGGGTCCCGCTCCAGCGTCTCCAGGAGCTCCCGGTAACAAGCGGCCTTAGACCGCTTGATCTCCGCTCGGAGGGCATTCCGGGCCTCCCTGTATCCCTCGTGAAGCTCCGCCAGTCGGGGCTCCGAATCTGCGGTACGGCTACGCCTCCTACGGAGTCGAGCCCACCGGCGGTGCGTGATCACGCAGGCTTGACGCAGCCTCGCGATCTCCGCATTCCACCAGTAGACCCGACGCCTCGGATTATAGGCTGGAGCCCTAGGCATACCCGCATCGCAGACCCGTGTCATGGCCTCCCGGAACCAGGCCGCTTCATCGTCTATGTCGACAGGCCTGTCCGGCGCAATGGCCCAGGCCTGTACGATGGCGGCCTCCAGGAGGTCCTCCCGATTCAGTCGCCCCAACACCCAGCGCGGCTCGCGTTGGGCCGATATGACCGGCGCATCACCCGCAGGAGGGGAGACATCGAACCGAACGTATCGGTGATCCGATAGTGTCTCCACCTCCACGGCGACACGCCAGTCCCGCACGCGGAGTGACAGGGAAGCGCTCGCGAACGAAAGGTCTATGATCGACCTGCGCTCCCCCGCCACAAAGGTGCCCACATACGTGGCTTCGGCCCCGCGATTCTGGAGAACTAAGCCGAGAGAATCGGCCCAGCTCTCCAGAGCCCTGCCCCGCGCGTTCGTGCGCCGGGAACCCCAAGCCTGAGACCAGGCGTTGAAGTCCCCGAGCACAAGAACCGGACGAGGCGTACAGGCATTGACGACGTCGGTCAGCCGCTCCAGCGACCGCCGATACTGCCCGATGAGTCGGTGTGACCCCGGCGTGAGATAAACGGCCACGACCGCAATCTCCCCTACACGCGCCGCTACGATGCCATGCTCCCTTGCGATCACTACAAGGGGAGGGGCACCCGCAGCGGCGTTATGCACCAGTGCCGCCGATCCATCCAGGTCGACCACCCAGGCGGGCCCGAGGGGCCGGTGAGTGTATGGATCGGCGACAGCGGCGACGTGTATGGACCACTGTGCCATGCTCTGGAGCAGAAGGGCCTGAGCATCGACACCGTGGCCCACGTTCGCCTGCAGGATGCGGAGCTGGGGATCCATTATGGAACCATCTCCGCATCCCGCACCGAACCGTTGGCGGAACGCCCGCCTCGCGGCAGCGGCTCCCCGCGGGTGCAGGCCTTGCTGCCAACCCTATGGTCGGCCGGCTTGCCCTCCGCCGCACACCTGAAACAGTGCGGCGGAGCTTCGCAAGTACCGGCTCTGTGACCGGGTTGGCTGCAGCGGAAGCAACGGTCGCCGACCGTCACCTCCGCCTTGCACTGCACACCCACGTGGCCGGCCGACAGGCACCTGAAGCACCTGTCCGGCCGAGCCTGCAGGAGCCGTACCCGGACTCCCACAACGCCGCCTACCGCGAGGACCTTCTGTTCGGCAGCCTTTTGAGCTGCCGCGATGGGGCAGCCGACAACTGTTGCCCCCTGTCCGCGACGGCCGTAGCGAATCGCTCCGACCTTAACCGCCTCCAGGGGGCAACCCCCGGCCTCCGCCACGGTGGCCCGAATTTCTTCGGCCGTGATGGAGTCGTCCAGGTCCGAAATGCGCAGTTCTGCGCACTTGGTGGGCCTGGACACCCGGACGTCGGCCGCATCCAGCGTCTCCCTCAGCCTAGCCGCGATGGCATCGGCCTTGGGACCACTGGAGGCGCCAGGGACGTGGATGAGGCGGGCACCGGTCCGAGTGTGTGTCACTCGGAGGGTCCCCGCCACATCGAGGGCCCTCATATCTATGAGGCCCCTCGCCTGTTTGACCAGGTCCACGTACTGCACGCCCCTCTCCGTCGCCTCCGGTGTCATCGTTAAGACGACAGCGGTGGTACGGGGGACGCGCAGCCTTCCCGGCGCTCCCTTCGCGGCAGCCTGGGCCTTCTTGGCCCTTTTGGCTGCCTTTTTGCGGGCATTCCGCCTTTTTTTGGCCTCACCGACCACCTCCCAGCCCTCTGCCGGTGCAGAGCTACTGGAGGCAGTCGGGGCCGAAACCGGTGCCAGGGCCGGGGCAGGGACCGAGGACTTCTTGCCCTTGCCCTTCCCCTTTCCCCTGCCCTTAGCTTGGGCACCCCCGGCTGGTGCAGTGATAGTGGCCGGAGCAGCCGGCGCAGTGGGCGCGCCGCGGGCCGACTCCTGCGGGGTCCCCGCCGCCATCGTACGGATGGGGCCCCGCTTGACCGCCGCGGCGTATCCGCCACTCGGCTGCGCCAGGGGCGGACGACGGATGGAGTCCATTATGGCCTCCAGACAAATCCGCGTCCGCTCCTCGTGCGCCGCCTGCCGCGCTTCCATGGCGGCCATTGCCGCCATGCAGGCCTCCAGCGCGTTCGCGGACCCCGCCGGCACAGGCGCCTGCGCCTGCCAGGGCCGCGGCTGGGCGAGCCGCAACGTCGGCCTCGGCTGCGCCGGCAGCGGCGGCCGCGGGACCGCTAAGCGCGGCGGGAGCGGCGGCGGCGGCAAACGCGGTGGTGCCGGTGACGTCGGTGGCGCCGGCTGCACCGGAGGAGAAGGCGGCGCCCCCGGCCGCACCGGCGACCTGGACCGAGATGGCGGCGATGGCGGTTCCGGCTGCGCTCCGACCCTCCGCCTCTCTGTGCGGGCCACACGGTCTTGGAGCGCCGCCAACTCAGCCGCCATCTTGGCCATCTCCCCGCGGTATTCCGCCGCCTGCCGCTCGGTTTCGCCGAGCAAGGCCTCCTGACGCCTGCCGAGGTCAGCCCGCTCCTGCTGCGCGCGGCCTAGCTCCGCCCTGAGCAGATTGTATTGCTCCACTAGGCGGAGCGTCGACCGCATGAGCCGGTCCTCCTCCGGCGTCATAGCCCCAGTTCGGGCCTCGGCAAGGCCTTTAAGGGCCTCCACCACCTGGTTAGAGGTGGTGTCGCCGGCACAAGGCAAGGGCGCCGCCGAGGAGGAGGAACTCGGCGGCGCCATGACACCCTTCGGGACTGGGGCTGGGGCACGCTTTTGAGGGGCAGCCCTCTTGCCACCCCGCGTCTTTCGGCGACCGAGCGCCGCAAACTTGGGCGGGGGAGAAAGGTATTCTCCCTCCTGTCCGCTGCTGGACGTGGACCCGTCGGTCATGCTGACCTCCGGGTCCGGCTCATAAGGCCGAAGGGGAGGAACCTGGTTCCTCTTTCCGGCTGAGCTCCGGGTTGCTACGCCCGGACTGCTAGCCCTGCTCTGGGCGGCGGTGTCAAGGTGGTCTGACACCGCTTGGGACGCGACCTCCGCGTCTTGGTGCTGCGCGACCTCCGCGCAGACTGTTTCGCTTGGTTGGGGGGGGGTTTTTTGGTTTATAAATGATTCTTCCATGATGTCCCACGAGTAGAACCGCTCTAATCACACTTCCTGGGTGACGGCCATTCCAGGAAGCGGGGTACATACTGTGGAGGTCCCCAGGTATCCACAGGTTTTAAGCGACTTCGCTGTCGGGTTTTCAGACTTTTCCTTGTCGCGGGCCAGCCAGTTAAGGCAAGCCCCACGGCCTCCAGGATATCGGCGTTCCCGAGTGTGGCTAGCACTCAGGTCGTTGTCGATTTCTCGGAGGTTACGCGATGCGGGGGAGTAGCCAACTCTCCCAACGCCGACGGAGGCACGAATGCCCGTCAGCCCCTGCGCGAGCAGTGGGCCGACCCGTCCCCGGATCCTACGGATCCCGTCGCCTCTCCCATGTCTCCTCTGCTAAAGCAGAGGGGTACTGGGAGCGACGGCTAGCCCTGAAAAGGGCTGTTGAGGTGGGAGGAACCCTACGGATCCCTCCCCGCGGGCCTTGCAGGCCCGCCATACCACGACCCCCTCGTGCAATGGGGTCAGCTAGCCCTTAAAAGGGCTGTTGGAATGGAAGGGTGTCCTACGGACCCCTTCCCGCGGGCCTTGAAGGCCCGCCATCCCACGACCTCCTCGTGAGGTCAGCCGTCGGGTTATTTGTCAACGGCCAACAGAACTCCCAAGGTAGGAGTCTGTTAGCCGTTGTCCAGGGTGCACCAGCCCCCCCGCTTCCGCTCCCCAGGACCGCGGTCCAAAGGGGGAAGAAACGGAGAAGCCGACGTGGAGGTTACCCAACCAGCACCCCAAATAAAAAAAAAAAAAAAAAAAACAAATATAGTATAGTTAATCGGTATCGTTCGTATCAGTGTAACAGTGAATAGTGTGTTATTTTACAGTTGTGCGTTTTGACAGTACGTGTAATTTGTTTGAGTAAGTAAGTCTTTGTTTTTAACAGTCTTATTTCAATAGTATATAACAGTATATAAACAGTAATAGTAATAAAAATATTTGTTAATAATAAATAATACACGTACTGTTGAATTCGCGTCAGATTTACGTTAGTGTATCAGTGTCAGTGTTGTCAATATGCCGAAAACGAGATCTCAAGGCAGAGCTGCAGAGCCGAGCCAGCCTGAGAAGGCTCTGACACGAGAGTCTATCCTCCGGCACGAGCAGCCACCACGTTCCCCATCAGTACCAGTTGGATCTGAGGTAAGTGCCCCATCATCCATGGCTCAACCCTCAACCAGTACACCTCGGCCTTCTAGCGCTAAGACGCAAATAGATAAATCTATAAAGCCTTGGTCTCTGGAAGAGGATAGATCAGATAATACGTTACACCCAGTTGAACAGAATGTAATAGAAGGGGTACGTACTACTGAGCGAGTGAGCCGTGAACCGGGGGTTACTATAAGATCTAGATCCTCAATTCATAATAAATCGATGGCACGTAAACGAGCATTAAAGGCTCAGGAGGATATGCTCAAAATTAAATTACAGTTAGCTGAGGTTACACTGCGTAGGGCTGAGGAATCAGCCGAGGATACCGATTATGATGATGATGCCCATTCTAGGACAGAATATGTTCGTTCGTGGTTAAGAGAGGGATCGCCCTTGACACGACCCGGCACAGACGAACCACGCTTAGTAAGTGGACACCTCCAAAAGGAGACCCACGAGATAGAGCCTCGTAAAGAAGCTACCATGGTGCCCCAGTATGGGGGCACAAACCCTAATTTAGAAAATATTAAGCTCCAAAAGGAGACTAATCTCGTATCCCGGGTTGGGGATACATCCGCTTATGTTGAGCCTCATAAAGAGACTCCTCTCGTGCCCCAGTTTGGGGGCACAACCGATAATATTAATATAAATAAACCGGCATCCCGGGCTGGGGATGCATCCGTATATCTTGAACCTCGTAAAGAGAATCCTTCCGTGCGCCAGATTGGGGGCACAACTGATAGTATTAATAATGTAAATAAACCTTGTACTGAAACTGCCTCGGCACCCCGGGCTGGGGGTGCAATAGATTATTTAGATAGAGAGCAGGATAACAGTAAAAATATGTTAAAACCATTTATAACAGAACTCACTTCCGCTATAGCTGCACTCGCTGACAGAAAACCGATAGAGGCATCGTTTACCTCTGGCTATCCATCGACTTCGAAGGTCGTAATGACCTTACCGATTTTCAGCGGGTCGCATACTGAGTGGCTGTCGTTTAAAGCCATGTATGACACCACTAAGATATATTTTAACGATATAGAAAATACAGCCAGGCTCAGACGGAGCCTGAAAGGTAGAGCGCTAGAAATTGTAAGCTCTGAATTAATAGCTAATGCACAGCCGGAGCATATTATTAGGGAACTAGAGCTCCAATTCGGACGACCTGACTCTATAGCTCAGTCTGAGACAGATAAACTCAGAGCATTGCCGCGATGTACTGAAGCACCGAAAGACATATGTACATTCGCCAGTAGAATAAGGAGTAGTGTCGTCACACTTCAGGCTTTAAAGAAAAATCACTATCTTATAAATGCCGAACTGTTACGTATATTAACAGAGAAACTTCCGAACTCATTGCGTGTACAATGGTATAGAATTTATACTGATAAATATAATTCCACACCCGATTTAACTTCGTTTAGCGAGTATATATCTGAATGTGCCCGTTATTGTAGTGCCTTTGCCCCAGCTGAGACCGTTAAAGATTACCAGTCAACTCGTCGTGTCCCTCAGAGAGCATTTACTGCCACTGAGAGACACACTGGGGAAAATAATAAATCTAGATGTCGAATATGCGACTCTGAGGGGCACTACGCGTCGAACTGTGAGACGTTTAGAAAGGGGAACTCCGACAAAAGATGGGAGCTCGCTAAGAAACATAGACTCTGTTTTCGTTGTCTCAAAACGCGTCTAAACGATCATAAATGCCCGATTAGAAAATGTGGAATTGATAATTGTATAGCTTCTCATAATAGATTGTTACACTACGTTAAGAAACCTCGTACAGAACCGAAACCAGACACGCATGAGGAAACAGTCGCCAGTTCGAGCTCAAAATCAACAAAGCAGGCTTTCCTGAAAATAGCGCCTGTTAGGCTTTCAGGACCGGCGGGAGAGGTGTTGACATACGCTCTCCTAGACGACGGGTCAACCATTTCATTGATAGATGAAGACATCGCTGCCAAGCTGGGAGCCAGAGGTAAGACAGACCCATTTACCATTAAGGCTATCGGGGACACAGCGATAGACCTACCGGACTCACGAAGAGTCGAAGTCTACATAGGCAACCCCGAAGGCACTAGCATACCACTGTCTGTTAGAACAGTTCCGAAGCTGCACCTATCATCACAGACAATCAGTGAGACAGACTTACAGGACTGCAAGCATCTCGAAGACATAAAAGATCAGCTTATGTACACAGCGGCAACCCCGACGGTTCTCATAGGCCAAGACAACTGGCAACTATTGATATCCAGCTATATTAAACGGGGACACCGCCAACAACCAGTCGCCTCACTCACAGCATTAGGATGGGTGTTACACGGATGCCATGGTAAAGCCTCCGACCAGACCGTGCATTATGTAAGCCGCTTTGCTTCAACTGATACAAGCATACAGGCTCAGATGCGACACAGTAATTCGCCTCTTATGAACCCACATCGTCGGTATACCGACCGACAGATGAAAGCCGATCCGATAGAAAGTCCGAACAAGTACAAAAGGTATTGTGATAGCAGTACACAGACAGATCCTCCTTTAAATATTATAGATAGTGTGATGCCTCACAGTTTTTCAGAAAATTCGAATAGGCACACACCCACCGAGAGGAGCTCCGAGCGTGCGCCCGCGCTGAAAGCGGCCAGCACTACTATACAGCCTGCGCTACTTGCAACCTCTGAATCTCGACACAGTAAGAAGAGAAGAGTTGCTAAGAAGACGCAAACCCCACCGAAACAGAAAACTAGTATCTCACATACACAGACTGAGATACAATCCCCTGGTAAGAGACAGAATATTTTTAAAGCTCGTACTACGGCCGAACCCAGAAGACACCGTGCGGATCAGGAAGGCGCAAGCTTCGCCTCATCACCGCAACGTTCGAAACATAAAGCTGTTGCAGACAGAAACAGCCCGGCATCGTCTAAACAGTATCAGAATCCGATAGGAATAGATAGTGGAAACATCTACTATAGCTCGAGTGCTCACATCAAGCACATAGTAAATAACTTACGGCATCACATAACGACGACGAATCCGTCAACATTACATAGCAGACATAAACAGTAAGTAAAATAGATGACTGGAAATGGCTGCCCTCTAGATTAAACATCGCGGACGCGGCCACTCGCGACGTTCCCGCTAACTTTGATTCACAGCACGAGTGGTACAGCGGTCCGGCCTTCCTATATAGAGAGCCAGAGGAATGGCCAACAGAGAAGCCTACAGCAACAGAGGCTACAGGAGAGGAGCGGGTCAACTCCATGTCACTCAAAATTAATGTAAGTGCAAGCATACCGAACACAAACAGATTCTCAAGATGGGAGAGACTCTTACGCACCACTGCTCGGGTGCTACAATTTATAGATCTGTTGAAGCCTGACAGAACACAGCAAGTGGCCTACAAAAGAACCACGAAAAACCGAGAGAAGGATCCCGACTGGCGCAACACCGATCGGCAGGTGAGAATAGATAAAGGGTCAGCATTGCCTAAAATAACTGTACCTACTGACAATTACAGAATCCTCACCGCTGACTACATTAGAGACGCCGAGCGCCTTTTAATCAAAAGTATACAGTCCGACTCGTTTGCACAAGAGATGCAACGATTAAGCAAACAAGAAGAGATACAGACCGACAGCAGACTCCGAGGTCTCCGTGTTGAAATACTGGATGGAGTGCTGGTACTACACAGCCGAATAGCAGCCGCCGAGGATGTGTCCGACGAGGTAAAACGGCCACCGATAATAGATGGTGAGCATAAAATTACCAGATTATACATTGACTGGACACATCGTAAGCTGCATCATAGTGGTACGGAGACCACCATCAACGAGATTCGCCAACACTACTGGGTGATTAAACTACGACCGACTACAAAGTCGGTGATTAACCAGTGTTTAAGTTGTAGGATCAGGAAATCGCAGCCGCCAGAGCCTGCCACTGGCGACCACCCGAGAACCCGCCTTGCGCACCACCGCAGGCCATTCACCTACACCGGGCTCGATTACTTCGGGCCAGTCAGCGTGACCGTTGGGCGACAGCACCAGAAGCGCTATGTCGCGCTATTCACCTGCCTGACTTCCCGGGCGGTCCACCTCGAGGTCGCCGCCAGCCTGAGCGCGGACTCCGCAATACTGGCTTTGCGGAGGTTCATCGCGCGCCGAGGCTGCCCCGCTGAGATCTACTCAGACAACGGCACCAACATGCACGGTGCTGAGCGCGAGATGCGCGAGGCCGTGCCCCGCGAAGCTGCTGAACGAGGCATCGTGTGGCGCTTCATCACCCCCTCTGCTCCCTTTATGGGGGGTGTATGGGAGCGCCTCGTCCGCTGCGTTAAGACCGCTCTCATCACGGTCTTACACGAGTGCCATCCCCACGAAGAGGTGCTCTCCACTCTGCTGTGTGAGGTGGAATACACAGTCAATAGCCGTCCCCTCACACACGTCTCCGTTAGCCCCGAGGATGACGAGGCTATCACCCCGAACCACATCCTACTCGGTGGTTCATCCCGACTACCATCACTGGGCGAGTTCGACTCTTCCGACGCTGACACCGGGAAGCAGTGGCGACGCGCTCAGGCGCTCGCCGACATGTTCTGGCGCCGATGGGTGCGCGAGTACCTTCCCGAACTGCAACACCGGCGGGAGCCCCATGGATCGGGCCCACGCATCGAGGTCGGCGACCCAGTGCTGATCGCCGACGGACAGCTGCCACACAACACTTGGCCGAGGGGTCGAGTCACCGCAGTCTACCCAGGCGCCGACGGTCAAATCCGGACCGTTGAGGTACGCACGGCTGGGGGCGTGCTCAAGCGCCCCACGAAGAAGATCGTCCCACTGCCGAAGTAGTGTCGCTCACCGTGGATGCAGCATCACAAGCGGCCGAGCCTCACTCTGCTGCACGGCGGGAGAGATGTTCGCGACAGACAGACAATTTTAATTTAACTGTGTTCGCAATTTGTGATTATGTGTAGTATAATCAAAATAAACATTGGTTTTGTGATTATCAGAATGAATAGTGTTAGAATAGTATCAAAATAATGTCAAAATAGTGCAAACCGGCCTCTGATTGGCCACTGTGTGATTCAGTCGCGCCCTCTGGGATAGGCGTTGGAACTACCTAAATTTGTAAAACAATCTTTGTATTATCTGTACGTGATTAATTTGTTAATTTAGATAGTAAATGATAATAATACATAGATAAAAAATATATGTAACAGCAGTAAATATCAGTACCCAATATGTAACAGCATATCTGTAAACCATAGTCTTATAAGAATTTAGTAAAATCCAATTAAACCTCACGCATAGCTACAAAACACTGTAATTTCTGCACACTTTTGTTAATTTTTAAGAAATTATGTAATTTTTGTGTACTATTCAATAAGAAATAAATAAATAATTGTGTTGCACACGTTTATAGATAATAGATATGTTAGAATTGTAAGAAATTGTATAGAAAATTGTAATTATTCGATGTCCTTAATAGTAAAAATTATTGTGCAAATAAAGTGAAATTCCGACCGAAACTAGAGGCCCACATCAGGGTAAAACCCTTTAATATAAAAGCACAGGCGACAAAACCATCAGTGCGATACTCTAGCCGGGTCGCCTAGCACGTCTTGGAGCTATAACGCTCAGACTTGCAACCTGAAATGGGCATCTAAGTTCAGGACAATTTTATTGTTAAAATAGGATTGTTTTATTTACTGGATCCCTTCAGATACAAATCGGAACCTGGCCTTTCTGGCTGGTTCAGCTAGTTGTCAGAGACACACGGGGAAACCTCGCTTTCCTGTCTCGCATACAACAGCTACAGTCCACCTTCTCCTCAGGGCAGGAAAGTGTGTAAACTGAATGAACCACCCCATGTACTTATGGGCGACAGCCGATCAAGAGGTGAACGAACTCGCGTTCTATAACCGGGTTCGCTCGTCCACGTGAGGCCCGTCCAGTACACTAACGGAACCTACTTACTTATACAACACAGTATTCAATTGAAGTTAAATGTGAAACCGAACACAAGGTGTAAACAACAATTAAATATGTATTTCAAACACAAATAGGGTGAAATACAAGTAGGCTTATAAAGTAAACTTAAAATTAACAACTAAATCTTAAATTTAGTATGAAGTGCAATAATAAAATATGCACATACAAGTACCCACTTATTTAAAAAAGTAAATTATTTTTTGAAATCTTATTTTATTTATTTAAAATTAAGCAGTGGAAGACTGATTATACCCGTGATGGGTTGGGCATACGAGGACTCGCCCCCCTAAGCTTTCCTAGATGCTCAAACCGCGCCCTGCTACCAAAAAATGTTGGAGATAACACCCCTGTTACTCCAAACTGGCTGCAAGTAACGCAGCGCTTTGCCTAGTTAAATCTAACCCTGATATGACACAGCAATGTCACTTACCCATTGTGATGTCACCAGCACCTGCAGAACCCTCGCAAGGCGTGTATGTATGTGAGGTGTGTATAATGCGTCTGTTCGGTGTTTATTTGCCCTTGACTGGCTCCCTCCAGGCCGATCACGCCGTGATCCTCTTCGACGGCGGCACCAACAGATTTCACTGCGCACCACACACGTGCCCACGAATTAACGTCTCCGGACGTAATTCTACCCGAAACAATTAGGTATACACTCGGCGGTCCCGGATATGTATATATTTTTACAGATCCACTGGACAACTCCCAAAATATTCCCAAAATATATATAATCCCCTGATTAATATAGTCCAATAAAAAATCCAACCCTTTGGAAACCGTCCGCAAGCCCAGCGGGAAAAAGACCCAGAGTTCGACAGAAGTGACACTTCAACTGTTATCGAAACTTATGACTACTTGTTTGGCCTCCAGCCCTTTTAGCTCAAACATAGACGCTTGCCATTTTTTAAAGAGGGCTTTCTTCATCTTTCAGCATCTGGCGAAGTAAAACTGGTTGTGTTCGCTGATGACACAAATGCAGTTATATCTGCTGACAACCTGGATGTGCTCAGATCAACAGTCAATGGGGCTCTTCAACAGTCTATTCTATAATTGGTTCTCGGCAAACAGTCTTAAGTTGAACTCTAATAAAACTCAAGTTGTTCTATTTAAATCAACAGCAAAACAAAAGTTCTCTAGATTGCATTTTACAAGGTGTAAAAGTTAGCTCGGTGACTGTGGTGAAGTATCTTGGAGTGTATGTTGATGAGTTTCTAAATTGGGAAGCAGAGCTTAGCCAACTAGAAAAATCTATAACTTCAGCTTGCTATGTCTTGAGAAGTCTGAGCAATGTTGTTAGTTTGGATCATTTAAAAATGGTCTATCATGCATTAGTTGAATCTAAACTTAGATATAGTATTCTTTGCTGGGGAGGAAGCTATGACAACAATATAGAGCGGGCTTTCATTCTTCAGAAGAGAGCTATACGTACAATAGTCTGTATAAGACAAAATGAGTTGTGCGGAGAGTACTTTCAAGGGCTTAGTATATTAACAGTTCCCAGTCTGTATATTTTGGTACTCATGACTAATTTTGCAAAGCACATTCATGATTACGAATCGAAAGATGAAAGGAGGGTCAGGGAGAGCACGCGCAGGAAGGACTTCCAGATCATAGTTCACCCTCACCTTAACATCGTCAAGCATAGCACTATTTACAACTCTATAAAAATATTCAACAGGTTGCCCTTGGATTTGAAGAGTCTAATTTATAAAAAAAAGAGTTCGAAAAAGAATTAAAAGCGTATCTATTGAGGGGGTGCTATTATTCAGTGGACGACTTGTAATTAAATTGTTATTAAATTGTTATTAGTTTTATTATTGTTTTGACATTTTGATATTATATGATTAGATTTGACATAATCATGTATCTACTAAGTTGGTTTTTAGAAATGTGTTGTTATTGACTTGTTAATGTCATCACATTTTATTGTAGGGTCTCTAGTTCTTGTTTTATTTTATTTGACTTTTTGCTGACATTCTTAAATGGATTTGACATGTATCTATTATTTTAGCAAATTTGTTTTAATTTCACTATGTAACATATTATCATGTCAAAATTGCTGACTTTCATTGGTTAAACATTGACTTTTCATTTACTTGTTCATTTAAAATTAATATAATTGGTGCATAGTAAAGTGTATAATTTGCATGTAATACTACTGTTACTATTATCACTTTGTTATTATTATCGCTATATGTTGTAAAAATGTTCAAACACAATGTAAAAATTGTTCATGAATAAATATACTGAAATACTGAAATTAATCTTCCTCTGAACTGTGTCGTTCCACCACCAAATGTCGTCGACACACTTGCGTCCACCCTTAGACATACCGAGCACGGCCGTTCCCGCCTCAAGAATAGGTGCTTGAATCTTGTCCCAGCAATCTGATGGCTGAGACGAAACTCTGGGACTTGGTTTCATCAAGCAGCCACCATCTTATTCTGCGCTGGCCGCGTTCAACATGCTTGCCTTTGGGTTTCACACAGAGGTCAATGACAAGGAGTCGGTGTTGCGAAGTGAGACTCTCCCTGGGTATAACTTTGTAATTTGCCACCTTGCTGATGTTGTGCCTCCTAGTGAATAGGAATTCGATCTGGGTTTTTTTTTTTTTTTTTTTTTTTTATAAATAGGACACGTCAATTTGACTTTACCTCGCCTGATGGTAAGCTGAAGGTAAAGTCTCAAGAAAGAGGGTCACCATTATGTACACGTGCCATGTTAACAATGGTGGCACTCAGCTTGACGGCCTCATCAGATGCTTTTTCACGCCCCGCTTAAAGGACCCGGGACTGTAGGAAGAGGGAAACACGTGAGCTGGCAAGGAATTCCAGGTCTTAATGGTGCGACAAAGGAAAGAGTCACCGAACCGCTTGGTTCTTGAAGGAATGTTCTGCACCGTATAGGGGTGACATCTAAGTCCTGCACGTGTCGTCCTGTATAGGAAGGGGGTAGCGTGCCGCCCATGTTTGTAGGTGATAATGTGTTCGGATTTCTTTTGGAAATACGTGTTCACGATAGCTAGGTCGGCAGCCGCACACGTTTTGAGAATGTGCTCACCCTCCGGGTTACGGCTGCCGTACCCAAAACCGCCGTAGACACGCTCAAACTCCTCACACCCCTCACCCACATTACCGTTCAGGTCACCACCCAGGACAATTCCCTGCGACAGCGGAATGCCACTAAGCACTTCCCCGAGCTGGTTCCACAACGGGATCTTTTCAGCTTCGCTGAGCCCGGCCTGTGGAGCGTAGGCACTTATCAGGTGGGTTACAATCCCATCGATAAGCACCCTTACAACCATAAGTCGGGCACAATAGCGTTTTACGTCCAAGATGTCGTTCCGAAGCCCCCCGGAGAGCACCATGCCCACTCCGGTCGGCCCATCAGGGGCACCTGTGTACATCAGCTGGTAGTCGTCCCCAATGATATTGGAGCTACTGCCACTCCACCGAGTCTCCTGCAGGAACGCCACAGCCACCTTCCGCCTGGAGAGTACGTCGCCTAACTCCCTCGCGCGACCAGTCAGCGTGCCGATGTTCCACGTTGCGAAGCGGAGTTTTCGGCGATTGCAATTTTGGCCTATTTATTTTATTTTTATTTATTCTTCTTGCACAAATACAAAATAAATGTACAAAGGCGGACTTAATGCCGTGGGCATTTTTTACCAGTCAACCTTAGGGTGATGCAGAGATTTGTCGAGGTAGGTGCTCGAAGTACTAATCTAGTACGGTGTATAAACAGTAAATATAAATAAGTATACTTAAATAAGTTAGTAACGATAATGCATAATATATTAAATAACATACACATATAGACCTATATATAAATAATACATATCCATACAATATATCGACATTCATACATACGGAAAAAGCTTATGAATATTATTCTGCCTATGGTTCGTTATAAATAAAGCGTACTCTATTTTTGAAGGCAGAGCGATTTGGGGACATCCTGACTTCTAGCGGAAGCGCGTTCCAAAGGAGAATGGCTTGTACAGAGAAGGAAGAGTGGACAAGGGCTGAAGTGTGAGTGGGACAGTGAAGAAGAAGATTGTTAGAGGAGCGTAGATTTTTAGTATGGTTCGAACCGAGAAGGTGGAGATAGGATTTTAAGTAGGAAGGGGCATGAGGGGAATTTAACAATGAATAGACCAAGGTGACAGCTCTCAGACTGCGTCGCCGTCGTATGGGTAGCCAACCCAGCTCAGCACGATAAATCGATACGTGGTCGTATTTCCGAAGATTGTAGACGAATCGAATGCAATTGTTGAGAAGTCGGTCAAGTTTATTGAGCTGATCTGCATTCAGGTCGAAATAGCACACATCACCATAGTCGAAGATAGGAAAGATTAAAGTCTGCATAAGCATTGTCTTGGTTGACACAGTTAAATGCATTGGAAAAGTCTACTAAGACCATTACAGTAGCCATAGACTTCTCTATACCATCCCTGATGTCACCTGTTACCTTAAGGAGTGCAGTAGTAGTGCTATGTCCTGTCCTGAATCCTGATTGCAGAGGACTTAGTATGTCATTGCGATGGATAAAATTAGACAACTGTTTATGCACGCATGCCTCCAGCACTTTGAATAGAAAGGGTAGGATCGAGATCGGACGGAAGTGACTTGGAAGGGAGGGATTAGAAATTTTGGGAAGGGGGCGGACGTATGCTTTACGCCACGACGTAGGAAATTGACCAGAATCTAAGGAAAAATTTATAATATGTGAGATAGCCGGAAGGAGATGATCCAAGATGGAAGTAATCATTTGCCGACTAATATTGTCGCAGCCCACTGCCTTTGATTTGATGGACACGATAATTTTTTTGATCTCATCCGACGTGACTGGAGAAAACTGAAAGGCTGTATAACTGGGACTGGTCAGTCCGGCTATGAAGTCTACCGTTTGACGCTTGGTTAGGTCATCAATTACAGGAGAGGTGGAAAAATGACTATTAATGGCATCTAACTCAATTGTCTTGGGTAGCTCCAGCTGCCTTGTTTTACCAATTCCCAATGTCCCAAGAAATTTCCAGACATCAGCTGGTGATGAGCAAGTAATATTATCGAAGATGTGTCGGCGTTTAGCGTTCCGTATCACCTGGTTACACCGATTCCTGATAGTTTTGTAAGAGTCCCAATTTGTGTCAGAACGATTCTTTTTAAATTTAATAAATGCACGGTCTCTGCGTTTCATAGCCATTCGGACCTCGTTTGTAAGCCATGGTGCTGGGAGATACTTTAACTTTACCCTCCTAACAGGGGCATGTATGTCAAAGAGGCTGTTTACAGTTTTGGTAAAAAACATAACTTTATCGTCAACCGTAGTAGCCTCTGTTAAAGGCGCCCAGTTGACCTCCGCAGCATCAGCACACAATCTATTGGGGTCCATGCGCCCAAAACTACGCCTATGCAGCACTTTAGGTTTGAGTTTAGGAGGTTTAAGAATATAGGAGACATAGATTAGATCATGGTGAGAAAAAGCCGGTGCCAAGTACTGACCATGGAAGTGAACAAGATTAGGAGAAGAAGTAAGGATCAAGTCGAGCCAAGTGTCTTCCACGTCCTTATTGTGGTGTGTAGCCTCAAGTGGCAAAACATGAAGACTGGCTGACTCGACTATGTGAAGAAGCTTGTGAGCCCGTGAAGAGTCCACTGCGAGAAGATTAGTGTTAAAGTCACCCATGATGATGTGATGCTCGTAATCAGACCCCAAAGATTCTAATACCAATTCAAAATCGGTGAAATAATCGATTGTGGGGGGACTATAGACAACGCCAAGGAGCGCTTTGGCACCCCTTACCCAAACCTCCAGAAAGAGGAACTCTGCGCTAGCTGAGTATTGTGAAGGAGATGTGGCAACCACATTAAAAGGCAGGTCACTGCGGAGATATATGGCTACACCACCTCCCTCCTTACCCAACCTATCGTTCCTTACTAAAACAAATCCTGGGAGTGGGAAGTAAGTAGAGAGAAGATTTGGTTTTAAAAAGCTCTCGGAAATTAGTATTGCATGGACGTGAGAGTCAGTAAAGGTTGCTACGAGGTCACTATAATGTCCAGGCACGCTTTGTGCATTTATATGGCGGACATTAAATGATCGTCCCAAATCCTGTTCAAAACGCTCACGAAGTGTATCACCCAGTGTTATTGCGTTATTTGTGATTGAGCAGAAACTATTATCCCCAGATAGTGTATCCGTATCATAGGCAGAATGGAAGGAGTCATTATCACTCATAACTATTTAAAAAAAGTATAAAAGTAAATAATATAAGTACTTAACATCTAATATTATAATAAAAATAAAATATGTACCAGATAAATAATTACGCTGAGTAGATGTAGTCCTCAGTCTCTGCACCACCCGCCAGCAAACATTCACAATCACTGTAAAATAAATTTAATATTAACATTGTAAGTTGAAAAAAAAAGAAATAAATTAGCAAATGAGAAAGTGCAAAAAACCCCTGTGCCAGAACTAATTAAACGAATGGAAACGTCAGACGTCAAAGTGACATTGTCATTTGAATGTTATTCTATGGTTATATTTTAAGAACATTAATTATAGAAAGATTAAAATGAAAGTAGGTAAACAGCAAACTTAAACTAAACAATATGGAAATGATGCAAACATACCGTCATGACCCGGAAAAATAACAAGAAAATGGACCTTGGGCACGGGGAGTTATTTAAGTACAACAATCGGTGTGAATTCCGACACAATTGAGGTTTTGTTCAACTCATGCAAACGCTAGTCCTTGGCACTAGATGTTGGTTTGGGATGCTTCTCGTTGATACGTTGAAGTTCCTCGACAGTGGTGAGTTTGTAGCGCTGTCCATCCTGCGCTCTGATCACTATAACGCCATCCTGAGTCCAGCAGCGACGCATCCCAAAGTGCAAGCGGGCCTTGACAAATACTGCCTGACGGATCTTAGTCAAGAACACCTTAACTGATATGGAGGACCCTCTTAACCGTGTCTTCGCGGTCCAGACTGCGGCTTTAGTCTCCATGGTGTCAAATCTCACGAGGATCGGACGGTTGTGGCTTGGTTTAAGGGGTCCAAGACGATGACATGCCCGTATGGAAGCTGTTGTGATCCCATTCAGGCTCATCCTACTGTGCAGAATCCCCACGATGGTATTGGTGCAGCTTTCCTTGTCAACCTCCAGAACTCCCGAAAATATGATGGCCTTGCGACGTTGCCAAGTATCAAAGGCGTCTGTTGACATGATGCATTCGGATATTTGTCTCCGGAGCAACCCAAGGATGTTGAATATTAGCTCCCTAAATGTACGGAACTCATCTGCAACCCTCGCCACCGTGTCCTTGGCAGTACCTCCAACTTGCAGTTGCGCTTGCAGCTCATCCATTTTTCTGACGAAACTCTCTTCCAGGTTTTTCTGTACAGACTGAATTTCATCAAGCTGTGACATTGTAACTGTTTTCAAGCACCGGTTCTTGCAAAAATGTTAATGTGAATTGTGTGAAGCTGGCAGGTGGCGTTCAAGGTTCCGTACTGATCACATATAGTACCACAAACGTGAGTGTTACTTTCCTAGTTTTTAATAATAAATAATCTTGAAAAAAAAAATGTATAATTTATTTAAAATCTATTTTTAATGATTGGACCAACTTTAAACACTTGTTTACACTTTTGACACCTACCGCCTTTTTTCTTCTTTAGCCATGCCCGACTCAGGCACGGTAGCCCTCGCCCACTTGTCACAAGAGGCGGACGACCCTCCTTTGCGCCGTTTTGCTGCGGCGCCCTTTCCCTTACGCAATCCATTGCGTTTGAAAATCATTTTAGTTTGGCATAGTTTTGGCCGTTCCGGGGGCGACTGCCGCTGATCCCCCAACCCTGAAAGGAAAGCCAGCGCTAGAGCCTCGTCTATTTTTCAGCAGGTGTACCAGCTGTGCAGGTGAAGTTTGCTTGGGATCTAGATGGGACCCACAAAGCACGCATCTTAGTGATGACGTCACACCCAAATTGGACGTGAGCAACGTCAGCGACCGCTTTTCGCGCATTTTCAAAGTAACAAATTGCTGCCGCAGCTGTTGTTGTTGATTTCGGCTATCGCGTAGTGTTGAACCAACGGTATTGACCATTAAACTCGCCGCTGTACTCGACTCTCTACTCGCCTCTCTACTTACCTCTCTACTTCCCTCTCTACTCGACTCTGCACTCTCCTCTATACTCGCTTCTCCATTGGCCTCTCAATTGCTTCTCTACTCACCCATCCCATCTCTGTTTCACATTTCATCAAGATAGCTTCAAAAATTACAAATTTAATACTAACTTTTATCTCCAACCTTCTACTCCTTTTTCTCAATAATACGTAGCCTTCGTCCGTTCCCAAGCTATACTCCATTAATGTACCAAACATCAGAGTATTTTCAAAAATAATAAACTTTCATACTAATCTTCATCCGTAGTAATTTACAGCCATGTACATTTTCCAGCTCTAACCTTAGCAAATTTCAACAGAATATGTTCAAAAATAACAAACCATTCATATTAACTTTCATCCCCTTTTACCCCCCTTCCATTTAACACCTTTTTTGCGAAATATGGTAGCTATGTCCGGCCCCATCTCTAAAAAAAATTACAAAGTTTCATACAAACTTTCATCCCCTATTCCCCCCCTCCCCCTAAAAACCCCTATGCCTAGCCTATGTCCACCTCTGACCAAATTTCATCTAGATCGGTTCGGTGGTTTAGACGTGAAAATGTAACAGACAGACAGAGATAAATAAAAATATGACCCAAGGTTGTTTGGGATTGGGATCAAGTTATATGAAGAGTAACAATCTATTTGCCCCGTCGCAGTTTGGTTTTGGATCAGGTAGGTTCACGTCAGATGTAGTACCTGATTTAACCAATCACATAGTCTCGAAAACGGGTTTTAAATGGGTTTTAAAAATATGCCTAAGACCTTATGGTCTTGGGCATATTTTGATACAAAAGATGGAAGAGTTGGGTATAAGAAGAATGCCATTGGACCTTTTTAAAGATTATCTGTGTGGACGTACCCAGAGAGTAAAAATCGATAAGTCTACAAGTGACGAGCAAAAACTCACGTATGGCACACCTTAGAGTAGTGTCCTAGGTCCTACTCTATTCCTTATCTATATGAACAATCTGGGTATGCACACACTACCCTATGGCAGAATTATAAGTTTTGCAGATGATACTGTTCTGTACTCTTATCCAGCGCAAAAACACGGAAATAAGTTTATAGACATGCTCAGTTCGGTTTAAACATAGTCTTAGGCTGGCTACAGAAAAAAATATTGACATGGAATATTGACAAGACAAACTACATGACATTCTCCATAAAAAATAATAATACGTGAGCAAACCAAAACGACTCAACCTTCTCTAATAGCTCACTCCTGTACCGAACCTCAAGCACATACTTGTGACTGCAAGCTACTCGCTAGTGTTGAATATCTCAGGATAATCATTGACAAAAACCTAAGATTCAAAGAGCACATGAACAGAACACCCTCAGTAGCAGAATGAAGAAACTGATTTATGTGTTTAAAACTCTGAGACATGTGGTCGATAAAACCCTCATCAAATCAGTATATTATGCCCTTGCGCAATCTATTATAAACTACTGTATCACCACCTGGGGTGGAGTTTTGAAGACTGTTTTTTTAAAATAAGAAAGAACTTAAAAAGCTATTCTAAAAATCTGGTCTTTTCGGCCATATCGATATCCTAATGAACAGCTATACACAAAGAGTAAAGTTCTAACAATGCGCCAGCTGTTCATATTACACACGATACTAAGACAGCATCCAACACTTTCCAGTGGTAAAAGGCGACATAACCCAGTGGAGTAGATACCATTTCACGAGTTGCCGCACCGACTTCGCACAACGTTACTTCGCTCATTTGGGCGGCTACCGATACAATAAATTTGAGTAATTGAAATTAGAATACATCTTAATTTTCCTGACCTTTTGAAAAAGGACTCAGTTTAGTGACAGAGTGTTGAAACCACGGAGGACAGAATATATCATTTCCTTCTCCATGGTTGAAACAGAGAATGTTGTGCTCGTTTTGTGACAACACATATCCATAATAGATGTAACAGTCAATTATAAAGTATAAATGCAATAATTCAATAAATATATTCTATTTAATAATTAATTAATTAATGAGACTGACCGTGTAGGGTTTCACTTTACTAAATGATATGCCTCATTATGGGTGAGTCGTACCGCGCTGTTATTACTCTCAGAATACTCGCTATACATTACTATACTCACAATATACATTCCAAAGTATATTGTGCTGTGAATATGGCTCAGCAATGACGCTTTTCTTTTGCGCCAGATGGCATGAAACCCGTCTACTCTCGCCTCAGCAAACATCGCTGACGCGCTACAGTAGCGTGGCAACCCCAACAGCACCCTAAAGGCATTAAATTATTATATTGAACACGCAAAACGTTCAACGACTTAAGTGTATGCTCACCAGACTGTCCATGTAGAGGTTGTGGCAGTACGCCTTAAACTAGATGATTTTAACATCCCTGCTACAGCGAGCAACCCTACAGGCCAGCATGTTACACCTCACCGCCAATGCCCTGAGCTCCCTATTTATGTCTACATGATCCTTGAGATCCTTGATAATATAGTAACCAAGATATTTAAAATTCTCTTGAATGGAGTTATGACACCCCAATAACCTTATGCGGTATAAGGTTATTGGGGTGTCATAAGCAACTTTTTCTCCGGGCACCTCAAAGACCATGTATTCTTGTTCTCACAGGATTGCAGCAGCTTTCTCAATGAACCAACCGTCACTGTCAGCAGCACTGTGTCGTCTGCGTAACTCAGCTTGTTTACACAAGGCGACTAAGGGATAGGGCTGATTAACTTTAACATCAGACAGATATGTACAGCCCAGACTCAGCTTCAGATGCATGGCTCGAGTCAATAATAGTGCCCGGAATACGGCAATAGGCTCACCCCCTATTACGTGGGACCGAATACAGATTGGTGAAATGTGGGTGTTAATTGACCTCTGCATGCGGCGTGATTACATGTACCAATATGCCATCCTATCATCTAGCATATCTGCCCTCGCATCTTGGCCCACAGCTTATCGTACGAAGCACGATCGAAAGATTTTGAGAGGTCCAAGAAACAAAACAATAGCACTTTCCGAACTGTGAGTGCAGCAAAGGATTAACTGCGTATCGTGTAAAACCAAAAATTAATTTAAGTGTGAGTATAATAAGTTGTCTAACACTTTAGCCGGTACTGTCGACAGCGCGATAGAACGATTGTTGTTTTTATCAGCAATATCATTAGTTTTATTTTTAACTATAGGTACCACAATGTTCTTCATGAGATCATGAGGTAGGTAGGAGTGAAACAGACACAACGAAAAGAACATAGATAACACTCTAGGTAGCCGCCACGTGAACTCTACCATGAGTACCACGACGAGTTTTTTCCACGCGTCCTAAAGACATTTGTTGACGGTGTATATTATGATTATGAACTAACACTAAATCATTTATAGCCAAAGCATGCGTATTTACAAACCATTTGTGCCTCTGTTGTAGAGTATGCAAATGTTCATGATTGCAACGACGGCCAAAATGAGTAGTAGCTTGCTGAATGAAATCTTAAATTTTGAATATGTATCCGCGGCGGCGTGTAGCATTCAATCGTTTGTTTTCTTCGAGCTTCGTGGGAGATTTCGCCGTGGGCGACAGCACTCTTGCGCCCGGTGCTGCATAGACTAATTTTTAATGAGTTCAGATAATGGCAGGGTTGGAGTTTGGAAAGGAATAGTCGTTTTGCCCAACAGCGGTCAATATCATAATTTTATTTAATTAGTTTCGACAATAGGATACATTCATTTTTCTCTCCTAATAAAATTTACTAAAACTGGGCCATTGTTTCGTAAAACTAAATCAGCTGTAAAACAAATGTCCTCAGGACGGGTCACTGGAACCAGATCAAAATGGCGCAGGACCATAGCAACAGCTATCTTCATCTCCATCATAGCAAATTTTTGACCTGAAAAATTTCAAATTCATCATAAAAAACTTTTAAACTATACTTAGGTTTTAGTGGTTTGAAGTTTTTTGAAGATACAAGTGCTTGCTATCTTAGAAAATATTCAACCGTAAGATCAGATTGAGTCCGAATTGTCATCAATTCTGATGGCCTATCCGAATATTATTTTATATTACAATATTATTTTCTTGAGTTTTTGAAAAAATTAAGACACCAAATTGACATTTTCCACATGCATTGTGGTCAAAGGCAGCGTGAAAGTTATCACATAACGTATATAGGTAGGGTCAAGTGGTGGATGGTTATCAAGGGGCACAGTGTAACAAGGGGCACAGTGCAACATCAGCAATATCTTTATCCATTTTTCATTTAGCTATGGTCTGTCTTGATGTGTTTTATTTGTTCCATGTACCGCCATCGTTAACAGCTATCATCAGAAGTCAGGTTGCCAGGTAGCCAGGTAAACAGATTAATGTATGAATTTGTTTTTTAGTGAAAAAAAATGTTTAAAATCTAATTAGCGAACTTGTGTTGTTGTTGGAAAACTATTAAATACTGATGAGTAAATATATAGAATAGAATTTCATTGGTATTTCTACCTTAAGAATTTTAACAAATGTTTGTTCGGCATAGCGGGCTATGGGATACACAGTAACGGGGTATAGTGGAACATGTTATAGTGGGACCCATTTCTTAAAATGTTTGTTGTGTTAAATCAATCGGAATAAAATCAAAATCGGAATAAAATGATATGAAAGAAGCAATAGAGTTGGTTAAAAAGGAAATAATATGAGAAAAGCAGCTGACCCGTTTATTTACAGCAGAATATATATGTTCTTTCCGTCTTTTTTCTTAACATAACCATACGGTTATGTTAAAAAAGAAAGGCCTGTTCTGACGAGGAGAGTAAAGATTTACGATTAACTCCGAATTACTCGGTCAAAAAACTATTTCTAATTCTCAAAAAAAAAGCCTTAATATACTGTACCCCTAAACCCCGCTCCTGAGGCACACTATAACAAATTCATGATCTCACAAAATCAAAGAAAAGTAACAATTTTAATATCATTTCAAGTCGAATTTGAAAGTTCATGATTACTGATTTTATAATAAATTATCAAAAGAAGATAAAATAAACGGCTCTTTTTCTTCTAAAAATGTAAATGGCTTTTTGTTACACTGTCCCCACTTGACGCTACATTATAATCTGATAGCTTTTGTGCCGTCTTTTATAAGATTAGAAAGGAACGTACCTAAAAACAAACTATATTAATACCCACCTATGCAATTTCTGGGTCCAGCACTAAACGGTATGTAAGCATAAGTGGGACGGCCCTCGGAGTTTTCTGGAAGGAACCTATCAGGATTAAACTGTTTCGGATTTTCAAATATATCTTCTCGGTAATGGAGATCAAATATACTTATAAGACATTGCGTGTTTGAAGGAACTGTGTAACCACCTGAAATTTAGAGGATGTCGTATATTTTTACACCATTACTCTTAAGGGTACAGAGACAGTAGATATAGTTATAACGTGGAGTACCGATACTAAGAAAATATATTTAGTAATACTCAAAATCAATAGATGGCCCTAGTATACTAATATAAAGAAATAAAAAGTTAAAACTCTTAAATAAACGTTTTAACTTTGAGGGAACTTAAACACGCGATAATGTAAGCATGTAAGCATATAAAACTCGTTGGTAATGTAATAAATAAAAAAATCGTGGAAGTATAGCTAATTTAGGAAACCGCCATCTAGCGGCATGGTGCATTAAGTCTGTAACTTTTACAATTACCTACTGTAGAATCTGGCTGAATCAATATAGATTAGAATATTTATAAGTTTATTCATTTTCATTCAATATGTTATAGTATATATGTTTAGTATTTGTTTAATTTTTAATAAGTTAATTTTCAATAGTTAATATTATAAAAGTTTTCCAAAACAATTTCGGCATCTAGTTACAATTCCTGCAAAAAAAGGTTGCCTGCCTTACTTTGGAAGTTACGAGTGGTACGTTCCTGATTGTGCATCTGTATAAGAATTATTTTATCTGTGGTTATAGTCATTTCGTCGTTTGTTCTTATCCTATACACTTTCCAAGTTTTCACCTTTGCCGATTTCAGGGTTTTTGACCCGTTTAACCTTTTTCAGAGTCATAACAATTTGATCAATAAATAGGTGGTAATTTAGTAGGTAAACACATTTCAAAGTTGGGCATAACTGGCCAAGGCAGTTTCAGGATGGGTGACCATTGTTAAAATATTCAGATACTTCCATCTCGATTTACTATACGAACATCTATGATAGTCGATACTGGTAGTTGGAGCCCTAACCTACAGAATTTCATCATCCGTCAGAGGGTAGTTACTTTATTCGCACAATATCGAAGTGCGGCTGCCTGGAGGCCCTCGAACCAGTAACTGTAGAAGAATAAAAAGTCTAAGTATTATACAAAGTACATGCATACTTAATACTGTATCTTCGTTTAAAGTCCGACTAATCAAATACACTGGAGGGTACATGCGCTGGGATTCTTTGATGCAACAATCCATGTATTTCATTTTATTCAGATCTTCCATATCAATAGGCCGTTTAGTTTCCCCAAAAATTTCGTTTAATTCTTCTTGAATTTTTTCCTAAAACACACAGTCAATAAAGTTAGTACTTATTCCATTACTTAATTGATTTTATATAATTTTATTACTTCTATCAGTAGCGTATAATATCTATATCTTCTAATGAGAGAGATCTATATAATTAAGTACAATTTCTGATAAAAATATAGTGATTATTTATTAAACTTTGTCTTTATCTACAAACATTTTAAGAATATGTTGGCTTCTGATTTGTATAGTTTATTTATTTTTGTGGCTTATCTATATTCTCAGAGTTTCGAACACAGGAAAAAAGGCAGCTATGACAGCCTATCATACATACGTGTATTCCATAATAAGATATGGTCTCATAATTTAGGGTAATTCCGTAGATGTCGATCGAGTGTTCAAAGCAAAAAAAAATGTATCCGTGCAATGTGTGAAGTAGACTTTTTGATAGTCGTAAGCCACTTCTTAAAAGACATAAAAAACTGCCTCTACCATGTCTATATCTCTATATCTTAGATGTTTGTGTCTTTGTAAAAAACATAATGAACTTTTTAAGAAGTTCAGTGATATAGAAAATAGTCGCACTCGGCATAAGATAATATCGTAATACGCAATACGGCATATGTCTGCCTATGATAAGGCTAGAATTGTCTAAGAAAAGTGTGTTTTGCATGTGTGTAAAAATATAAAATCATTTACCGAATGACATTGCACAACTACCTAACCTATCCGATTATATTTAAAAGGATATTAACTAGAATATTATTAAATAAAAAATATTATGACATATATGAATAACAATTTAATATATGTAATTAATTTAATAAATAGGTGTTAATAACGTTAATGATAAAAACTGAAATTGAAATTGACAAGATATGTATTTTGTATGCCATCATGTGGCAGAATATGAATGAACTTTATTAAATAAAATAAATTTGAATTTGAATTTAAATGCTTTGTGTTGTACGAATTTGGTACAATTACGGAAAGATGAAATGACAAAAAGTCTCTTATGTGTACCTTGCGCAACTAGAATGAGAGCTTCTCTCGCTTACTTGTTACACAATTTGAGGGGCAAAAACAAATGGGGGCTTTATTATTAATATTTATTTTATTTGCTTTAGCCCCTCAAATAGTGTTTTGGAGCCTTGGAGTCTTGGACGTGGTCTCTACTGTCTTTGTAAAAAAATATAGGACGCTCGCTTCTTTTGTTAGCGTGAGAAGATTAAAAAAATCAGACCAAATAATTCGTCTTGTTTTCACAGTTGGTACAGTTATTCTCTAGGGGAAAGGTCCCTTTTTTCAGTCCTTTGCTTGTATATTGGAAACTATTATTTATATTTTTTTTTATACTAATATACCAACAAAAAACTGAAAATGGGACCTGTCCCCCGTCCTCCCCCCTCCGGCTCAGGCCCCACTTTCGGAAACTTTTAGTATGTTCATCTGGATACCTTAAAGACTAACGGTACTAACTTTCAAAAGTACACGAATTTTTTGGTCTGATTATTAATTTTCACGTTAATTTAAACTGGCTATATGGAAAACGGTTCACTTTTTGCGATATACCTGCGGAACGTGAAGTAGTCGTGTGTATCTTTTTAAATTTCGAATTTTAGAGGAACATAACAGCTCACCTGAACTTTTCTATGATTTGCGAGTAACAACAGACAAAATGTCAACCCACTAGCAGTTGTATCGTGTCCCTGTAAAATTTTTAGTATTAAGACCTTAATATATATTTGTGTATATCTTACCGACCATAGAATTATAACGCATAAGTCGTGTCATGTGTTATAACTTATAAGTCTACTAGCTGTCGCCCGCGGCTCCGCCCGCGTGGATGTCGGTTATCGCGAATCGGACTATAATTTGAGATTTAAACTATCCTATCTCTCAAGTTGGATCGAACTGCACATGGTGTGCGAATTTTATTATAATCGGTTAAGTGGTTTAGGAGTCCATTGAGGACAAACATTGTGTTGTGACACGAGATTTATATATATATTAAGATGTAACCGGCAATGTGTATAATCCGGTATTCTATACAATGCCTAAGCAATGTAAAGGACCGCCTATGTGGTTGGTTTTTTTATAACCATTCAGAAATAGAATCTCCGCAAAGCCATCCGCAAATATAGACCAAGATATATTTAATTCACGAATTGCCGAAGGAACATCGGGCATTCTCTTTAATAGCATACCTACATTGCCTAGGTATTGTATAGAATGCCTGCATTATACAGATTGCCGGTTAGTTGGAACTAACTGTCAAGTTAGGCGAAGCCTATACCGCTGCAAATATGAACTTGAGATTATGACAGTTCATGCCTTGTATATCTTTTTCTTCTTATTATTTTATTCAAATGGCTCCTTGCATCAGTATAAGTATCCACTAAGGACTTTTGCAATAGTTATTCATCCCATAACATTCAGAAATCACTTATGGTTATGTAGTGGAATCAAGTCAGATGGCAGTCGCATCACGACAATTTTCAAAGTTCGGTTGTATCGTAGTTAGACTAAAAACCGATTGCAACTGTCTTTCACCCATTTTTACGCGTAAAATTTATAATAAGCGATTTATTCAGTAATCTAAAATTCACGCTTAAATGCAAGATGGCGTAGAACGCAACAAACCGATTATCAACCGTACCGAATTGCCAAAGAAAAATAAAAACTCTAGGAATTTTCCCTATGTCAAAAAAACGAAAGAGCTTCACCACCTTTTTGGATATAAATAGAAAACATTGATCCTGGGGTTTTTTTATATAGGACACGCCAATTTGACTTTACCTCGCCTGATGGTAAGCCTCAGGAAAGAGGGCCACCATTATATAAACGTGCCATGTTAACAATGGTGGCACTCAGCTTGACAGCCTCATAAGATGCTTTTTCACGCCCCGCTTAAAGGACCCGGGACTGTAGAAAGAGGGAAACATGTGAGCTGGCAAGGAATTCCAGGTCTTAATGGTGCGACAATGGAAAGAGTCACCGAACCGCTTGGTTCTTGAAAGAATGTTCCGCACCGTATAGGGGTGACATCTAAGTCCTGCACGTTTCGTCCTCTATAGGAAGGGAGAGGGTGGGCTAATTGGAATAGCTCTTCAGAACATTCACCATGGTAGAGACGGTAAAATACTGCCAAGGAAACAACATCTCTACGCATCTGCAGAGGCTCGAGGGTAATCGTGAGCTCAGGATTTCCGATAATGCGGACCGCACGTCGCTGCAACCTGTCGAGAGCATCTAATAAGTACTTTGCGGATCCATCCCATAGATGCGAGCAGTATTCCACGCAGGAACGAATTTGTGTCTTCTATAGAAGACACCGTTGGTCCGGCGTGAAATACCGTCTCACTCTGTTCAGGACTCCGAGTTTACGCGAGGCTGCTTTGATGATACTCTCGATGTAGTTTTTGTTATTCAGTTTGCAGCGAACATCCATACCGAAGATATTGAGGTTGTCCTGCAGTGGCAGTGGCGTGCTCTGAAGAGTGGGAAGGGGAAGGAAAGAAGATACCTTTGCTGTAAACGCACATACCTGCATCTTCTTGGCATTGAACTCGACCAAGTTCTCAGAGCCCCATTGGGAAATGTGGTTCAGGATCCGGTCAAACTTGGTGACAAGAAGCTGCCTTTTTTCCGCGATATGCGTCTGCCTATCCGCAGGACGTCCATTATAACTCCCTTGCAAGGTGCTATCATCCGCATAGCAATGTATGCTGACGGTCGACAGCATGTCATTGATATGCAGTAGAAAGAGAGTTGGCGATAGGACAGACCCCTGTGGTACGCCGGCATTTACCTGCAAGAACTCCGAGGCTCGTCCATCACAAAGGACGCGAATACGGCGCTCCTGCAAGAAGCCGGCAACCCAGTCGCACAGTCTAGGAGGCAGACCAAAGGCTGTTAGCTTGGAAAGAAGCGACTTGTGCCAAACTCTATCGAAAGCTTTGGCGACGTCAAGACTAATTGCCAATGACTCGCCGTGCTTGTCCATAGCCTCACCCCAAATATGGTTAACATACGCCAGAAGATCACCCGCTGACCATTTCGGCCTGAAGCCATATTGCCGGTCATTAATTAGGGAGTGATCTTCAAGGTGACGCATGAGCTGTTTGTTAATTGTGCTCGAACACCTTGCACAGCACTGAGGTGACGGCTATGGGTCGATAGTTGTTTGGGTCTGAGCGATCCCCCTTCTTGGGGATCGGCTGTACGTTCGCCTTTTCCAAGCCGAAGGCACTGTACCAGAGCTGTAGGACAGCCGGTACAGCCGCGCAAGCAAGACAACTCCGCTGCACATTTTTACAGAACCACCGCCGGAATACCGTCCGGACCACTGGCTTTCCGGACATCGAGTGACTGCAGTACTGCTCGGACATCGCGTTGCCTGATACGAATATCAGGCATTACACGGTCACTGACGGGCAGTGTCGGCGGCTCCATACCACAATCACCGACTCGGGAGTTGGCCGCAAAGAGATTAACCAGCAAATTTGCTTTCTCTTGCGGCTCATGGGCCAGGGATCCATCGGGATGGCGCAGCGGGGGCAGTGAAGGCTGGCAGAAGTTGGCTTGCGCGGCTTTGGTCAGTCGCCAGTGACCACGGCTGCCTGTGGGATGCGCTACCAGCTCCTGACCAAGCCGAGCTATGCGCTGGGCATCCGCTCTGACATAACGTGGACATAGGGTGGTAGAATTTTGATGGCACAAATTTGTCACAAATTTCGACCGGGTGAGTACCACCGTGCACTTTTGCGAAAAACCCTCCATAGTAATCCAATCTCGGTTGGATTGCGTTCAGGGGTCAGCAAGTGCAGCACAAGTGGGACCGGTGGGTCTTGGCGTAGTCTAGTGGGGGAAGGCGCGGGGCGACGCGCCGAGCAGGGAGACCTGTAGAAACGGTGGTGCCACTGGCCGCCCGCGGCATAGTACAGGGGCCCAACCGGGACTAACCACCCTGGGAGGCTGCCCCACCAGGTCGCGCATAATCCCGATATGGCTCGTCGTGCCGGTTGGTGACCGGACGAGGGAGCCCGGCGACCATACTCGGGGGTATACCGTTCGGCGCGTCGGCTCTCGCCATACCTCACATTCATAGATAAAACCAATATCCCACGCTTTGTCACGCGGTGCTGCGACAACAATCGTCTCTTTTTTCACGCCTTCCCTCTTCATCCTCATGGCAGCGCACAACAGAAGATTGGTCTACACAGCGGCTAAAAACTCTCCCTCGGGCTCGCTATTTGAGGTGGAGTCCACGGACATCTGTGGGCTCCATACAAACCTCAACGCCGTCCACCAACACCTGGAGACGGCGAAACCAGCAATGCTGTTACTTACGGAGACACAAATACTTCGCCCTGATGACACGATCTAATTTCCGCGCAAAAGCCGGGGTGTGTGTGTATGTCAGGGCGGATGTTTGTTGTCGCCGTTTGCGCTGCCTAGAGGACCCGTCCTTTTCCACCCTTTGGGTACACATAGACCATGGCTCTATGAGTCAGATCTATGTGTGCCTCTACCGCTCCCATACAGGAGATACCGAGACAACTCGACTCTTTGAATACCTAAGTCAGGCGGCAGATGATGCGCAGGAGCGGTTTCCGAACGCTGAACTGGTGTCTTCGGGGGATTTCAACGCCCACCACGAGATCTGGTTGGGCTCCGCCAAAACAACCCACGCGGGAAGAGCCGCCCATGCATTTGCTCTGGCGCATGGCCTGACCCTATTGGTACACGAGGTCACTAGGATACCAAAAAGGTCGGACCATGAGCCCTCTCTGCTAGACCTCCTGCTGACGAGTCACCCGGACCAGTACAGTGTTTCGGTGAGCGCCGCTTTAGGTGAATCCGACCATTGTCTGGTCCGTTCCGAGGTGCCCATTATAGCGACCCCACGACCCGCGCAGGGGAAGCGGCGTCTCTGGCACTACTCGTCAGCGGACTGGGATGGACTGCGTGATTATTTTGCGTCCGTCCCATGGGTTGAACGCTGCTTTTAGGGTAAGAACCCATCTGAGGCCGCAACTGCTGTCGCCGGTGAGATCAGTCTGGGCATGGAATATTATATCCCCTACACTGATGTCACCGGTGTACGCAGAGCGCGTCCCTGGTTCGGGCGTGAGTGCGCGGAGGCTGTTAATTATAAACAGTCTGCGCACCGCGCTTGGATGAGGGCGCGCGCTACGTGCGATCCCAGCGTGGGTCACTTCAAGGCGGCGTACAACAGAGCCATAAAGGTCTGCAAGAGGGCTTATGTCAAAGCGGATGCCCAGCGCATAGCTCGGCTTGGTCAGGAGCTGGTAGCGCATCCCACGGGCAGCCGTGGTTACTGGCGACTGCCCAAAGCCGTGCAAGCTAACTTCTGCCAGCCTTCGCTGCCCCCGCTGCGCAATCCAGATAGATCTCTGGCCCATGAGCCGCAAGAGAAAGCAAATTTGCTGGTTAATCTCTTTGCGGCCAACTCCCGAGTCGATGATTGTGTTACGGAGCCGCCGACACTGCCCATCAGTGACCATGCAATGCCTGATATTCGTATCAGGCAACGCGATGTCCGAGCAGTACTGCAGTCACTCGATGTCCGGAAAACCAGTGGTCCGGACGGTATTCCGGCAGTGGTTCTGCAAAAATGTGCAGCGGAGTTGTCCCCGACGCTTGCGCGGCTGTACCGGCTGTCCTACAGCTCTGGTACAGTGCCTTCGCCTTGGAAAGAGGCGAATGTACAGCCGATCCCCAAGAAGGGGGATCGCTCAGACCCAAACAACTATCGACCCATAGCCGTCACCTCAGTGCTGTGCACGGTGTTCAAGCACATTATTAACAAACAGCTCATGCGTCACCTTGAAGATCACTCCCTAATTAATGACCGGCAATATGGCTTCAGGCCGAAACGGTCAGCGGGTGATCTTCTGGCGTATGTTAACCATATTTGGGGTGAGGCTATGGACAAGCACGGCAAGTCATTGGCAATTAGTCTTGACATCGCCAAAGCTTTCGATAGAGTTTGGCACAAATCGCTTCTTTCCAAGCCTTTGGTCTGCCTCCTAGACTGTGCGACTGGGTTGCCGGCTTCTTGCAAGAGCGCCGTATTCGCGTCCTTTGTGATGGACGAGCTTCTGAGTTCTTGCAGGTAAATGCCGGCGTACCGCAGGGATCTGTCCTATTGCCAACTCTCTTTCTTCTGCATATCAATGACATGCTGTTGACCGGCAGCATTCATTGCTATGCGGATGATAGCACCCTACACGGGAGTTATCATGGACGTCCTGCGGATAAGAAGACGCATATCGCGGAAAAAAGGCAGCTTCTTGTCACTGAGCTTGACCGGATCCTGAACCACATTTCCCAATGGGGCTCTGAGAACTTGGTCGAGTTCAATGCCAAGAAGACGCAGGCATGTGCGTTTACAGCAAAGGTATCTTCTTTCCTTCCCCTTCCCATTCTTCAGAGCACGCCACTGCCACTGCAGGATAACCTCAATATCCTCGGTATGGATGTTCGCTGTAAACTAAATAACAAAAACTACATCGAGAGTATCATCAAAACAGCCTCGCGTAAACTCGGAGTCCTGAACAGAGTGAGACGGTTTTTCACGCCGGAGCAACGGTGTCTTCTATACAAGACACAAATTCATTCCTGCGTGGAATACTGCTCGCATCTCTGGGATGGATCCGCAAAGTACTTATTAGATGCTCTCGACTGGTTGCAGCGACGTGCGGTCAGCATTATCGGAAATCCTGAGGTCACGAGTACCCTCGAGCCTTTGCAGTTGCGTAGAGATGTTGCTTCCTTGGCAGTATTTTACCGTCTCTACCATGGTGAATGTTCTGAAGAGCTATTCCAATTAGTCCCACGCTCTCCTTTCCTATACAGGACGACACGTGCAGGACTTAGATGTCACCCGCATACGGTGCAGAACATTCCTTCAAGAACCAAGCTGTTCGGTGACTCTTTCCTTTGTCGCACAATTAAGACCTGGAATTCCTTGTCAGCTCACGTGTTTCCCTCTTCCTACAGTCCCGGGTCCTTTAAGCGGGGCGTGAAAAAGCATCTGATGAGGCCGTCAAGCTGAGTGCCACCATTGTTAACATGGCACGTGTGGATAATGGTGGCCCTCTCTCCTGAGACTTTGCCTTCAGCTTACCATCAGGCAAGGTAAAGTCAAATTGACGTGTCCTATATAAAAAAAAGCCCTCTTGCAGACCTTTGTGGCTCTGTTGTACGCCGCCTTGAAGTGGCCCACGCTGGGATCGCACGTAGCACGCGCCCTGATCCAAGCGCGGTGCGCAGACTGTTTATGATTAACAGCCTCCGCGCACTCGTGCCCGAACCAGGGACGCGCTCTGCGTACACCGGTGACATTAGTGTAGGGGATATAATATTCCATGCCCAGACTGATCTCACCGGCGACAGCAGTTGCGGCCTCAGATGGGTTCTTACCTTGAAAGCAGCGTTCAACCCACGGGACGGACGCAAAATAATCACGCAGTCCATCCCAGTCCGCTGACGAGTAGTGCCAGAGACGCTGCTTCCCCTGCGCGGGTCGTGGGGGCGCTATAATGGGCACCTGGGAACGGAACAGACAATGGTCGGATTCACCTAAAGCGGCGCTCACCGAAACACTGTACTGGTCCAGGTGACTCATCAGCAGGAGGTCTAGCAGAGAGGGCTCATGGTCCGACCTTTTTGGTATCCTAGTGACCTCGTGTCAGGCCATGCGCCAGAGCAAATGCATGGGCGGCTCTTCCCGCGTGGGTTGTTTTGACGGAGCCCAACCAGATCTCGTGGTGGGCGTTGAAATCCCCCGAAGATACCAGTTCAGCGTTCGGAAACCGCTCCAGCGCATCATCTGCCGCCTGACTCAGGTATTCAAAGGGTCGAGTTGTCTCGGTATCTCCTGTATGGGAGCGGTAGAGGCACACATAGATCTGACTCGTAGAGCCATGGTCTATGTGTACCCAAAGGTTGGAAAAGGACGGGTCCTCTAGGCAGCGCACACGGCGACAACAAACATCCGCCCTGACATACGCACACACCCCGGCTTTTGCGCGGAAATTCTCCTCAAGGATATAGCCGGGGTAGAGCAAGTAGGTCGTGTCATCAGGGCGAAGTATTTGTGTCTCCGTAAGTAACAGCATTGCTGGTTTCGCCGTCTCCAGGTGTTGGTGGACGGCGTTGAGGTTTGTATGGAGCCCACAGATGTTCGTGGACTCCACCTCAAATAGCGAGCCCGAGGGAGAGTTTTTAGCCGCTGTGTAGACCAATCTTCTGTTGTGCGCTGCCATGAGGATGAAGAGGGAAGGCGTGAAAAAAGAGACGATTGTTGTCGCAGCACCGCGTGACCAAGCGTGCGATATTGGTTTTATCTATGAATCTGAGGTATGGCGAGAACCACGCGTTGAACGGAAGGGCCCCCGTACCCCCGCCCGAGTATGGTCGCCGGGCTCCCTCGTCCGGTCGCCAACCGGCGCGACGAGCCATATCGGGATTATGCGCGGCCTGGTTGGGCAGCCTCCCAGGGTGGTTAGTCCCGGTTGGGCCCCTGTACTATGCCGCGGGCGGCCTGTGGTACCACCGTTTCTACAGGTCTCCCAGTTCGGCGCGTCGCCCCGTGCCACCCCCCACTAGACTACGCCAAGACCCACCGATCCCACTTGTGCTGCGACCTCAATCCCCCCTGCCCGGCTATGCACTTGCTGACCCCTGAACGCAATCCAACCGAGATTGGATTACTATGGAGGGTTTTTTACAAAAGTGCACGGTGGTACTCACCCGGTCGAAATTTGTGACAAATTTGTGCCATCAAACTTCTACCACCCTTAAATGTTCTAAATGTTCTATACAACTTTTGATATACCATTTTTCGTTTAAAATAAAAAAATAAATGACTAATACAGTAAATTAAATGTCTCGCTTATATTGGAGATGACGTAGAACTCGACGAATTGAATATTATTTAAAAGTCGAAAAGTGAACCCCATACTACAGAATAGATATTGGTACTCCTGTACTCCGAGATGAAAACATTGGATACAATCGGAACTAACACAAAGTTGATGAATTAATAACGAATAGTATCTCACTTCAAACATAAATGTATCGACTTCCTCCTGGACGCCTATTTTATCTATGAGGCCCTCCTTTTCTGCTGATAGCAGTAAATCTAACATTGCAGTTTTCTTTTTCTTCTTGTATACGCATGTATCATCATCATTAAATACCGCATTAATATCACTTCCATTTTTTTCCATATATTCTTTTCTCTCTTTTATAACCGACTCAGTGAAATTATGGACAATATTCAAAGTTTTCTTCTGTTGCCTTCCCCGTGATGTTAAACTAAATATGAAATCTGAATAATAAGCCCATCGGGAAATTCTTATAGCAACTTGGAGTCCAAGGACATGCACAGCTTGCTTATAAGACTTGCCTGATTCTGTGATATGTTCGTTAAGTTTTATACCCATGGCGGTTTCTGGAAAATAAATTATTAAATTTAAAAAAAATAGTACATTAAGATCTCACAAGCACGTGTCATATAATTACGACATAATGACTGTAGTGATACAAATCATAAAGTATTTAAAATTTAAGTAATGAAAATACCAACCACATATAGAGTTGAGTGTAAATTCTGATAATATAGGTACTACATCAACAGGTTTTCCGCTAATATCCTTAAGATTCTCCAATAATCGATCGCAGTTCTTCAGGATTAAGTCAAAAAATTGTTTTAAAATGTTGAAGTGGAAGGTTGGTGAAAGAATTTTTCTACGCTCCTGCCATTTCGCCGCTATAAAACAAAATATATATTTTGTCAATAGAATGTGTTTTTTTACATATTTGGAGAAGACTAAGAAAAATAGAAGAAATTATATGTTTGATCTTAAAAGACTCAGTTCCATGTCATTAGTTATAAGTATCGATGATAGTTGAAGTGTCACTTTATGTTACTCTGGATCTCGTCTGCGTCGGAGCAGAATACTAATCAGGGGATTATATTTTTGTGGGACTAATATTTGTAAGAATAATTTGGGATTAGCTTGCACTGCAGGGAATAATTTATACATACCATCCACGGGGCGACGTGTATATTGAACTATTACGGTACAATTGCGTTTGGGACGCGGACATAGCGTGCACGTGTGTGTGCCCAGGTAGGATGGTTGGTGCCGCCGTCGAAGAGGTTTACGGCGTGATCGGCTGCGTAAGGAAGCCAGCCAGGGCAAGTAAACACCAAACAAACTCATCACACAAACAAATACACACCTCACATACAAACACGCCTTGGAGGGTTCTGAAGGTTCTGGGGTGACATCACATGGGTAAGTGAATTGATTGTTCACATTAGGTTAGGCCTTAAGTACAGCGCTGCGTATCGCAGCCAGTTTGGAGTAGCAGAGAGCTGTTATCTCCAACATTATAGTTGCTTGATAAATAAGAAACAAGAGCTAGCGAAAAATTCTAAAATTGAATCATGAGCGCAGAATCCTTTATGTTAGCGAGGGAATCAAACCAGCACGAGTTGAAAAATTGAGAGCAACACGTAACTTTTCAGCCCACTTCTGCGAGAAATAATAAAATTAAAAAAAAAATAACCAAGGAGGATTTTAAATCGAATTGTATTGTACGAACTGTATGAATAGTATGAATTGTATGAATTATATGTATTGTATGACGAAAACTTACCAGGTAGGGTGCGAAAATGAGCTTCATTCTGCATATTACCTAATTAATATGTACATTAACGGATTCTGCACTCTAACGGTAACACGGATAAACATGCTTAGATATTTCAAATGTTGAAAATAGAAATAATTATAAATATGTATTTATGCATCAAATATGTATTCATTATAATACTTATGCATTACTTATTTTCGTAAACAATTTTGCATTATATATTAAAAAACGTAGTTATCCATTTAACAAATACCTTTCAAATTTAATATATTTACGCGTTTCAGAACGAGTTTTCTTTGGGGACGAATTTCGGAAGAGTGTTCAAATTACTTGTGTTTGTCAGTCGCTCTTTTTAAGGATGGAAAAGAGATAGAGTGCAGTGTAGATCGAAAGTTCTTCGATTATTTCTGAACCTTTGGTTGGAACTGTTCATTTAAAAAAATACTAAAAAGTTACTTTGATTCTCGCAGTGAGCAATATGCGATTTTGCTCACTGTTTTTACGCAGTAAAACTTATATCTTTGAGCTGCGATTTTGCTCACTGTTTTTACGCAGCAAAAAGCAGTTTGCGCTGTTCAAGTGAAAGGTAATCTGTAAAAAGGGAAAGACCAAAATTATTTGCATCTCATGCCTTTGAATCTATCACCACGCTCAGGATTCTATATTAGCACTCGCAGCAAAAAACTATTTTGCTCACTTGTTGCACGAATTCCTAGATGGTGGGATGAAAAATATGTTAAACTACAAATTTTTGTGTAGGTTATTTATTTTACAGTCAATATAAGATCGATATTGACGTACAAAGTCCTCAAAATGATCCTAATGCCTCATTTTTCTGTGGAAAAAATCCAGGCATTTTGATAACAAAGCGTCTAAACTGATCAACAGGAAGGGGTTCCTGTTGATCATTTGAGGCTTTGTTGTCAAAATCTGATGCTGACTGTACCCAAGGCAAGGTGAGTGTGTAGGCCAGCCGGTGTCGACCTCGCAGCACATTGTGACCTGATTCGATTATATTATTAGCCACTAGAATCTTATTATATGGTCGGCAGCAAGCGAGTGACGTCGCTGGTGTTGCACACGTCTATAAGCCTCGGTATCCACTCATAGGTAGGTCACGTGCTTGTCTGCTACCTAAGTGGTATAAAAATGTAATAAAAATGGGCAAGTCAAAAACACTTGCAACCTTGGCTTGCATGACAGTAAAGGAAGATAGAAGCAGATTCCGGGCAGTTCTCTCTGCCTAGTACCTTCCTCAAAAGCGAAAAGGCGAGAGCATTATAGTACAATGTAATTCATAAACCGTTACCTTTACTTAATAGCAATCCATCTCGTAGCCAGGGCATCAAAAACTTATAAATCAAACTCTTTTCTATGTACTTCATATTTGACAGAATTTTCTGGAAAAAAAGATCGATAAAGTAAGGGAAAACAGGTATTAGAATTTAGAATTTAAAAGAATAGGCGGACAATTTCTAAGTATTATTTGTTTTGAAATGTAGGATCAAATTCTAGTATCACGAATCGATATGATATGGAAATATGGACACCTTGGGTGCCAAATTTGCAGGGCGCAGAGATCTGTAGACTTTTGTAACATAATTACATATCTATAACTTAATCCAAAGACATAGATCTTGGTAAATCCGTAGAAATGCTTGAAAATTGTTATCAATTCTTTAAACAATACTAAAAATCTGGATTTAGAAAAGTCTACTCCGCCTAGCAAAAGAGCTTCAAATCCACCCAGAATTCAAACCTGCCATACATTTACGGCTTATTAAACACCACACTGACAAAATAGCTACGGATGAGCCAATTGAGACATAATTCGTAGTTGAATTTTTAACGACTTGTTGGACCTCGCTCGTTTCTATATCTATGAAAGAGAGATTTCAAAAATCAAAAAACTATTCGAAGATGTGGTTTGTTTACACGACTTAAAAAGATTTAGAAAAAAAACTCCAGTAGAAGCTCTTTGGTTCTAATTCCTATATTGACGGCGATGCAAAATTGTAATGAGCTCATAAGTTTGAAGAATTTTCTTTCGTATAATGATATTAGGTACTTGTACAAAAGTTCTCAATTTTACTCAACTGCCCAATGTTCAAGAACTATCCTATCGCAAAAATTCGAGATGTATGGATTGCATCCCGAATTTTTGCGATCATGCCGGCAACAGTTGCAACTGGAGAACGTAACTGCGTTCTCCAGTTGCAACTGTAAAAAAGTCAAAACTTAAAATTAGCAATAACCTCTCAATAGAGACTCTAACATGAGTACTCCGTCGATTGAAAAAATGTAGTTATCTACTTTAATTCGTATTTTTGCCGAAGAAAAAGCGAAATTTTCCTTTACAAAGTATGAAAAAAATTATTTTAGAAAATTATTAAAAATTAACTAAATCTTCAATGCAAACAAAAAGTCATTAAAATATAAAATGTGCATGCAAATCAAAAAAAAAGTAGCAGATTTAGAACGTGCGGAAGCTATAATATAATTTGTATACGAAAACTAGCTAAGACAGGCCTTAGGCTACAATATATTACCTATCCTAAGTTATAAGAAGAACTGATATTTTATATTGTTATAAAAACATTTCAGGACTGACCATTAGTGTTGCCCATTGCAAGACCAAGACGAGACTTTAGCAAGTCTTGGTCTTGGTCTTGCACCGATACCCATGGTCTTGGTCTTGGTCTTGCACGTTCAGTCTTGGTCTTGTTCTTGGTCTTGCAGCAAGACTCTTGCGAGTCTTGCAATTCACACACTTACCAATTGCTTAGTGTGATTTAGTTACATATAAAACATCGTAATAAAGTAGAGGAGCTTGAGATTGGTTACCTATCTTAATCCCGAATTTTAATATGCCGAATATCATAATCCAGAAAACGTTTGGCCAATTTTTCATAATCCCGGTTTTTCAAATTCCGAAGTTTTATTTGCCATATAATCGCAACTCCGAATTTCATTTGCCTGTTTATTCATTTGTACGACGTTTTATATTCCAGATGAAAGAGTTCCAGACACACGAAATCTAAATGCACAAAATCCAGATGACCGTAATCCATATGCACGAAAGCCCAATTTTTAAAACACAAATTTTTGAAATGTAATTAATTGATATCCAGTTAATTGAAATCCAGACAAACAATATCCAGATTTTTAAACCTAAAACCAAACCTCATATGGCGTCTACTAACTACAACTGGAGACCTACTGAACAAAACACACATTGCCTTAAAAAATGCATGCAGGCAAGCTGGCAATCAAACTGGCAAGCATGCAGGCATGCAGGCATGCATGCATGCAGGCAACCAGGCAAGCATGCAGGCAAGCAGGCAAGCAGGCAAGCATTCAGGCAAGCAGGCAAGCATGCAGGCAAGCAGGCAAGCATACAGGCAAGCATGCAGGCAAGCATGCAGCATTAGTGTTGCTCTTCTCCGGCGCTGCGGGAAGTGCAGTCCTTCCGCCCTTGCGTAACAAAGTTCGGGCACCCATGCTCGCTTCCGCAGCTTCGGCTTGCTGGTCGCCTTAGGCGACCAGCCTCAGCCGCTCCAGCTCGCCCGGGCGCCCAAGCTTCGTTACTGCGGTCGAGGACTGCCCTCCCTCCGCGCCTCCGGTTCTTAAATAACACTCTAGTGTAGGGCAGACAAGTACCACGGCGAGTCGGGTCGGGCGTGGTCCGCAGTGTTCACGAGCTCGCTTTCCTGATTAATTGATTATACCTGCATACAAAACTGTTCATGCATGACATGGAAACCAATAATTTATTTATTTTATGGAAATTAATGTAATTTATGAAAAACGAGAGAATATCATTTTAGTCATCTGGCAACATAAATCTGTTTGTTTATTAAAATTATCTAGAAAAAGGAGGTAGCTATCTCATTATATTAAGTGAAATTATGTCTTAAGTGAACGTTAGATTTTTTGTTATTATATCAACCGTTACACACCCTAAATGAATCGTATAAATTTACTGATTTTTACTATACCTGTATATAGTTTAGCTGGAACACGATTTGTATGGGAACCAAATAAAAAGATTATGAAAATTTGGTAATAGTTTATTTGGAAAATGGTACGATGGGAAACAAAAAAAAATATTCTGAGAATCTGGTATAATTATATTTGGATTATGACAATATGGGAAACAAAAAAATTCTATTTGAAAATTTGGTTTTAGTGCACCTGGAAATTGATTCATCTGGGAAATGAAAAACGGAATTATAGAAAGTTGTCATTCATAACATCTGTCTTTAAAAAGTTCTACCAACCGTTTTCGGGGTTTTAAAATTCGGGTAACAGAAATTCGATATTTCAATAGGTTACCCTTGAGATTAGGTACCTATTAGGTACCTAAAACCCGCATCACGTATCATGGACCTAAAATGTGTTCAATATGCTCTATACGCGCAGTACGCGTTTTTTGTGTCTTTTGAGGATAGCAGAGTGTGCTACGATGGTGGACGAGCTCAAATCCACCGATTATGTATAATATCAAAACAATCCGCGCGCGCCAGGGCCTCGTATCTGTTGCGACTTAGGTCCAAGATACGTGGTTCGGGCTATGTCTAGTGTTTAAGTGCAGTAAATGGTAACAATATTCAATGCTTGCGAGCAGCGGCCCGTGCCGGACGTGTTCAGTGACCGCTCCGCACATCGTCGCGTATTTATAAATTTCAACTACCCACATTAGTGAATAGTGAATTGTTATTGTATGTTAAATATAGAATCGATCAAAATGTGATAATGAGTGAAACAAATGAACAACTAAGCGATTCCCCAACAATGGCGATGGACTTAAAAAATAATTTAAATACAAAATTAGACAGTGATGTGCCTACCAAAAAACAATTATTTGCAAATGTACATAACGAAGTGTTATGCGAGACCCGTAAAGAGCTCTTCAACAATGAGGACGGTTATTTTCGGTTAATTGTAACCATTGCGACTTCGTAAACAAAGTAAAAAACTTCGTTGAGTTTAAAAATGGACAATCAAAAATAAAGACACTTAAATGCAAAAACTGCAATAAACAAAGTGCCGTAAAAATATTCGTAGATACTATACAGAAGTTATTAAATAACAAGTTTGTGACCGATGTATTGTATAAAATATTTTATTGTGCCAACACAGTATGCAAAAGCATATTTCACAACTGTCGGAATTGTAATAAACAATTCATAGTGAGAGTTATCCCACAGTTTGAATTTGTTGCAAGTGAAATAATAGTATGCATTTGTAAAAAAGTGAATACGGTATACGTACATAGTGATGAACTTAATCTACGGCGCCATAATATAATTCGTAAACAGCCTAGTAATGCGGCTACGATGAACATAACAGTACCGTGTAGTCATAGGAATCAGGCTGAAGTGGCAAAAGGGGTCAGTGCACGCGCGCCGGTTATCACCACTGCAAACCGATTTGAACCACTACGTTACAAAGAAAATACAGACGCAAATGCGCGTTCGTTGTCAGCAGCATCTTCGGTGCATTCTAATTCATCAAGCTCGCGTAGTCTTTCACGAAAGCGCACACTGGCTCAGAGTGGGGATACTCACACCCCGACGGCAAAGAGATTAGCGCAGAAGAATAGTCCACAGCCAGTGCGTAGGAATCACGCTGTAGAAAATATGAACGGATACGTGCCTCCGATACTTATCAACGACACGCGCTACAAATTCACGAACGCGAAAGATAGTAAGAAACTAATATCTGACAAATTGGTCAGTGATTTATCGCGAATTTTCGCACCGCATAAAGCCAGGGTCAGTCGTAATGCGAAAAGCAAGAATATTCTCATCAGTACAACAGACCTCGATAAACGCCGTATGTGCATCGAAGAACTAAAGAAACTCATCCCAGATTTGGCCTTTATTGCTCCAAAACCTCGGGCAGAGCAAATAAGAACAACAAAAGTAATAATTAGAAATATGACGCACGACTATACGCATGACGAGCAACTTGAAGAAATGGAGAGATGCATCGGGATTCGCCCATTGAGTATTAAACGCCTCACTTCTGATGTGCAATTATGTATTTTTGATGGCTCATTCTCATATGTGGAGCTGGCGGAAAAAATGAAGAAGGCCACTGAGGCCTTTTTCTGCGCCCATAGTATCAAACCCGAACGTTATACAACAAGTAGCGACCGTATATTGCAATGCAAGAACTGTCTTCACTTCAACCATGCAACTAGCGCGTGCTATGCTCAAAAGCGTCACCCAACTATCGACATCGTTAACAGTCATGGTGAAACGATTAAAGTGTGCGCAAACTGCAGAGATGTGAAACCCGAACAACACACAGCGACACAACGCAAATGTCCACATTTTCAGCGAGAGATGGACAAACAAAAGGCAAAAAGAGAAGAGACTCTTCTTCGGGAGGAGATTAAGCATGATAATAAACAACAACAACAAGCTCTCAAACGTGAGAAACCACGGGAACATCTGTCCCGCCCACGCGTGAAACAAATTAGAAGCGAAAGTAACTACGCCTCCGTTACCGCTAATACCCACCAAGAAGAACAAACCCTCGAGCAGAGTCAAAGACCAAGTAATAAACTGACAAAACAAGATTTCCTCGAGATATTCGAGCGTTGCTTCAGAGATCTTCGCAATGCCATCCTCGACTGTAACTGGAACTAAGAAGCAAGTGCGAATAATTCACATTAATGTGCAAGGACTTCGTGGCAAATTCATGGAAATAAAGCACATTGTGAACAAGTACAACGTTGACATCCTTATACTCAACGAAATTAAAATAAACTTGGACGAAAAAAGATACAATATCCCCGGTTATGACAAAATTTATGAAAGGAAAGAGCAACATCTAGGTACTGTAATGTACATCAAACGAGGCCTACGATGGACTCAAACACTATTAATTGACGGAATTGATAACTCAGACAGACGAATAGAAGGATGCAGCATCAAACTGTATACCAATCACTCAAATAACGAAACAATCACTATCAAAGGCATCTATATACCGATACCGAGACAACACGATCTCGTTGATGAATTTGAGACGCTAATACTAGGCGAAAGCGCAATTATTATAGGTGATTTGAATCTATGCATGAGACAGCTTAATCAAACCAGAGACAGCGGGCTAGGCATCGTGCTCCGCAATGCTCTTCAGCGCCATCCAGTCATGGTCATTAACACTGGACAACCATCACGACCCAAGAGTCAAGGAAACGGCATGCTCGATATAGCAATCGTGAACCATGATCACTCATTATTAGAATATAAGTGCCAACAGAGAGAGTGTATTTCTTCGGATCATCTTCCATGGACACTGGACGTAATGATTGACAGTAACTACGAACAACCGACGAATCGTGATCTCACACACATAAGAGGTAGCCGAGACGGAAGACAAGCTTTCGAACAGTTGCTCGCCAATAATATGAACTCCGAACTACAGATTGTTTCAAACAACGACTGTGAACTATATATTGCGGCAACCGAGCAGGCCATTATAAAAACACTCGACGAGTTGGCACCCGTAAGAACTGTCAACTCTAAAGATAGACTCCCGGCACATATAAGAGAAAGAATAGCTGAACGTAATATTAAGAAGCAACGTGCATGGCGGCTCAGGCATACAGATCTCAGAATAATAGCAAGAAGGCAATATAACGCTTGCAAACATCTACTGGCCAAAGAAATTATGCAACATAAAGAAGCAAAGTGGACCAAGTTACTTGAAAACACCAAAGATGGTCGAAAACGCTTGTGGGCCGTGCAAAAAGCAATGAAAAAGCCCATTATGAAACTACCTCATTTCAGTGACTGTAACAGTGAATTGGAAATCATCGATAGAATGGTTGATACAGCTATTATCAAGGACGCTACTATTGACCCAAGTGACGAACACACAGAAACTTTCACACCATTTGCACCGCTTGACCAAACATCAAAATTTGAGCTTAAGATAGCTCTCAATCGTTTCAAAAACGGTAAAGCACCCGGACCTGATGGGATTACGGCCGATATACTTAAATTGGGCGGAGAGACCATGATTGTAATATTCAAACGTATCATGGACTACGTACTCAAAACGGGCTACTTTCCAAAACAATGGAAATCCAGTATTTGCATCTTTTTGCATAAGGTGGGAAAAGATCACAGCGATCCTAAATCGTATAGACCCATCAGTCTACTCAACATCATGGGAAAATGGGCCGAAAGAATAATACTCAACCGTCTTGAGACGGAGCTCAGCGAAATAGTACCCAACCATCAACATGGGTTCACAAGAAACAGAGGCACGGCCACCCAAATCCTTCGTACGGGCAAATACATTGCTGATGCGTTGAACAAAGGACATAGCGTTGCCATGATATCGACGGACCTAAGTAAGGCCTTCGATTCTATCAATCACAGAGGTCTCTGTAGAAAGTTAATCACCGCTGGAGCACGCAACAACATTGTTAAGATAATCGAGAGCTATCTGTGTGAGAGGACAACAAGAGGCAGCTTTAGAACAACCTTAGGAACGGAACAATACGTGCCACACGGGGTTCCCCAGGGTTCGATACTTGGTCCAGCAATCTTTAACCTCTATGTGGCAGACCTACCAAATGACAGAGTGGCAGGTCAGATGCTGTCACAGTACGCCGACGACCTATGCATACTCAATGCAGCAGAAAGACCAGACCACGCTACGCGCCGAGCCGAGTGGACTGCCCTTGATATAATAGAGTACTATAAAAAATGGGGTCTTAAATGCAACGTTGATAAGACAGAATGCATCATGTTTTCTGACAAAAGACCAAGACTGAAAAACAAGAATACAGGCTATCGCAATTACGTTCAAATACGCGGTGAACGCATCCCATATAAGCAAGACATAAAATATCTCGGAGTCTGGTTGGATAAAAGACTCTCGATGAATAAACATGCGAAGGAAAACATTGAAAAGGCCAAGAGAGTCAGAGGTGTGCTAAACCCAATCATCGGCTACCGCTCTAGGTTAAGCTTAGAGGTCAAACTGCTTGTCATTCAAGCATGCTTACTCCCAGTGATAGACTACGGAGTAATACAATTACTACCAAGGTACAGCAAAACGAACCTGCTCAAGCTTGAGAGGCAATATAAAATGGCGTTAAAGAGCGCTGCGAAATTACCCAGACGCACTGACACCGATCTACTCTGGAAAATATTACAACAAGACCCATGGCACATTCGTGCACACGATCTCCACGGTGACATGATCGAACGCCTTAAATCTCTATCAATCGAGGGACTACTAGATCAAGGCCCGGCGTATACCCGTTATGGACAACACAATCCCTATCTTTTCGCTAGTAGAATAGGTGAAATCGAATATTTTAATAAAAAAGAGAGGGACAAGCCAGTCTTCAAACAGCTGGCCCCCTTTCGACAACGTAGGCTCTGACCATGAAGTACCTATTAAGTAACAAGCGGTTAGCCGCTGGGGTTAATCCCCATTGTTTATCGTTCTCCTCGTCTATTTATATAAACACGAGTAATATGAGGAATTGATCAGGATAGGTTTCAAAAGCTCCCACTCTGCGGACAAAGTGAAACACGAACTTGTAAAATATTTAAGGAATTGTTAATCGAAACTAGAGGAATAAATGATTTTCTGATTCTGATTCTGATTCTGATTCTGATTCAATTTGATAATGAACTAGTAGCTACCTAGTAACCTGCCTTGTATTTCAACACTATTGCACTAATAGCAGTTAATAAAAATTATTCGATACTGAATAATCAGTAAAAACGTGCTTAATTTCAAAATCCGTCCCCTTTCGCCGGTGTCCTTTAACAATAGCCGCAATATCAGCAAAACTCTTGTTATAACCGTTATTTTAAAGAGGTATCTCATTGACAAACGTTTACACAGGTTTAGGTGTACGTAGGCAGCTAGGGCGTCGGAGGGCGCAGATCAACCGGGTTCCCAACTCGACCCAGGTATTCGCAACGCGCTCCGCCCCCGTGACTTGCTTCTGCTAGGGTGACAGGCGGCTCCACCCGTCACCCCAGGCCCACGCTCAAGCATAGATTACCTAATAGTGGGTTGACACCAGAGCCACGGAGGGCATACTTAGGGAAAACCTGCCTGAACACATTGAAAGTACCTACCTCAACGTCTTCATGGTTGTATATTACAACAGCCCCAATTGGATATGCCCAAATGTGATAAATGCCATCATGACTGTTCGCGAAGTCTCTCAGCATTTTTATTAATTCAACTGTAAAGCAAATGCAATAAATCGTTAGGATAAGTTACTTTACACTCTCACTCAACACGCTCCATGCACATGCATAAACACATACACATGTACACACCTAGCCTTACAATACATTTTAAGTTGTATGTTGTTTTGAATAAGAAGTTGTTTGTTTATTAGTTTTAAGTTTTTCACGAGTTCAGATAATAAGTAATTTAACAAAAATAAAAACCTTCAAAAACAAAAAACCGACTTCAAAAACAAAAATGTACAGTCAAATTAAAAAGTTATTCAATTTATTTGGCTATCGGTAGTTCGGGCAACTTCTCGTTTATACTTATCCCATAAAAATAACAATAGTTATCAAAAATACCAAGTTTCGCCTCAGTTGCTCTACCGTAAACCGTTATGAGATACATGTAATACCAAGTCAGTTATTAATTTATTCAGTTCCTACTTATGGGACGTTCTGTCTTAAATTGTTACGTAATTATCTAACCTAACATCTTATAGTGACCATATCATTATGAAAAATCTTTGATATATCTATTTTTTCATTATATTATACCTATATTATATGTGTATACAGGTACACTGGTTAATTAATTGCAAATGTAACTTTGTAATCCTATATTTTTTATATTTTTTTATAAGAAGATTGTTTTATTTACCCACTCATTTTTACATAACAATGGTTTTAAAAATAATTTTTCGACATTTCTAAATAATTACACAATACTAAATAAGAAAACTAAAAGTTAAAATGCGTTGTGGAATTCATCCGCATCGCATGCCTCTTGTGGAAGTGTTCCCAGAAGACTGGCAGCATTGCCACGTTGTATGGCAGTGTAAGGAAGCTAGAAGGCTGGCCTCTTTTTAGGTCAGAGATTAAGATCTCTGACCTAAAAAGAGGCCAGCCTTCGGTCACGAGAAGCGTCGACATACGCTTCGCAATCTCACTGAAGAGATTGCGAGCGCTTGGACCCAAGGCCCAAATGTTTCGACTCCAAACGGCACAAATTCATAATCTCCAATGAGATTGTAGTATTTGCGCCGCTTAAGAGCCTCTGCAGAAGCTGCAGCAGCACTAGCACAGCCAGCCGTGCCAGGTAAATGGGTAGGGGCAATGGTGTCGACGCAAGTTGCGTCCCACACTAGAGTCCTAACCATTTTCCAAGGCATTAATGACATACCATCCGGTCTCTTGCCATCGTCGCGCGCCAAACCGTTTGATTCAAGCACAGCTGGCACACCGGCGGTGACAAGAGCACGGCGGACTATGTCGTTTAGGCTGGCGTGCCGTGGAATTCGCCCAGTGCTCCTGCAGCACGACAGGCCATGGTGTCCAAGTCAATCAACTGCTTCTCCATAACGGCTTCGATGCTGAGAAACACACGGCGCACCTAAGCGGAGGCACGTCGCGATGCGGAAGGTAGTGTCATCTAACATAGTTCCTACGTTAGATGACAGAAGAGCTTGTAACCAAAGACCCGATTCCCAAAGTCCAACTGCCAGTAAACGGGCACGCTCTGCAGAGCGGCCCGTCCCACTGACGCTGTGAGAAAAGGTTCCCTGGGAGATCAGTGTTTGGACAAGCAATTTTTCAAGCGTTCACTGCTTCAGTCTTACACAATATTTCAGAATTAACTAGTGTAGGAGCAAGGATTTTCCTAGTTAATTCTTCCGTACTGTGGACTGTAGACAGGGAGGCTGGTAAGCTGACGTCTGAATTTTGCGAATACCGAGCCCACCCAAATGAATCGGTAGAAATGCTTGTAGTGATGCGTGATTACTCAAGGTCACATTTAAAAGTTAAGTGACTGTAATTTCTATAACTTTGTCCATTTTTTCCAAAATTGTTAAATGTGAGACCTGAGAGCAAAATGGTGAGACCTGAGAGCATGGGTGAATTTCGGAACAATACTTATCAAAAATACCAAAGACAGTACCGGAGAATAGTGAAAGCCGAATGGATATTAATTTTGAGTAGGCGGTCCGAAAAGTCATTAAAATTTTTGAAGTGAAAACTTCTTTAGCGGCGTTGGATGGGTAAAAATTGTTAAACTCGCGCGTCAGGATCGCTTGACCTTTGGACCGTAACCGACGACTGACGTCATACAATATTAACTAAAGACTGTCCATTTTGCAATATACTATTAATAGCTTCGCAGCATAGCAGTAAACGCATCGACTGTAAGTCCTTATGGTTTCAGATAGTACCGGGTTCAAACCTGGCCTTATGACGCTTTTTGTGATTATTTTTTCTTTTTGTAATTTATTACTTTTTGTGATCATTTTATCTTTTTGTAATTTATTAATTTCTTCTGATAGAAAATTAGCAGAAAATTAGTGATTATGATTGGCGCTGTATTATAGGTATGGTATGGTATGGTATGTTTTTTATCTTTTTCTATGTATATAACGAAGAAAGAAAAAGTTTTCACTTCTGTCGGCACTCCCAGAGTGCAACCCGTCTTTTTTTCCTCTATAAATGAGGTTTAGGCCACCTCATTTATAGAGGAAAAAATTCAAAATTTTTCTTCTACGATTGGGGACCCGAGGAGACGTAGAGACTGTCTTTCTATAATTTTGATATTAGGAGCCAATGAATTGAATTTAGAAATAGTAGAATTTTTGTCCGAAACATCATTTAAAATATCTCGCATTTGCTATCATTTAGATCTAAACCAATTTATTTATATTCATTTACAATAAAAGCCAAATTTTGGAAAACTGTCTCCACATCTCCTCTTAGAGTCCCGTCGTCTAGATACCATACATTAAATTTTGAATTTAACCGCCGAACCTAATTAATTCTGAATTTGTAATCCTATATATTTAAATGGAATTACAAAGTTATTTATGCAGTTAACGTATCTAGAAAACTGGACTGAAATTGAAAAATATGTGAGGTTTTCCTTGATTTATACACTAAACACTAATTACATTCTAAATTTGAAGCTTTTATGTCTGCTAGAAGTGCCTTAGAATTTTGAAGATCGATCAGTGAGTGAGTGACCAAATTTAGAAACTTTGACTCGTTATAACTCTTAAGGCGCCCACTCACTAACAGTTTACCGGACGACGGCCGGACGATATAAATCTGTCAGTTAATCGCAATAACCCACACACTCACAGTTTCGTTAACGATTTTGGACTGACGACTAATACGATTCGATAGTGTGTGGCCGCCGAACGATTCCGGACAGGTCTAAGCCGGACAGTCCTAGGCCGTCAGGGCGAACGAGCACAACGGACCCGTCGATCGACGTTTCGTGTCAGTTTTTACTAAGATTTTATTCATTTTTTGTACATACTCGTCTTTATTTCTTATGCACATAGTCCATAAGGTTCAAAATAGCTAACACCTATTTCCCACAATGATTAGCACGTACTTATATAAGAATAACGTAGTGCAAGCTATTTTCAACCTTATTGACATCACAACAAATCTAGTTTTTTTTCTTATATTCGTGATCAGCAGCATTTATTTATGCGAAAAAACATGTAATTAAGAAAATGTCAATAAGGTCGAAAATCGCTTGCACTGTTTCGTACTCTCTATGTAACTGATATTAGACCATTACCGGCAGGCGATCGTACGACATAAAACTGACAACTCACAACTGCTAGTGTATGGTCGCAAAACTGACAACAGGGAATTGCCGGCGGGCCAAAATCGCTTTAGTGTGTGGGCGCTATCGGCTAAGGACTGCAGGCCGCCGGAAAGATCAGGAACTGCAGGCGGACTGCAGGCGGACTGTTAGTGAGGGGGCACCTTTAAGCTACTAGTTCAAATTGAATACAATTTCATAAATACCGCGTTTATATAATGCCTGCTCGATTACTGAAAGGTCAGACTTCCAGTTTTATCCACAAAGAAGTTCGAAAATGGCCTGAACTGCTTCGAGAAAAGTACCTATGGTACGGCCGTGCCGCTTCTTTTTGGTCAACTTTGCGGGAGGGAGGGACTTTACCGAGCCCCCCAATTAAATAAATAAGCAAAACTGAACTTGTTGACTTTACAGTTGAATTTGGTGTTAGTACAATACAATAATAGCACACATTACGTTTTGTTTTTGTGCGGCAATCTGATAAAATTAGGATTTTTCACAGGTTACCTAATATCAGCATTTAATTTTTCATCACAAATAAGTATAGCAAAAACAATCGGAATTAAGTACATATCTTTTTGACGAAGCCATATCGAAAATTTATTTACAAAATATATTTTAGTGACTCATAATAAAAGTGAAAATTTAAGTAATAATTTGTAAATGATGAGCTATAACTTTTTTTGTTGATTTTATTTACAATATTACCTGGTGTTCGAAGTAAAGTAAGTGCATCGCCCACTAAAAAATCTTTCTTTGAGCCTGGTATTTTTTTCAACATTCGAGCTCGTTTATTATAGTTTAATAGAATATGTAGAACACATAAACCCACTACAATCCCGCACAAATAAAAAATCATTTTTAATATGTTCAATACGTTTGTGCTTTACAAATAGATTAATAATAGTGGGCCGGCAATAGAAATACGTATCGTTTTACGTATCCGCACCCGTCACTTAATAAAATTAATGACACTGGTATCTACCAATCTGACTAACAACTACACTACCGGCATGTTATGATGGCCGTTTTGACGTTTGTCGACTCAGCAGTTTCGTATTAATTAGTAATTAGATTTGAAGGAACAAATTGCTGTTCTTTATTGTCAATAGTGATATGCAGTAAGTCATTAAATTTATCGAATGGATTAATAGGTCGTTACATATGAAATTGCCGTTTTATTGAAGAAATTAGCGGAAACCCAATTTGCAGTACTAACATTTCTGCATTTTTTTAGGAATGGAAAATTCCAAATGTTATTGATTTTTTTGTGTATGAATGAGACAGCATTAAGCTAACAGTAACTTTTATTACATTTTTGAAAAGTGGCAGCTGTAAAAAAGTTATACGAAATTTATCATCAAAATGGACTGCGTTTAGGAAGTAGTGTTTTTGAAGATCGAATTTAATTTATCAAGCGGCCAATAAAAACAAAATTTAGGACAGAGTTGTAAAATCTTGAAATCAACTTCCAAACAAAGTATAAATAATGGAAATAGCTATTAAATTACAGGAATAACGAACTCATGAATCTGTAAGAAAATTTCGGTAATTTCATATGTAACGACTTAAAATGGATTTAAGTGGATTTAAGACATAAAATGTATTTATTACATTGATTTCTAAACTATATATATTAGGGTCCGGCGAACATTACAGTACATACTTATTCACCTCAAAAACATTAATACAATCGTCACATACGATCGCTAGCCAGCACAACTACTAGCTCCTGCAAACTCGTGTCAATGCTCAATGCAACAAAGCCGTTTCGACTTGAAGTTGCCTCGAAAAATTCAAACTGTGAGTGTACTGCGATTGTGATATGGTTTTGACTTGGCTTTGGATTTCGGATATTGATACTGCAGTACTGTTGACCCTTGCTCGTTAATTTGGACTCTATTTATGCCTTTTGTTGTGGATTGCGTCGATATGGCCGAACGTACGCAGAGAACTGCTTTAAACAGTCAGACACGTGAGTTCGTTCGTGAATCTCAAAATGTACGGCCAATTTAACCTATAACGTCAGTGGTTGAACGCATAGCTGATGCGCTTAATATTGGACAACGAACTGTTAGACGAATAACTAAAGAAAACTATGGCGAGACTAGCACAGAAGAAAATAAACTTCACACACTAAAAAAGAGAAAGCGAGCAGAAGTAGTCGTAGGCATCGATAGCTTTAATGTCAATGCCACCCGAAGACATGTGTACGGTTACTATTTACGATTTACAAAAGGAGTATCCAACAAGAAAAAGTTAGTGCAATCATTGAAGGAAGCTGGTTTATTCTTCTTTAAAGGAAGTTCTTTAACGAAGATTTTGAAGACTGCTGGATTTCGATACAAACAATGTAACAAACGCAAAATATTGATGGACAGATTTGATATCGTGATGGCAAGATGTACTTTTTACGGCAAGTGAAAGAAATTGAAAATTGGTAAAATGTTAGGTTTTTGGATGAAACATGGCTTAATGCTAATCATACTGTAAGCTGTTCTTGGACCGATGGCACTTTAGCATCGTAGCAACGTCCACAGTTCCCGTTAGAAAAGGATCGCGACTTATAATTTGTTACGCCGGCACCATCAACGGGTTTGTCGAAGGTTCTATCAAGGCTTTTGCGTCAAAAACCACTGTCATGAAGAAATGAATGGAGAAAAGTTTAATGAATAGTTTACCTCAATACTGTGTAGCATCCCTGAACCATCTATTATAGTTATGTACAATTTCCCATACCACTGGATGTAAATTGACAAGCCACCTGCCCAATCTCAAAAGAAAACTGACATCGTCACATGGCTTCAAAAAGATGGCGTAGATGCAAACATAAAATGTTAAAAGCGGAATTAGTACATCTTTAGAAGAAAACCAAACCAACCAAGATCCGATACGTCATTGACGAAATAGCGTAAGAACATGGGCACAGAGTTATATGGTTACCGCCTTACCATTGTGAATATAATGCAATTGAGTTGGTGTGAGCTCAAATTAAGGGATATGCTGCAAGACACAATACGGAACCCCCATTTACCACGACAAAAATGCTAAAAATATTAGAAGAAGCTTGTGAACATGTCGCTGATTAAATGCCAAAGGGCCACAATGCAAAAAAAACTGGTACTCGTTTTTTTTCAAAAATGGTATCTAAATCATTATAAGTTTTAAATTCTAAAAAGACACCCACGATTCTAGCATCAAAAATGGACCAATCAGACAACCGCCTCTTTCGCATTCCGTGACTTTGGTGACCGACTTCAGAGCAAAACGGCCATCTTGTCAATTGAATCCTCATAGTCGGAGTGAGCGCACGTTTTTTTTATGACAAAGAGCCACATTGCGAAATAAGTATGAGTTTAAATTAAATTTTATAAAACAAAGTGCCATATTTTAGATGGTGTCCGTATGGAATATAAATATCGAGTGAGTTTAACATTATTTAATATGCCAGAGGGCCATATTATAGAATGTGTCCGCTTTGCATTTTAATTCTATGAGCTTATTATTTTATTTTTGTAGATGAAAGTGCAGTACTTGTTATGCGTCTGTTTTGTAAATAAGAAGGAAATAAATATGACACTATTTCTCAACAAAAATTGGACAATTTTCTTTTGTGGCTGTATTGATGTGTGTAATGGTTCGCTTGTAGGTATTTTTTTAAGGCAGTAATTACCTACCTTATATCTAAAACTATGTTTTGAGTAATAATTGCTGGAAATAAGTACGCTAGCGAACCAGGGTGCTCCATTCGCGTTCAGTAAGTATGCTTTCATAGCTAGGTACTCCATGCACCTAGTGTTACTTGATGAAATACTAGTTGTGAAGAAAATATACGAATTTTTCAATAATATTTTATTTTTTGATATTTACACTTCCAATGATAAGTATAGAAATTATTCTACCTAATACATTTTTTTAAATAAAAAATCCAATATATAAAACCATAGAGAACTATTAAAGAGGCCACAGACGGCCACATCCTCCCCTTTTTTATAAGAAAACATTTTTTTTAACTGGACGCCTCAACGTCCCCGCCAGAGTCTTAACGTCTACTACCCTAGTTATTCCGTCAGGGCCTGGATATGCTGCTTGAATGATGCCTCGTGGCCATGTACCACGCGGCAAGGCTTCATCGGCCACGAGCACGGGATCCCCGGCGTTAATATTTACATACACTCCTTGCACTCTTCTTGGAGCCAACGTCGGTAAATACTCCGTAACCCACCGTCGCCAATAATGATCGGCCAGACGCAAAGCCTTGCGCCACCCAATTCTGCTGGACAAATCCGAATCCGACAGTTGACATGGTACTGGGCGACCCGACGACGAGCCGAGCAAGAAATGTGTCGGCGTTAACGACTCGGAGTCTGTGGGGTCAGGGTAGACGTGTGTAAGAGGTCGCGCGTTGACCAAAGCCTCCGCTTCAGATAAAAGTGTATAGTGAAGACTTCATCCGTCGGCGTACGCTCTCTTAGGGTGATTTGAAGCGCTGACTTGACACTTTTTACTAGCCGCTTCCAAACTCCGCCCATGAATGGAGCTGAAGGCGGTATGAAAACCCATTCTATTTTTTCATTAACGGCAAAGTCAGCTACAGCTTGGTCGTAGAGCGCTCTCAGCTGTCAGTTGGCGCCGACGAAGGCCGTTCCATTATCGGAATAGATTTTACTTTGTGTACCTCTTCTAGCGATGAAACGGTGAAGGCACATAATTGCTGCATCAGCTGACAAGCTGTGTACCACTTCGAGATGAATGGCTCTGGCCGTTAAACAAGTAATGAGCGCGACCCATCCTTTTTCTCGGCTGCGATCTACCATGACCTGTAGAGGTCCGAAGTAATCAACTCCCACGAATGTAAAGGGGCGTTTATGATGCGACATCCGAGCTTCTGGGAGATCACGCGTCAAAGGTTGTACGGGCCTTCCGCGCAGCAATTTGCGTAGTTGGCAATTATAGACAATCGAACGAACTGTGTTTCTAAGGCTCAGGGTCCAATATTGTTGCCGCCGTTCTAATCACCGTTTCTGTGTTGGCATGCGCAAATTTATAATGAAAATAGTTAATTAGTAGGCGTACGGCTGGGTCTTTACCGTCCAGTATGATTGGGTGCTTGGCTTGGTCCTGCACGTTCTCGGCGGCGTCTATGCGTCCTTTCAAAAACATCAAACTATCCTTGTTAATAGCTAGAGATAGGTTCACGAGACGACTCTTGGGAGATATGGGTTTTCCATGTTTTAATCATTCCAATTTTTTGTGGAAAGTATTCGTTTGACTCTGGCAGAGGACGTGGACTCCCGCTATCTGCAGATTTTTCGCGTTTAGCGGCCTTAAGGGCCTTGGAGAATCGGTAGCTGAAGGACTATGTTGTAAAAGGATAAAATTATGTGAAACCCCCTTACTATTTACGCCAACCTATAAAGTTCTTAATGTTTAGACTAAGCATAGACCTATAGTGTCCTACTTGATATCTACATTTTTTAATACCGTTATATTGTATTACATAATAATAAAACAGTATTTTATAATATACAATTTTATAGATGTTCAATTAGAGACTGAATTATTAAGACTGAATTAAAACAGTTATTGTTTAATTTTAGAATATAGGTACCTCTCTATGTGAGTTCACTTATGAAGATAATGGTGATGATCAAAAATAATTGATCCACCAGTAAAATGACTGTACTTAAGTTGTGATATTTCTGCGTAAGTGTGAATATTTAATACTACTGGTAGTATAACTAAATACTTAAGTGAGAGGGTTTTGAATTCTAAGCGCGTTTTAGCGGGTTTTTTATTCACTCTGATTATTGCTAAGTCTATAAAAGTTGTTCCTTGTATGTTTAAGGCTTAAATGCCATTTAAATTGTAATATTGCCATATCTGTAAGACAGATATTTAATTATAACATTTTCTTATTAATATAATAACTACTGAATTTTTCAGGAAATTACGTATTATCTGTATTGTGTTATCCTTATTCTTTTTAAGTATAGTTAAGATTGATTGACATAGTTTTTTAAAAAATAAGTTCATTAAACATTACTTAATTTTCGTTATGTGGCATTTTATTAAATACATATTGACAGATTCAACAGCCATTGTTATAAGCAAAACGGACTCATGTGTTATTATACTTTCGTAGATAGAAGCTGCTGAAATTAGTCACTATTACATTAATAAAGCTCTAAAATACGCATCAAATGGTATATAACATATAGATGTAGCACTTATAGATTCGTAAAAAAAGTAAAAATAGCGCGATGAAAACTTTGATGGGCTCTCCTATAAAATTTACCATTTCCGTCATGTGGCCCTTTGGCATTTAATCAGCGATGTTACTAAAGTAGCCTAGGAAAAGAATGTGAATAGAACTGTTAAATTAATAAGGAAAGATTAAGATTTAGATAATATTTTAGAAAACGTACGTATAATTAATGTAATAAGTAAACATTTATATTTTTGTTTAATTAAACCTCTTAAATCAGGTACTACATGCAATAAATACTTATAGATTTCATTTCTTTTTTTGAGAATAAATTGACATTTCTCATCACTATTTTAATATGTGAAAACGGCCATCGTAGTGTGCCGCGAGTATAACTGATATCCACGTGTCTCGTCGCTGGCTTGTAAAATTGATGAAAGTATTTAATTAAATTAACTTTGTAACCCTTAAGCCCTCTACACACCAAAGCCGCTGGCAACCCGGCAGGCAAACCCGGTGGCTAAAGATAGTTGGGCCGCCAGTAAACTTGTATCAAAATAAGGTCCTGGCCGTCTCTTGCTCGGTGGATCGAGCCGACGCACAGTGGTTTGAAATCGACGCTTCATAGACATTGAAATCAAAGTTTTGGTTTGTGAGACATAAAATTATAAATGGCTTTATTTTAGAATTATTTACAATATTTGGTAATATGGCTACTATAGATAAAGCCATTTTCAAGAAAAAGATTTTTTTTTTTTTTTTTTGTATGAAGAAAAAGACAAGTCATTTTTTCTCACAATCTAAAACTTAGGATTTGCCGCTTACATGAGGTGTTGTCCTACATGAGGCGATTCTGCAATGATACAACACGTACAACCATGCGCGCTGCTTTATTTAGTCCGATATTTTTACATTAAGTGTAATATTCAGAAATGAACAAAGGAATTTATTTAAGTTACGTATTTATTTGATTTAACAGAATATAAAATATAAAAACACCAGAATAAGTGGGGAATAATTTTCATGGTATACCTAAGTTATTTTTAAATAATTCTTATGATAAATTAATTATAAATAATTATGTTAGTACGCAGATACAAAGTTTCAAATCAAAATTAATAGGATGTTTAAATTAACTTAAACCTTATAGCAAAAATATACCCAAGCATAGATAATCGTGTAAATAATTAAAAAAATAAGTTTAAAATAACCGACTTTAAAAATTAAAAAGTGCAAAAACTTAGAGCGAAATAACTGAATTTACAGATTTACTGATCTACAGTTAATCTGTAAATTCAGTTATTTCTGTCTAAGTTGAAGTTATTTTATCATTTTCATTTTTTGAGGTCGGTTTTTATATACGTAGTTTTTTAATATTTTACTTATCAGTGTTTATAACAGGTTGTTCGTAAATTTTTATTAATTTCTTCTCCCATTTAGTAATTTAATTCAGTCCAGCTTGCCTTCGATCATAGTTTTTGAGTTTTGTTTCACAAGATTGACATAATGCTCACAATAACATAATAGACATTCATTCTTTACATAATTAAGGAGTTCTGTTATGTACCTCTATAGTTCACGACTAGTTAATTCTAGCACGTACTTAACCATCATAATGTAACTTACTTTGTAACAGGTAGGTACGTCTTAAAACTAGCTAAAAAGCAATCATTTTCTATATGATTTTGAGGAGTCCTCTGGTCGGTCTCCGGAGTCCAAGGTCCAGTACACATTAAATTGATATGGGATCACCTATGAGTAACGCTAAACCCAATGCAAAAAGAATGTGTAAAATCGGCATACAAACGACGCAGATAAGGGACAATATTAAAATATGTCGGTTAAAAGTTTGAATTAAAATACTATAAAAATGTTCATAAAATGAAAAGTACTGGAACAAAGTACATTAAAATTTTGTGCGACTAAATAACAACTATTCCACATCGAACTAAAAAAATACCTAAATCGGATAATAAATTTCTGAGTAATCGGTGTGTACATACATAAGTTACGAAAAACAATGGAAATGAATGAACCGAAGAAAATAAGTCTCTTATTTTAATAGGCTACTTGACTCATACTTAATTTCATACATCGAATGAGTTTTTCCTTTAGTACTTGACTTAGGAAAACGTAAAAAAGCGATATCGTGAAATAAAAGTACATGATCAATAAATAAAATTAATTTGAAAAACACATTTTTATTTTTTTTATTCAACGGGTGAGAACACTGTTGTCCATGTTATGACGTCTATAGTATACGAAAACAACGAAACGTCAATTGTCATAATTATCATGGAGATGTGTGATCATTTGTACGAGTAAAACGGATTGTGATTTTGTCAAAACATCTTCCGTAAGTGAAAAAAGGTGATTGTTTTTTCGAGTTACTGAAGAAAACAATGATGGCCATCGGATTTGTAAAAGCAGAAAGCACAAATTTGCCGAGAATTAACTCGGTTATGATGGATAATTTTTTTGCCACGAATCCTGATTTCTGCTCAACCCAGCCCAGAAACGTCAAGACTGCTTTGTAAGTACATTGCATTTTATTAATATACTCATGGAAATAAAACAAAAGTTCCCATATTAATTTTTCAATTAATAAGTAATACTGAAGTAAAGGCTCATATCATGATAACATAACCTTCAAATAATTATAACTACTTACATATTTCTCATTATACTTTTTCAGATCTGCAAGAGAATCATACGGCGATGATGCTATAGGGTACGTGCAACTTAAACGGGGGGAACAAACTACACAAGAAAATGTAAAATATGTCCTGAACATAAAGTGCACGCAAAACAATACACGGTGTCAGTACCTACTAGTGGACTGAGCTGCCAATGCCATATTGTTGTTTACATGTATTTCTGACGTCACAGCACAGATTATTTATCGAACAACATGGCGGACGGCGTTTTCCCCGGTTTTTGAAAATCATATCTTTTAAATAAAGTTTTCAATAGTTATAGGCTTAAAAATAAAATCTCATTTTTTTTTGTATAATGGAATAATAATTAATCGTTTAGGACAGAAAAAAAATGAGTCAAGTAGCCTATTGACTTAAATATGCTTTTGTTGTGGTGTCAAGTATGACGAACTCTGAATTTTAATTCTTTAGTTTTTTTGTGGGAATCTACCCAACCTTGTTTTTAATCTTACAATTGTCCATTCTTTAGGTATGTTTTCGATATTTCTTGTAAGTTAATTTAAACAAGCCTGTTAATTGTGATTTGAAACTTTGACGCTGCGTATTAACATAATTATTTATAACTAGCTTTTTCCCCGCAGCTACGCCTGCGTAATGTCGGCTAACGCCACCAAAAGTTCTTTTTCTAAACTGACGGACTTATTGTTTAAACTTCTAACGCCTATTTCACTATCTCAGTAGCAAGTTTTTCAAAACATCAAATGTACCTTAACTGTACGAAACATTGGCCCTGTTTTTTACTGTTTTACACCAGTGCAGTGGTAGGTTTTAAGAACATTATTTTGAAATAAAAATATTGTCAGTATCTTTATATCATCAGTGAATGGCAAGAAGAAAAATCAAAACACATAATATTATACCATTTCTTAGCACTAGCATGAAAATACTATTCCAGACCGTGTGGTTGGCGAACTTACAATGGGATGATGAGTTACCTCCCGAAATACAAAGGAAGTGGGCCACCTATCGTCAGGAATTACAACACATTGACTCATTTGAAATCAGAAGGTGGTTAGGTATCGAGAAGAATGACCACATAGAACTGCACGGCTTTTGTGATGCTTCACAAAAGGCATATTCAGGAGTGATCTACTGTCGAATCCGCAGAAACACAAAATCGATGATTTCGTTAGTCGCCTCAAAGGCGAGGGTCGCTCCCGTGAACAAAGTCCTATCGATACCTAGACTAGAGTTATTGGGTGCCGAATTATTATCAAAATTAATGAGTAAGGTACAACAGTGTTTTTCGAGCTATCCTACCGAAATATACGGTTGGTCGGATTCGACAGCGGTGCTCGGTTGGTTACAGGGAGATCTAGCTCGTTGGAAGCCATTTATCGCAAATAGAGTGGCAAAAATCAGGAACGTTATGCCTTCGGTGTGTTGGAACTACGTTAAAACAGCCGAAAATCCCGCCGATTGCGCAAGCCGAGGCTTATCGGTAACACAGCTTAAAGAACATAACATGTGGTGGGAGGGGCCGTCCTGGTTGACATCTTTCAGGAAACTAGATGAAACCTTATATGTGACCAATCTGGAAATCAAACCATCAATCAAGCAAACAAATACTATCATAAGAATTAAAGCAGAATCAGAAGTTATGATGAATATCATTGATCATTTAATAGATAAACATAGCTCCATTAATAAAATTGTTCGAATATTTGCATGGATATTACGTATGCCTAATTACAAGAAACGGGTTCATCAACCTCACCTCACGTTGCAAGAATTGCGGCATGCAAAAATGCTCATTATCAGAAGTACACAATTGAAAAATTTCGCTGACGACCTTAAAGCACTACGAAATGTCACAAGCTTGCCGTCTAGGAGCGTACTCCGAAATTTAAATCCTGTAATCGATGAACAGGGATTATTGCGTGTCGGAGGAAGGCTTCAAAAAGCCAACATCAACTGTGACATGAAGCATCCCTTTATTATCCCGCATGAGAGTCAGCTTACTACCTTACTGTTGCAAGAAGCACACGAACTGACATTTCATGGGGGAGCGCGACTCACACTGTCTAATCTCCGACAAAAATATTGGGTCATAGGGGGTTATAGAGCAACCAAGAAGTTTATACATCGATGTGTCACCTGCAGAAAGCAAAATCCTCAACTCCAGAGTCAAATCATGGGAGATTTACCGTCCGCTAGAATTAACCCGGAAAAAGCATTCTATCACACGGGCGTCGACTATACTGGATACGTTGACGTTAAGGCTAACAAAGGACGGGGTATAAAAACTACCAAAGGGTACATTGCAGTGTTTGTTTGTATGGTAACCAAAGCAGTACATCTAGAGCTAGTGTCTGATCTGTCCAGTGCGGCCTTTTTGGCAGCGCTTAGAAGAATGGCAGCCCGTCGAGGCGCACCGAGACACATCTATAGTGATAATGGGACAAACTTTGTCGGCGCCAATAGGCTTTTACAAGACCAGTACAATCACTTACAACAGATATTTAATAACAATTTTTTAGCTGAGATATCAGACATGGGAATCGAATGGCACTTCAACGCCCCGTCTTGGCCGAACGCCGGAGGTCTATGGGAAAGAGCGGTCCGAAGCTTGAAACATCACCTAAAACGGGTCATAGGGGAACAGAAGTTGACCTATGAAGAATATGCCACCCTTTTATCTCAAGTAGAAGCTTGTTTAAATTCAAGGCCGCTTTGTGCTCTCACAGAGGACCCAGAGGATATGGATTTTTTAACTCCCTCACACTTCTTGACAGCAAAGCCAGGATCGACATTAATTGAAACAGCTTCCGACGCTAGAACAAGATGGCATCTCATAGCAAAATTATTTGAAGATCTATGGAAGAGGTGGAAGACAGAGTATTTAACGCAATTTTCCGTCAGACCTAAGTGGTTGAAATCCCGAGAAAACATAAGACGGGGTGATTTAGTTACCATTCATGAGGAAAACCTACCAGCAGGCAAATGGTTGATGGAAAGGGTGATAGACCTTAATCCAGGACACGATGGATATGTCAGAGTCGTGTCATTAAAAACAAAAAACGGCATTATAAAGAGGCCAGTAATCAAATTATCCGTTTTACCCGTGTACCCTGACCGGGATCATGATAGCAGCATCAATAACCAGGCGGGGAATGATGATATGCGGAGGAACAATTGCCAGCCGAGATCCTTTATGTCAATGGCCGTCGCGCTGATGCTTTTCCTATCCCTGCTAACGACTGCGCACGCGGCATATAACGTGACGTCATTGCCCGGAAATATGTCAGTATACTTCGATGCTATTTCAAACATACAGGTTATCCGGGATAAATGGACCCTGGTGGTCTATTACGACATGTCGCCTTACTGGGAAGGGACTACGGCAGTGATGAAATCATTAAATCACTCAGAAAAAATATGTACAAGACTAAGAGATAAGGTTCAATGCACTACGATACTGCTACAACTACGCCACGAGCATCAAGAGTTACAACATTACAACAAGTTGTTGTTGGATCAGCATTTTGAGGCGCCCGCAAGACATCGTCGTGGCCTTATCAATGGAATCGGATACGTGGCTAACAGTCTTTTCGGTGTATTGGACGAGCATTTCGCAGAGCAATATAGAAAGGACATTGAGCTGATAAGACAAAACGAACATCACTTGACAAGCATGTTAAGAAATCAAACGTCTGTCGTTGAAGCCGAATACAACCTGTTAAAAAGGACAGAAAACATCATGTCTATCCAGCATAAAACGATAAATAAACACCTTAACGCATTGGACGAAGCAATCAATCACGTCCAGGATAATATGATAAGCATCAGTGAGGTGCAAGACTTTACGCTATCAGCCATGACTACGAGCAACCTTATGCAAAACTTGAAACAGATTCAGGATACATTGTTGGATACCGTGACCGATATTTTCCATGGAAAGTTCAATACCCATCTGCTAACCCCTGCCCAACTACGTAATGAATTACAAGTCATTTCGAGTCAGCTAACTAAGGATATTAAACTACCCATAGAAAACATTCAAACAGATCTCAGATACATTTACAACCTACTGAAGATCAAAGGGCGAGTATTGCGAGATTATTTCATCTTCGAAATCACATTTCCGCTGACTAGTAGGGAAACTTACAATCTCTACAAAACTATCCCGATTCCGCATCAGATCGCCAGCAATAACATGATTACGATCCACCCAATTAACGAATATGTGGCAGTTAATCTGGGAAAAGACAGCTACTTGAGCTTATCTGCAACGGAACTGCGAGCGTGTTTATATAATGAGTACAGTTATTTATGCAATATCACCACGCCGATTCGCTATCTGTCAGTAAATGAAAGATTTTGTAAGCCGAAGGCTGAAGGATGCACCGTAAACGTGTCTACGTGCAACCACGTGTGGCATGAATTAAATGAGCTATCAAAATATTTTTATTTTTGTTGCAAGACGTGCGCATTACGTATAATATGTAATGATCGAGTTACATCGGAACAGCTGTCTGGAGCGGGCATTATACATCTCGGATCGAATTGCATTATCAAAGGTGAGGACTTTGCACTGTATGCACGATTAAGGCCAGTGCATACCTTAGCCTTGAATCCGGAAATAGTTACTCCGAACATAGCAGATTTAAATCACATGATAAACATACCTTTAGAGAAATACATTGAACCCAGAGATGACCAGATTAATCAAACGCTGGAGGATCTTGGTAATCAGATCAAGCACTTAAAATCGGCGGCCACTGATCCATCTTATGATATACTGTCCACACACGACATTCATCAATATGTAACCATTTACATGCTGATGGGAGCGATGGTGTTAGCAACTGCGGTGTTCCTGTGGCGGAGGAGGCGAGCCAGTGCAAGAGTCAGTTGTGCTCAGACTGCAGTGCAAAGTGTAGTGTTTTCGCGTCGTCAACATACGGCTGACCGTCAGCTTAGTGAAGTGTCGGTAGACTCGACAGTGCAAAGTGGAGTGGTTTCGCGTCATCCAAACATAGCTGACCGTCAGCTTAGTGAAGTGCCGGTAGAATCGATACGGACGAACAGTGTTAAGTTAAGGGACCAAGCATCTTCTCCTATACCTAGGAAGTGTATTTTTCAAAAAGACATTCCAGAGATTCATAGTTTCTTTGGCCTGGGAGGATGTTCGGAACCGAAGCATATTCCAAACTAGAGACACTAAGTTATAATATAGGCACATAATACAACTTATTGTTTATCACCTTGTCTCACATCATTCACATCCATTTAGCATCATTACCTACCTCCTCGCGAGGTGGGAGCATGTACGATGCAACAATAAATGCAAGCATCGTACAGTGGCATTGCGCGTAGTCAGCGGTTTACGCCGATCCGCGCTATTACACCATTAGAGTCAGTTAGTATCATTACGACAATCAATCAGTTCGGGTGTACTCACAATTCTATCATTAGCAATCATAGCATATCATTTCAGATTAAGTTGAGACAATATACAGTTGATCTTAGCTTCATCTTTTATTTATCACCTCGGTACGGGTAACAAAGCTCGTACAGCTAGTGTAACCATATCATATGGGATGTATCCTTCAGATCACTATCCCGTCTTACTTGACTGTAACTTAACTAAGATTAATAAAAAACAACCTGAACGAAATTTAATCAGTAATAAAGTAAGATGGGGGGAAAGAAATTTTGAGCAAATTAAAAGCTATAATGAATTTAAAGGTAAAAAAGTATTTGTATCGAGGAGCAAGCTGGATGCATTTTGGATGATAGGCTATGGCCGGAAGGTATTCGTTTCAGAAAATACATCTTTTTCAAAAAGACTAACGATCCTGAATCTTTTGTAAACAAAACACCGGTAAACAATGACTAACGTTACACTAGCCAGTTTCAATTGTAAAGGTGTGCATAGATCGATAGATAGCGTGAGAAATTTATGTAAATAGGCGGATATTGTGGCACTGCAGGAGACCTGGATCTGGCCACACGACCTAGCATTTTTGGGGAATCTGGATGATGGTTTTGCCTACACTGGAAAGTCAGCTATTGATACCTCTATTAAACTGATAGCAGGAAGACCGCATGGCGGAGTGGCACTGTTATGGAGAAAGAATTTATTTTCATCGGTGTCTGTTGTGAAGTGCAAAAGTGATCGTCTAGTAGCACTAAATGTGGAATATGAGAACTGATCCATGTTGGTGTTCTCTGTCTACGCTCCTTTTGACGATGGCAAGAGTGACAGCTTAGTTGCATATACAGATTGTCTGAGTGAAATAGTGGCTGTGGTGGAGAGCTGCAACATTGAGTGTGTTGTAATAATGGGTGATTTTAATGCTCATCCTGGAACGCGCTTCTTTGGTGAACTTATCTCGGTATGTAATGAACAGATTTGGTCCTGTGTTGACTATGAGTTACTTCCGGAGAACTCACATACTTTTGTTTGTCAAGCCAGTGGCTCATTGCGCTGGCTGGATCATTGCTTAATAACTGAGGCAGCCAAAGACTTAATTGCTAGTGTAACCATATCATATGGGATGTATCCTTCAGATCACTATCCCGTCTTACTTGACTGTAACTTAACTAAGATTAATAAAAAACAACCTGAACGAAATTTAATCAGTAATAAAGTAAGATGGGGGGAAAGAAATTTTGAGCAAATTAAAAGCTATAATGAATTTTGTAATGATAAATTGACTGCAATTGAATTACCAAAATGTATGAAATGCTCACAAAAAATGTGTAATAATGCTAATCACTTAACAGAAATTTATAAGTTGTACGCTGACATAATATTAGTTCTTCAAGAGGGTGCTGTGTCTACTTATGTTGGTCCAGACAATATCAAAAGACAAAAGTATATCACTGGCTGGAACAAACATGTGAGCGGTGCTCATAGGGAGGCTCGATTGCATTATAAAAATTGGCTATTGCATGGTGCACCTGCCTGTGGTGCAGTATTTGAGGCAATGAGTAAGTCTAGAAAAATGTTTAAGTCTAAATTAAAATCTGTTCAAAATAATCAGCAACAAATTAAATTAGATATGTTGGCAGAAAGTCACACTAAAAAACAGTTTGTAAAATTTTGGAAAGCCACTAATAAATTGAATGTGAGGCCGAGCCTCCCTGTGAGTATTGCTGGCCAAAGTGACCCAAAAGGTATAGCTAATCTTTTTGTTCAGCACTTTAAGGTGGAGTCGCCTTTGAGGGCTGAACAGAGAGTGAGTGGCGTTCAAAGTGGAGTGGGGGGTGATGAGTCTATGAGGTTCACAGCTAAGGAAATTGCAACAGTAATTAATAAAATGACTTAAAGGAAATCACCGGGCCATGATGACCTGAGTGTTGAACACCTAAAACATGCAGGGCATCGTTTGCACAGTATACTTGCTACGCTGCTTAACTTGTGTCTTAGCCATCACTACCTACCACGCGACCTTATGTACACAGTGGTAGTCCCTATTGTCAAGGACAAGACGGGGGATGCCTCCGACGTTTCCAACTACAGGCCAATTTCACTGGCCACAATAGTTGCCAAAGTCTTGGACAGTTTGCTTGATAAACAGCTGGCTGATCACATTGTACTCCATGATGCTCAATTTGGTTTCAGACCAGGCTTGTCTACTGAGAGTGCCATTCTGTGCCTTAAGCAAACTGTTCAATACTATACTAGAAGAAAAACACCTGTATTTGCCTGTTTTCTGGACCTGTCGAAGGCATTTGACCTGGTATCCTATGAGGTACTGTGGAGTAAACTTCAGGCCGATACAACGGTGCCAGATGATGTAGTGTCTTTGTTCCGATACTGGTACAATAACCAGGAAAATAGCGTAAGGTGGACGGAGGCCCGGTCTGACGTATATCTGGCCACCGTGTGGCCTCTCTAGCCACTCCCCCATGATGGGTCTTACCGCCGCAATCACGGCGTGCCCTGCGCGTGGTTGCTCAAGTCGCAGCTCCCACTTGGTCACCATGGCCCTGTGGAGCCGGGACTTCTCGGCCCGAATTTCTTCGGGCTCGGGATCGAGTCCCCGCTCCCGCGCCTCCTTTCGGAACCGATAGAGTGCCGAAAGGGTCCTCGCTTCCAGGATCCAAGGTGGCGATCCGGCAAGGAGACTCGCCGCTTCAAAGGATATCGTGCGGTACCACCTGATGGTCCTGGAGGCCGTCTTCCTCTGCGCCGCGTAGAGCAGAGGCAGGAATCTGGCCCCCAGGGTGTCCGCCCATACGGGGCACCCATATAGGGCCATGGACCGCACGACACCCGCGTAGAGTCTCCTGCAGGAGTCCTCTGGGCCCCTCAAGTTGGGCAACAGCCTGCCCAAGGCATTCGCCGTTGCCACCAACTTGGGGCACAGACTTCGGAAATGTTCTCCGAAGTCCCATCGACCGTCAAGCACCAGCCCCAGGTATTTCAACCGGGGCTTGATGTCGATGGGAGTGCCTCCCACTGTAAGGCTGGCTCCCGGGTCTGACCTGCGCCGAGGGCCATGAAAGAACATGGCCTCGGACTTGTGCAGAGCCACCTCGAGACCCAGCCGCCGGATCCGTTCCACGACTTGAGCAACCGCGGTCGTGGCCCTCAGGGTCGCCTCGCGGTGTGTAGCCCCGCCCACCGTCACCAGCGTGTCGTCCGCGTAACACGTGACGGTGGCACCGTACGCGAAGTCACCGCGAAACGCGAAGTCACCGCGAAACTTCACACGTGTCACAGGTAGCGGAGTGTTGTTTATTGTTTATTATTTATAATTACTAACATTAGTTCTTAAGTTAAATTGTTACTAACATTATGGATCAATGGTCTGAAAATAAATGAATTTTAATTTAATTTAATTTAATAGGTAACTTAAGTAGGTATGGGATGCAAAGAAATTAGCTATCTTTAATGGACCTACATTTATATAAGTTTGCACTGTCGGTTTCTATAATATCCTTGCTAAATTTTTTCCACGTTTCACAATCGGAATAGGTAAAAATTATTTTTATTTATTAGATAAAACGTAAGCAAGCAAATTATAAACACAGACAGACGAAACGGGACCATTTGCTTTACCCACTCGAAAGGCGCGAACGGCTAAATTAGTCGTAACGTTACATGAACTGTCAACTGATTCGCCCGCGTTTTGCTTCGTGTAAAATACAGATTAAAACATCGCAACTTTATTTTGTACATATATTTAAGTGAAATAAGGAGACAGAAACCATTCCATACATTCCTGGACCAAGAACGTAACTAGATAAAATTGGTATCAATTATTAATAGACTAGCTTTTGCCCGCGGCTCCGCGCGCGTAGATGTCGGTTATCGCTTAGTGTTGAGTCGAAGCATTAAATTCGCCTATGTACTCAACTTTGTCCTCGACTATTTTCTCGCCTCTTTCTCGATTTTCTACTCTCCTCTATATTCGACTTTCTATTCGCCTCTATACTTGAATTTATACTCGACTCTCTACTAACTTCTCTGCTCCTCTCTCTACTCTCCTCTCTAATCGCCCATCCACTCGATTCTCTTTTCGCCTCTCTACTTGATCCTCCCCACTCGCCTCTACATTCGTCTCTCCACTCGCCTCACTATTCGCCTATTCTGCACTCTATCTGACCTCTACACGCCTATCCACTGGACCCTATAACGATCTCTACTCGCCTCTCCACTCGCTTCTATATTTGGCTCGTTACTCGACTATGTCCGTTCCGAAGCTTTAATTCACCTTTGCTCCAAATTTCATGAGTGTATCTTCCAAAAACAACTTCTTACTATTCCATATTCACCCCATTTTGGCGCGATTGAAAAATTTCAAACTTTTATCCCCCAATCCTACCCTCCTCCTTTTACCCCCTTTTTCACGATAAAATGTAGCCTTTGTCCGTTTCCTAGCTCATATTACTTTCAGCTCTTATCCCCCCCCCCCTTAAACCTCCTTTTTCGCGATAAAAGGTAACCTATGTTCGTTCCCAAGCTTTAATTTATCTCAGTACCAAATTTCATCAGGTATCGTTAAAAATTACAAACTTTATAAACTTTCATCCCACCGCCCTACTCCCCCCCCCCCTTCTACTCCCCTTTTTGCGATAAAAGGTAGCCTATGTTTATTCCCAAGCTCTAATTCAGCTCTGTACCAAATTTAATTAGGATATCTACAAAAATGACAAACTTAATAACGACCGCCAGTGGGTTTCTTAAATAGATTGGGGGAATATAATTTCACATTGCTTCACTCCACGCTGCAGACTTATGAGGTTCGTGTACTGGTCGTGGAGCTGGATGGACTTTGTACTTTGTAGCGATGAGTCGACACAACAGGGTTCAGAGCATTAAAAGCTGCCCAGGTAGGTATCTATCGATGTAACAGCTTACTCGTAGTTCACGAAAGTTATATACAGCGGCTAATTGTACTCGTGGATCATTTGAATAATAAATAAATCTGCCAAACAGTATAGATATGTTTTACGGAATAATAGTCTTCTGGTGGCTCAACCGAGTCTTCTCGAGTTAACTCGTGAAATAATTCGTGAACTCTCTCGAGACCAACTTAGACATGACGAGCGAGATGGGCTTATTCCTAAGTTTTGAACGAGGCCCTAAGTATAAAATACTGCTGGATCACATCCAGTAAGACGGGGATCTCTCTTGCTAGCTCTTTAGACCATACCTCTTAAATTCCATCTAATTAAAGAGGCAGGTTTTCAAGAGCTAGCGAGAGGGCTTCACCTTCTGAATGAGCTAGCGAGCCTACCCTACCATCCTAATTGCGAAGTATTCTTGTTGCTCAGTTGCTTGAGCACTATCCGATATTGAGTATCTCTTCAAAGCAGTGGCACGTGAATGTGGCTTTCATTGCTGTATCTTGTCGGATTTGTCATCCGTGATGCATTCAGCTGTCCATAGTAATATTCCACCTTTTTGAGTATCTCCTACCTTGATGAATTTTTTTTTTTTCATGCACGTAAAATCCTTGCGGTCACCTTCGCTCATCGTGGGCTGTTCAGACTGAGAGTCTCCTCCGGACCCGCTCCACCACCTCCTTCTAGAGCGGCAACGCACACCCCGCAGTTTTGTGTAAGTGATCAACAGATCATTCATTGTAACTGTGTCATCATTCGTGATCATTCACTGTAACTTTATCTGTGAGAACAGTGCACCCAATAGAAATGTTTCAAGTTTGTGTGAGAGAAAATTTCGGTCCTTCGGAGGGTGGGCCCTGGGCATGTACCCCGAGTGCTCCTATGATTAAGACGGCACTGGCCGTATGCTTGTCTGCAATCTGGTGTTATAAAAAAAAACCTTCTCCTTTTTTATGTCTGTTAAGAATAAGTCATCAATATCATCTAAAATTTATTCTCGAAAATATAGGGAGTAGCTCTGTAGAGTACCGGTACAAATTACTTATAAAGTAACTACCGCATACCGGAAAGTTGTCGGTAGCATGTCCTAGTTGGTATCTCCCAGGCTGACCCGTGTTTCACCATAGTTCTTCACCTAGGTTCAGCGTGGGTACTACAATGGGCCTCGTGCTCTAACTGACGTCTACATTTAAGAAATGAAGAGAAACGAGTTGCCTAGAAAATCTTTTTCTTTATTGTAGCGGTAATCCTAGTCGCATCCAAAGCTTTCACCTTGGAGTCTGGGGTCCGCTTTTTTCAGCCTTTTCTTTGGCTGATCTTCGATACTTGCCGTGAAGCGACTACAATAACATGCCATACCTCCGAACCCGGTGATATCGAAGTATTGCAGTTAAGTCTAACTGCAATACGTCGAAATCGAACAGCATAGACAACAAAAATTCCAACAGCTAGTCAGCTGTTGGAATTTTTACGGCTACAACTACCTATAACAACTGCTATAGATGTTCGTATGACAAACAGACTGACAGCTTAACGTACTCTCCGACACGAGACATATTCAAGAATACAAATTTCTGCACTGTGTTGGAACAGAATCCACGCCTCCTACGTAGCAGTTGCGTTCACTACTGCCGCGCCACAGAACCTGTTAACCTTTTCCAAAAAGTGGCACAAACAGCTATTGCATTTGCGAATCTATAAAATATTATCTTTTCCATCATCTTTAACTGTAGAAACTCTTGCACTCACAGTAAAAATACATAATAAAGTACACAATATTTTAAAATATAATAATGATTTTTAAACCGGATTATATTGATTAAGCACAGATCAGAACTCGCTATCTCATTTTATAACGATTGTAGTAGTTGCTGTACAAATAAGTACCTATTAGTAGTTAGGAGGTAAAAAATTCTTGAGATACCTATTATGACACTGCCACAATGTCCGTCCAGCTCCAAGACCAGAAGACGAAACCAATTAGCCTCTAGCATGGAGTTAGGCAGGGGGATGTTATTTCCCCCAAACTATTCACCAATGTATTGGAGTACGTCTTAATTTTTGGATTCCGGAGGACAAGTTACGTTACGAGTTATCTAATCTTTAATACCATTAAAAAATACTTTTTTGATTATATTTCCATGTTTGGCTTTACTATAGTCAAATATTAGTTCGGAGTGAAGTGATGTGCAGATAATCAACAAAGAACCTGGTTTATATTACGTTAAATAAAAATTTTGTGATAGAAACAGTTGAACATTATAATCTCAATACAAAATTAAATCTGAATAAGTGGGTGTATGACAAATCTTTTGTTTACACAATGCATGCAACTCGCACGGTTACGCGGAACTCATAAGTGTCATTACGGCATGCGCCTGCTAACAGTGACGCGCATATCGGTTCGCGTCCAAAGAGTAAATAACGCAGACGGTGCATTGTATTGTGCCTAATTTTAATCTCCTCCTAGAGGACGAACTTTATATTTATTTTTTCGTTTTTCATTTCTTATTGGTGATCATGGCTTCAGTGTCCCTGGTTTGGGGATGCTGTTCTAACGGAGAGGTGGACGAGCATGAACGATTTATTAATTGCATTATATGCAATAAATCATATCACTTTCTCTGCCTAACGATCCCGGACATTGATAGGGATTCAGATTTGTTTCCTCAATGGAAATGCCCAGAGTGTATGAATAAATATTTAAAGGCGGCAAAAAGTGACCGTACACCCATACGTAATGTGTCCACTAACGTGACCACTACCCGTGGAAGCAAAAGACCTGCACTAAATTCCCCACCATCATCTCAACCTATTACTGTGGAAGATGTTCGCTCTATTATGCAAGAAACTATTAAAGCTGAGTTCTCTGGCTTACTTCAACAGATGAATAATATGATTGTTAATTCTATTAATAAGGAACTAGCACCCATAAAAAAAGATGTCGAAGAATTAAAAGCTTCTCTAAACTTTCATACCTTGGAGTTTGATAAATTGCAATCTGAACAAAAATCAACTAAAAATGCTTTGAGGGATCTGGTTGCTGAGAATGAGCGTTTGAAGAACACGGTCTCAGAAATGGGTCACAGAATCAATTATCTTGAACAAAATGCACGGTCCAACAATCTAGAGCTTCAATGTCTACTGGAAAATAACAATGAAAACCTTTACAATATTGTTAAACAATTGGGGTCAGCGGTTGGCTGTGATGTTACAGAAACTGATGTTTTATATTCAACCCGGATAGCCAAAATCAATAAAGAAAATCCTCGCCCTCGATCCATAATTGTTCAGCTGGCTACACCTAGACTACGTGACCAGCTTCTTGCAGCTGTTATTACCTACAATAAGAAAAATACTAATAACAAGCTCAATGCAGCAGACTTGGGATTCGCCAGTGCCACTCCAGTATACGTTGTCGAGCATTTATCCCCAGTCAATAAGGCGCTTCATGCAGCTGCTCGTCTCAAGGCTAAAGGGAAAGGATATAAATATGTTTGGGTGAGGAACGGTAAAAATTTTGTCAAGAAAGATGATAATTCTGAACATTTGCTTATTAGAAATAATGATAGTTTAGATAAAATAGTGTAAACATTTTATTCTTCGTCTATAACTACTTTGTGCATGCCATTGAAGCTAATTTCTCAAAATTCAATAACTTACAAATATATTACCAAAATGCAGGCGGTTTAAAGACAAAAACTCACGAGTTTTATCGTAAAATTTTTGTTGTAATGATTTTGATATTGTAATAATTTGTGAAACTTGGTTAAATAGTTCAGTACTGAGCAGCGAGTTGTTTGACAGCAGGTATTATGTTTACAGGATGGATAGGGAGTCCTCTGGCTCTTGCAAGCAGGAGGGTGGTGGGGTATTAATTGCCGTTAAACATGATATTAAATCCAAGCGTGTTAGTGCGTGGGAAAGTTCTTGTGAGGACCTCTGGGTTGTTTTGGGTGCATCTGGCTTGCGCAACAAATATCAAATAGCTCTCTGCGCGGTATATTTACCACCACCTGTATCCCTTCCAGCTCTAGAACAATTTTTGGATAGTTGTAGCTCTGCAATAGATCAAATGGCTGACTCTGAACTGTGTATAATGGGTGATTTTAATCTATGGGATATCGACTGGAAACTAGTGCATAGCCAGAAAGATATTCCAGGCCTAAGCAATAAAAATTATTTAATGCTAGACTTTTAAATACCAATAGACTTCATCAGTTTAATTTAATCAGAAATCATATGGGCCGTATACTAGACCTCGTTCTTTGTACTATCCCTTTGAGCAATGTTAGCGAATGTGTCACTCCTGTTAGTAAGGTTCATAAGCCACATCCATCTCTAAATGTCACTATCTCGCTAGAAATAGAAACTAAGCTTACTTACAAAACAACTAATTTAAGGCCTAACTAATTTAAGGCCTAACTTCTTTAAAGGTGATTACCAGGCAATATGCATGTACCTGAGTGAACTAAATTGTGTTGATTTACTTGGGGGTTTGGATGACGTAAATAAAATGCTCGAGGTGTTCTATGATCATCTAAATATCACAATACGGAAATTCATACCAACTCGCTCACCCACTAGGAACAAATTTCCACCGTGGTTTAATAGAAATCTAATTAAATTGTTGAATGTAAAAAATAGGCTTCGAATACGATTTAAGAAATATAAAAATCCAATGGACGAGGTAGAATTAAAATCTGTTGGGAAAATCTGTAATGGTCTGGCCACGGAGTGTTACAATAGCTATATTAAAAGTCTTGAGGGTGAACTACGGAGAAATCCTAAACTGTTTTGGTCGTATGTCAAAGCTAAGCGGGGAGGAACTAGCACATACCCAAATTCTATTACTAATGGGCTGGTCACTTCATCTGATGGTAGTGAAATAGGCGAATTGTTCGCAGAGTACTTTTCCTCTGTTTACAGTACAAATGAAGTCATCAGTGACACAGAATATATGTCTGAAAGTCTGCAGGCTTTATATATAAACAGTTTGAGTCTCAACGTGCCACCTTTAAAACAATATGACATACAAAATAAACTAAAGAACATTGATGCTACTAAAGGGGCTGGTCCAGATGGAATACACCCAATATTTGTATCAAAATGTCATTTAGTGCTGACTCCGCCGCTAATGATAATTTATAAGAAATCCTTGGACTTTGGAGTATTTCCTCACAGATGGAAGATGGCTAAAGTCGTACCTGTTCATAAGTCTGACGACAAAGCAGTCGTAGCTAACTACAGGCCCATATCGATATTGTCTGTGTTCGCTAAGATATTCGAAGTTATGATATGTCCCCATATACAATATCATTTGAAGCGTTACTTAAGCGATCATCAACATGGTTTTGTAGCACATCGATCCACGACTTCGAATCTAGTCCCTTTTACGCAGCTTTTGATAAGTGCAGTAGACTTGGGCCATCAAGCCGATGTTATCAACACAGATTTTTCAAAAGCATTCGACAGGGTACCCCACAGTGTCCTTATCTCAAAATTACAGGCCTATGGCATAATGGGATCCTTACTAGACTGGCTGTCATTGTACTTGAAAAATAGAGCTTTCTCAGTAGTGCTTAATGGCTATGAGTCTAATTTTATGTCCATTTCTTCAGGCGTTCCTCAAGGCTCGCATCTAGGCCCAATCCTCTTTAACTTCTTCATAAACGACATTCCAGAGTATTTTCACTTTTCCGAGGTTTTTATGTAAGTTTATGAAGATAATAAAATGCGACGAAGATGCTGGGCAGCTACAAGATGACCTAAATAGACTTGTGTCATGGTGCAAAAGTAACAGAATGCTTCTGAATGTTAACAAATGTCATCACATAACGTTTACGCGTAAGCTCCATGCATTAAACCACAGTTACCACATAGAAGGAGACAAGATATCTGCGGTAGAAACTGTAAAGGATCTTGGAGTATTGTTTGACAGAAAGTTAACTTTTACGCCTCATGTAGATGAAATAATTAAGAAAGCTTCCAAGATGTTGGGGTTTGTGCTGCGAAATAGTAAAAGCTTTTGCAACAACCGCACAAAAATGTTGCTTTACAACAGCTTGATACATAGCACCCTAGAATACTGTAGTATTATATGGCGTCCTCATTTCGCGGTACACGTCTTGCGTCTCGAGAGAATTCAGAAGCGTTTTGTCTGGCACCTAGCTTTTAGAAATGGAATCACCAAAAAGGTACCTTCTTATAGTGGCAGGCTAGTACATTTTAGAATGCAAACCCTTGAGTGTCGCGCAAAGTTAAATGATGCTGTGTTTGCATCTATAGTACTTCAGCACCAAGTTGTCTGCCCACGTCTATTGGTTTTATTTAGATTTAATGTTCCTCCTAGACTTCCTCGTGGTTCAATCACTCCTCTCTGTCCACCTTTGAGAAGGACAGTTTTAGGGGCTAATTCCCTATATGTAAGAGTATGTAAGATTGTCAACAGTATCAGTGACATAATTGATCTGCATGTTGACTCAGTGGATATTCAAAAAAGAAAAACTTTGGATTACCTAGGCACTTAAAACATAAATATTGCTGTTGTGTTCCTATCTTTTTTACTTTCTCTTTCTTTGTGAAGTTTAAGTTCTTAATGTTTCTTATTTTTAGTTTTAATAATGTATAAATTGCTTATGTAATGGTTTTATTAAATATATTTAGTAATTAAGTATCCTCCATTAATTTGTTGCATGTTGTGTTTACCTTTAAGTAGTTGTTACATTGTCTGAAGTTTTTTCTGTTAATTTTATGTATGTCGTGTATTAATGTAAACAACTGTTGGTAGACCATATAAATAAATTAAAAAAAAAAGACTGAATTGGACTGGGCGGACTATCAATATAAACGGTGAGTACATCTCACACCTTCGGTTCGCCGATGACATCGTCGCGGTTACGGAGTCGCTGGAACAACTGGGCGAAATGCTGCACAGCCTAGATGGAGCTTCTCGACGCATCGGCCTCCGTGTAAACTTGAATAAAACCAAAATTATGTTCGACGAACATATTGCACCGAGACCGATTGCCATCGAAGGGGCGATGCTCGAAGTTGTCCAAAAATATGTATACCTATAATGATGCATCGTTCCTGATAAATACATGTTCACACCTACCTTATTCTTTGTGTACAAACAGCGTCCGTGAATCTCTGAATTCGTATGGAATCGGCTTCAAATTATTTTCACGGCATACGATCTAACTTGCACACACACACATCTGTGTCCCTAAAGGTACATCTAGCGACTAAAATCCAAAAAAAAAAACTTCTTATATATTTTGTAGATTTCTAAAGCCATCATATCATGTAAATAAAGTTTGTGGTAATAATTAAACAAAATATTAGTGAAGTGCGATGTTTTAGGCAAAATTAAAGGATGACGTTGAATAAATGGTAGACCCCCACCATGAGGAGACATTGGGCATCCATGAACGGGTCTACTTTATTGATTCAATGACGTCAGAAAAAGCTAGAGTTGAACGACTTTTAAATCTGACGTGAGTAAAGGGCCTTTAATTTTATAAGTACCGCGAGCCCTGTAATCATTCTTAAACCTATAACACCATGCTACAATACGCTGTAGCTTGTTAAAATTAGAAACTTTCACTATTACATCATAAAAATCTGTTTTTAAAGTGGGACCTTCTAATAATAATGATGCATTTTCTTCTCTTGGTTTTCATTTCAATGCGTCACCATTAAACTCACCGACAGAACTCACAGGCCACGGGTGTTGTGGTTTATGTCGTGGAATCGAATTAGAACACGAAAATTAATATTATCAGGTGATATACCTGTCCTGAAAGAATGTGTTCCGGGTCGAAGAACCAAAATGTGGTATAAGCTATAGATTGGTGATAACATAATTTGGTAGTGGGATGCACACGTAAAAATTAACTAGAATTAGTACTAGTAATGGAAGGGGACCTACAGGGCGCATCTGTTTGATTTTCTTTTTCCCCGAGGGGGTGAGCACTCCGAATCACTTCATTGCACAGGTTTCTACTTGTTTTAATGAAATCTTAAATTTTAGAAATGCATCTGTGGCGGCGTGTCCCGTTCAATCATTCGTTTTCTTCGAGTTTCGATTGAGAGATTTCGCCGTGGGCGACAGCACTCTTGCGCCCAATGTTGCATAGACTAATTTCTAATGAGTTTAGATAATGGTAGGGTTGGAGTTTGGAAAGGAATAGTCGATTTGCCCAACAACGGTCAATATCATAATTTTATTTAATTAGTTTCGACTATAGGATACATTCATTTTTCTCTCCTAATAAAATTGACTAACACTGGGCCATTGTTTCGTAAAACTAAATCAGCTTTAAAACAAATGTCCTCAGGACGGGTCACTGGAACTAGATAAAAATGTCGCAGGACCATAGCAACAGCTACCTTCATCTCCATCATAGCAAACTTTTGACCTGAAAAATTTCAAATTCATCATGAATAACTTTTAAACTGTACTCAGGACTTAGTGCTGGGGGGCTCTTGCATGATATTTTGTGGCATTTTTGAAGTGAAAACTTCTTTAGCGGCGTAAGATGGGTAAGAAGTGTTAAACTCGCGTCAGGATCACGTGACCTTTGTCGCGTCAGGATTACTTGACCTTTGACCCGTAACCGACGACTGACGTCATACAACATTAGCTACAGAATGTTTATTTTGTTAGGTACGATAAGAAGCTTCGTAGCTTAGCGGTAAGCGCTTCGACCGTAAGTCCTTATTGTTTCAAATAGTACCGGGTTCGAACCTGGGCTTCTGACACTTTTTGTGATTATTTTTTCTTTTTGTTATTTATTTATTTCTTCTGACTGAAAATTGGCAGAAAATTAGTGATAGGTTCTATGGTTGACGCTATTTTATAGGTATGGTGTGGTGTGATGTGATGTGATGTGGTGTGGTGTGGTGTGGTGTGGTGTGGTGTGGTGTGGTGTGGTGTGGTGTGGTGTGTTGTGGTGTGGTGCGGTGCGGTGCGATGCGGTGCGGTGCGGTGCGGTGCGGTGCGGTGCGGTGCGGTGCGGTGCGGTGCGGTGCGGTGCGGTGCGGTGCGGTGCGGTGCCGTGCGGTGCGGTGCGATGTAATAGGTGGCGAACCTATTGCCATTAACTGGGCACTTATAAACCTGCGATAAATACACACCTAACTTCGAAAATCATCGAAAAGTCATTGGTGTGTGCCATGGAAAACCTGGAATCGAACCCGAGACCTTTTCTCAGCAGTCCATTACCCATACCACTAGGCTACCGCGGTTATTACAGGCGAGTGTACTTATAAACTTTATATGGTGAAGATTGTACTTCGTAACTAGGTGGTTGTTGACAATATAGACGTTAGTACGCTAGTACTATTATCTATTCTGTGACGTTAGTTACAAAAAATGAAAAACTGTGTTGTTTTTCTCTAATATGGTAGCAGAGCGATTTTAAAAACGAAAATACTACTTTAATCGTGTTAAAAGTTTCTCGAGAATGGCGAGTGCATCACAATTGGTCAACGAGAAATTATCTGGGCTAGAAAATTATTCCTCCTGGAAATTTCAAATGCGGATGATCCTCATCCATGAGGATTTGTTTGAGTGCGTTGAGGCCAGCACAGAAAACACTGATAAACCTGCGTGCGAAGATAAGAAGAAACAGGAAAAAGCCCTGGCACGTATTTATCTCAGTGTTCAGCCATCTGTCTACTCTGTTGTCCGAAATAGTAGTACTGCGTTTCAAGCCTGGAGAAACTTACAAAAATCGTTTGAAGACAAAGGTTTATGTCGTCGATTGGGGTTGCTCAGATTGCTATTCAGTCTAAAGTTAGAGCAGTTTGAGAGTATGTAGGCGTATTTTAGAAAAATTCAAGATACAGCTCAACAACTTCAGGATATAAGTGCCAACCTAGAAGACGAATTTGTGGCGATTATAATGCTTAGTGGACTGCCCAAGGATTTTGATCCACTAATCATGACACTGGAACACTCAAGCCTGACTCTGTCAAGTGATCTTGTAAAATCCAAATTACTGCAAGAAACACAGAGACGTAATGGAGAAGGTATTTCTGGTACACAGGGTAAGGTGCTAGTGAGTACAAAACGCCCTAAGTGCTATCGTTGCAAGTTTGGACATTATGCACAAGATTGTTCCAAGGAAAAAATTTCTAAAGAAAGGCCGTCAGTTCCACAAAGTCGTGAAAAGTCATCGCAGAAGACTGGAACCCTTTTATCTGCGTTAGCGGTGATTCCGGTGAAAGACGTGTGGTATGTAGATAGCGGTGCTACTTGCCATATGACGAATAACAAAGGTATACTATACGACTTCACTCAAGAAACACCGAAGGAAGTAACAGTCGCAAACGGTGAAAAACTTTTTACTGCGGGTCATGGTGACGTAAAACTTATTTTAGAAAACAATTAAAAGACTGTCATTTCTGTCGTATATGTGCCAAAGTTGACTTGTAATTTATTGTCAGTCAATGTTTTGACTAAGAAAGGTTATCGTGTAATTTTTGATAAAAATTTATGTAAAATTTATGTCGATGAAACTGTTATAGCTGTAGCAAAACGGGATGCAAATGAGCTTTATAAATTACAAGCTGAATCGGCATCCGCAAAACCGTTATTAACTAGTATGCCAATTAGTGTATCCACTGATAAAAATATAGTGCAAACCAAGGTGCCTACTGTGAGCCCCTGAATAGTCGCAGCATGAATCTGCTTAAAAACGGCTTAGTGGATGGCATCGACTATGATTGCTCTACTTATAATCAATGTGTCGCGTGTATCGAAGGTAAGTCAACAAAACTTCCCTATCCTAAAAAGTCGTTTACACGTGCTACAGAGGTGTTAGGTCTGGTTCACACGGACTTGTGTGAGCCTATGCCTGTGAAATCCAGTGGTGGTGCGAGGTATATGCTTCTTTTTATTGATGATTTTTCAAGAAAAACATTTTGTTACTTTATAGATTGTAAAGACAAAGTTTTTGAGAATTTTAAAGTTTTTAAGTCGCTAGTAGAGAACGAAACTAATAATAAAATTAAAGTTTTACGAAGCGACAATGGTGGCGAGTATATTAATGGCCGTTTCAAACATTTTTTAAATTAATGTGGAATAAGACACCAAACTACAGTCCCTCATTGTCAGCAGCAAAATGCTGTAGCGGAACGCGCGAACCGCACCATTATGAAGGTGGTGCGCTGTATGTTGCTTGAGGCTGGATTGGATCAGTGTCTATGGGCTGAAGCGGCAAATACGGCTGTTTATATGAAAAACCGGTCACCAACAAAAGCGGTTAGAGGGGCCACTCCAGAAGAAAAAATTACTGGATCCAAGGTAAACCTTGACCATTTAAGAGTATTTGGATGTTTAGCGTATGCTGTACAGAATAAGCGCAGTAAACTGGATCCAAAAACCTTACATATTTTCAGGGTACTGCGAGAGTACTTAAGGACTTTTGGATACAAAAACATTTAATTTGACAATTGCGCGTAACGTAACATTTCTTGAAAATAAATTCCTCAAGGACCCAAATGTGCGTGCAACGGAGTCGTGTGTCATCTATGAACTGACGCCGTGCGTACCTAATGTCGAGTTAGATCAGATTCCGGAAATTCCCAACATGATTATTACGTAGATAGTGAGCCATCATCGAATAGCGATCGTTCTTCGGATGTCACTTATGTTCCAGATGTTCGTGACGTGATGATTCACGAGCGGAGTATGAGACGGCTGATAATGAAAATTCATTACTGTCAGTTTTTCTCATTGGTGAATCTTGTGGGAACGATGAACCAAGAACTGTTAAAGAGGCGTTGAGCGGACCAGAATCTGAGCAATGGAAAACTGCGATAAAAGAAGAATATAATTCTTTTTTGGATCATCAGTGTTTTTCTGTTGTAGATTTACAGAAAGGTGTGAAACCAGTCAAAACCAAATGGCTTTTTAAAAAGAAAAGAGGTTTGAATGGTGAGTTACTACAATCAATACAAGGCTTGACTCGTAGCGAAGGGATTTACGCAAAAATATGGCGTAGATTATTTTGAAACTTATTCGCCTGTAGTCAGATACGAGACGATACGAATTTTGCTAACCCTAGCTGCAGAATACAATATGGAAATAGATCACATGGATGTGAAGACAGCTTTTTTGAATGGAGAGTTAAAAGAAACTGTCTTCATGGAGATACCGGAAGGATTTGAAGAGAAAAAACAAAAGAACAAAGTATTTAGATTACGCAAGGCTGTTTATGGATTAAAGCAAGCGCCTAAATCGTGGAATGAGAAGATAAACGATGTACTTGTTAATAAATTAAGTTCTACAGATTTCATTCAGAAGCTTGTGTGTATATGAAAAAGATGAAAGATAAAGTTGTAATCATTGGACTGTATGTAAACGATTTGATAATCTTCAGCAATGATTGCATTGAGAAGGGTAAAATAAAACAAATGTTAATGAAACATTTCGTTATGAAAGATCTAGGCCCTGTCGAACGAGTACTTGGACTCAGAATTAAGAGGGAAAACGGTAAGATCACTCTAGATCAAAGCTCCTACATACAGAAAATTTTAGAAAAATACCGTATGCAAGACGCCAAGCCTGCTGAAACACCGATGCAATGTCAGAAGTTATCTAAAGCTGACGTGAAGGATGACAATTTGGAGTATCGTGAGCTCATGTATGTGGCTGTTTGCTCGCGTCCGGATATCTGCCACACGGTAAGTGTGTTAAGCCAATTTAATAATTGTTACTCCGAAGTTCACTGGAAGGCGGCAAAACGTGTGTTACGCTATCTCAAAGGCACAAAAGATTATTGTCTTACATATGAGAAAAGTGGTTTAAAAGTAACTGGGTTTGCGGATGCCGATTGGGCATCGAATGAAATTGATAGGCGGTCTTATACGGGCTGTTTTTAAAATTGGTAATAATGTTGTCAGTTGGGAGAGTAGGAAACAGATGACTGTGGCATTGTCCAGCACAGAGGCGGAATTCATGTCACTCTCTGATGCATGTAAAGAGGCACTTTTTATCAAAAATTTCTTTAAAGAGTGTAACTTTGATAAGGATGTTGAAATAGTTATATTCAACGATAACCAGTCGGCTTTAAAACTGACTGAGACCAGTATGTTTCATGGGAGGTCGAAGCATATTGACATCCGACATCATTTCGTCCGGGAGGCGGTAGGCAATGGAATAATACAAGTTAAATTTCTGCCAACGACCTAAATGATGGCGGATGTATTGACCAAACCTTTGGCAGTGCATAAGCATAAGGCTTTTGTTAAAGACTTAGGTTTGATTAGACAGTAGACACTAAGTAATTGTTATTATTTTTTCATATAAAGTTTAAGGGCCGGTGTTGGCGAGTGTACTTATAAACTTTATATGGTGAAGATTGTACTTCGTAACTAGGTGGTTGTTGACAATATAGAAGTTAGTTACAAAAATGAAAAACTGTGTTGTTTTTCTCTATTAAAAAGATCTAACAAAAAAATAAAAATATACCTATCAAATGTTGGTTATTTTATAATAAAATGAGGACAAGATGTAATGTGCAAAGTGTAAGTAAGTAAGTCCAAGATAATTATATTTTAATTTTTTTGAAAAAAATTCTTTACAGAACCATCTAGCGTAGAGAATAAATAAGTAACCTTGTCTTACATGTATAATAGTTGTAATAATAACTCAATCCATTTTATGAAAATTTCATCACAATAATCTCGGCCTAATTCAATATCAATTTTAAAATGTTAGTTTATTTATTAAATCGTATATTTAGCTGAAATTGAAAATTAAAATGATAAGAAATGGGCCATCTGTCGGTATTAGGCAAAATCATTTAGGGGGAAATCCCAAAGATGGCCTTATTTTTAAAAATTATTTGCCTTATTATAATTATTCTAGACTTACAATAATAACGCACATAAACGCAATACGCGCGAGCGAAGTGAAGCCATTTCAACCAAGCCGGCTTACCTATTATCAAGGTTACCAGTGTTATCACATATTTAGATAAAATATTGAAAACAAATTCATTACTATTAGTAAGTTTCAAAATACTTCATGGATATATAATTGAATCGTATACTTTTACTTACTGCTTTTAGATACGTACCAATAGCTGTAATTTGAATAAAAATCTATAATTATTTAATTTTTTATTCATAGCTATAGAATATAAACATTTTCAAAGCAAACTGAAATAATAAATAAAATATTTACAATTATATAATGCGTCGATAACAAATTCTACATGGACACGATTTATTAATTTAAAGTTTTCACTTCTGCCTGCACTCCCGGAGTGCAACCCGTCTTTTTTTGGAAGATACGAGTGCTTGAAGCTATCTTAGAAAATATTAATCATGAATGTAAGCCGCACCGGAAGATCAGATTAAGTCCGAATTGTCATCAATTCTGATGGCCTACCCGAAGAAATATTATTTCCTTGAGTTAATAAAAAAAATTAAGACACGAAATTGACATCATCCAAATGCGTTGTGGTCATAGGCAGCGCGAAAATTATCACATAATGTATATAGGTAGGGTCAAGTGGGGGATGGTTATCAAGAGGCACAGTATAACAAGGGGCACAGTGCAACATCAGCAATTTCTTTGTTCAGTTTTCATTTAGCTATGGTCTGTCTTGAGGCGTTTTATTAGTTCCATGTACCGCCATCGTAAACAGCTAGCATCGAATGTCAGGTTGCCAGGTAAACAGATTAATGTTTGAATTTGTGTTTTTAGTGAAAAAATTGAGTAAAATATAATTAGTGAACTCTCGTTCTTGTTGACAAATTATTAATTACTGATGAGTGATAATTATAATAGAATTTCATTGGTATTTCTACCTTATGAATTTCAACAAATGTTTGTTCGGCATAGCAGGCTATGGGATACAGAGTAACGAGGTATAGTGTAACATATTATGTTATAATGGGACCCATTTTTTTTTAATGTTAGTTGTGTTAAATCAACGATGGTGCAAAATCGGAATGAAATGATATGAAAGAAGCAATAGAGTTGGTTGAAATAGGGCAGTATATATGGTTATGTTATAAAAAGAAAGGCCTTTTCGAGGACGACGAGAGTAAAGATTTACGATTAACTCCGAATTACTCGGTCAATAAACTATGTCTAAAGTTAAAAAAACAGCATTATAGTGTACAGCGTGACTTGATAAACTGCACCCCTATGACTGTTAAACTGTACCCCGCCCCTGAGGCACACTATAACTTTATGATCTCACAAAATCAAAGAAAAGTGATTTCTAAACATAATATGAAATTTTATGATTACTGATTTTATAATAAAAAAGAGGATAAAATAAACCGCTCTATTTCTTCTAAAAATGAAAATGACTTTTTGTTACACTGTCCCCACTTGACACTACATTATAATCTGATAGCTTTTGTGCCGTCTTTTATGAGATTAGAAAGGAACGTACTTAAAAACGAACTATATTAATACCCACCTATGCAATTTCTGGGTCCAGCACTGAACGGTATGTAAGCATAAGTGGGTCGGCCCTCGGAGTTCTCTGGAAGGAACCTATCAGGATTAAACTGTTTCGGATTTTTAAATATATCTTCTCGGTAATGGAGATCAAATATGCTTATATGACATTGCGTGTTTGCAGGAACTGTGTAACCACCTGAAATTTACAGAGACAGTAGGTATAGTTATAACATGATACCGATACTAAGAAAATATATTTAGTATTACTCAAAAATCAATAGATGGCACTAGTATACTAATTTAAAGAAAAAAAAGTTGAAACGCTTAAATAAGCGTTTTTACTTTGAGGGAAATCCCTATTTAGAATCACGTAAATTATTACAGAACTTAAACACGTGATAATGTAAGCATGTAAGCACATAAAACTTGTTGGTAATGTAATACATAAAAAAATCGTGACAATAGAGCTAATCAGAATCTGGCTGAATCAATATAGATTAGAATATTTATAGTTTTATTCATTCATATTCAATATTGTGTTCAGTGTTTGTTTAATTTTTAATAAGTTAATTTTCAATAGTGAAAATTATAAACGTTTTCCAAAACAATGTCGGCATCTAGTTACAATTCCTGCAAAAAAAGGTTACCGCCTTATTTTGGAAGTTACGAATGTAAAGCATTTTTACTTCCTGATTGTGCAACTGTATAAGAATTATTTTATCTGTGGTTATAGTCATTTCGTCATTTGTTCTTGTCCTATGCACTTTCCAAGTTTTCACCTTTGCCGATTTCATGTGTTTTTACCCGTTTAACCCTTTTCAGAAGCATAACAATGTGATCAATGTGTTTTGTTGAATTTGTGGAGGTACCGCTAACATTTATCTTACGTACTTGATTTAACATTTACTGGGCTTGTAGATAAGTGATAATTTAGTAGGTTAACACATTTCTAAGTTGAGCATAGCAGTTTCAGGATGGGTGACCATTGTTAAAATATTAAGATACTTCCATCTCGATTTACTATACGAACTTCTATGGTAGTCGTTACTGGTAGTTGGAGCCCTAACCTACAGAATTTCATCGTCCTTCAGATGGTAGTCGCCTTACTCGCACAATATCATTTGACAATATGATTGACTTTGCCCTGTATGTTTATTTTTGAGTGTGCAAAATTTGTAAGACTGAATAAGCACCTCTTTACAACAGCAAAGGAAATGTACCCGAGAAATACACGCGACCCAGACAGAATAGTTTTATCTAAGGTACCAAAAACAGTTTTATATAAAAAGAATTGCCTGTCTATGTGTGGATATATTTATAATTGTGTACCTAGCGAATTTAAAGCTTTAACATACAATAAATTTATAAAATCGTTAAAAGACTGGTTGCTAAACAAATGTTTTTACTCCGTTACAGACTGTTTGTCTATAAAATGTAAAGAGTGTAGATAAAAGTGTAATTAGGTGATATAAGCCTCCTTTTGACTTCGTATACTTTTGTACGCTAAAGTGTTTTATATTAATGAAAATTTGCATGCCCAATTTAGGCAGAACATGATGTACCTACCTAGTCATAAGACATAATTTGTAACATCCTTATCACAATGTTCTAGCAAATAAAGATCTATTCTATTCTATCGAAGTGCGGCTGCCTGAAGGCTTTTGAACCAGTAACTGTAGAAGAATAAAAAGTCTAATACAAAGTACATGCATACTTAATACTGTATCTTCGTTTAAAGTCCGACCAATCAAATGCGCTGGAGGATACATGCGTAGGGTTTCTTTGATGCAACAATCCATGTATTTCATTTTATTCAGATCTTCCATATCAATAGGCCGTTTAGTTGCCCCAAAAATATCGTATAACTCTTCTTGTATTTTTTCCTAAAACAAACAGTCAATTAAGTTAGTACTTATTCCATTACTTAATTGATCTTATATAATTTTATTACTGAGATATAATGAAGTACCATATCTGATAAAAATATAGTGATTGCTTATCATAAGTAGCCTTTGTCTACAAATATTTTAAGAATATGCTGGCTTCTGAATTGAATTGTTTCTTTATTTTTGTGGCTTGTCACAGTTTCTAACACAGGAAATAAGGCAGCTATGACAGCCTATCATGCATACGTGTCTTCATAATAAGATATGGTCTTATAATTTAGGGTAATTCTGTAGATGTCGATCGAATGTTCAAAGCAAAAAAAAAATGTATACGTGCAATGTGTGAAGTTAGTTGTAAGCCAAAAGACTTAAATACTGCCACTACCATGTCTATATCTCAATATCTTAAATATTTGTGTATTTGTGACCAAAAATAATGAACTTTTTAATAAGTTCAGTGATAGAACTTTATTATATTGTATCACTTTTCTACCTATCATATTCTTGCAAATACGAGTGTTGTACGAATTTGGTACAATTACGGAAAGACGAAATGACAAAACACATCTTATGTGTACCTTGCACAACAAGAATAGGAGCTTCTCTCGCTTACATACTTGTTACACATTTTGAGGGGCAAAAGCAAATGTGGGCAATTTGCTTTTGCCCCTCAAATTGTGTCTTGGAGCCTTGAAGTCTTGGACCATGTCTCTACTGTCTTTGTAAAGAAATATTGGACGCAGGCTTCTTTTGTTAGTGAGGGAAGATTAAAGAAATCAGACCAAATAATTCGTGTTGTTTTCACAGTTGGTAGAGTTATTCTCTAGGGGAAAGGTCCCTTTTTTCAGTCCTTTGCTTGTATAGTGGGATTGGCAACTATTAATAAAATCTCTTTAGTTACTTCTACATTATTTATCTACATTAAATCTATACTAATATTTTGTTTGTTTATTTGTTTGTTTGAACGCGCTAATGTCAGGAACTTCTGTTTCGATTTGAAAAAATATTTTTGTGGTGAATATTCCGTTTATCGACGAAGGTAGGCTATATATTATCACGTTACTACTCAAGGGAGCGGAGCAGAGATCATTAATGTCAACAAATCCGGCAGATTGTCATACAATATTTTGAAGACTAAAAAATTACGTGCTCAAAAGGCTGATACTTGGCACTGGGATGGATTACAGCTATGGAATGGACATAGGCTACCTTTCATTGTGATAAAAGGGGTCAAAGGGAGGAAATAGGGGATAAAAAATTGTTTGAAAGTTTCACCAATTTTGAACATATCCCGATGAAGACGGACATATGCCTACCTTTCCTCGCGAATGAAAAACGCTGATATACGTGTTCATTTATTTTATTCAGACGTAAGTATACAAAATTTCGTACTGCTTACTTTAAAAATAGCGGACTTCCATTCAAACTTTCATTCCCTATTTTACTCCATTAGCAGTGAAATTACTAAAATTTCTATCTATTTTTAAAAATTAAGTATTTGGACAATTAAATTTTATTATTATTATTATTATTATTTATTAGCAGGCAGGCAGTTGAGACAACTGTTAGTTGCCTGTATCCAGTTATCCATTGTTGGTTTTCTTATCAGTTATAAGTTTATCAAGTTTGTTTTTGAATTGGTTTGTGGATTTAGCATTTACAACATCTTCTGGCAATTTGTTCCAAGCCTTAAGTCGGTAGATAATGAAACTTAGCAACGCGTCAAGTGCAGGGGAATCTAGAGTAGGAATTAGCTCCAAGTTTCCATCGACTCCTTGCTTCCAACTCCATATTTTAGCGGGCAGTTGATTCCTAAGTCACTTCTGTATTTAAGGGAACACTCTTATAAGCGTGATATTTAGCTAACCCTTTGGTTAGAGAGACGGAAGAAAGATCAGGTTTGGGTTTGGTAAAAGTAAAGGTAGTGAATCGATATTTGGTAATCTCAGATTGAGTAGGTACTTTGTGCTAAGAATACTTGAAGAATCATCTTTTCTCAAAAACTCTATGAAAATAGCACCGATCTCTATGTGGTCAAACCACGGAGGACAGAATATGATTAAGTAGCGGAGATGCCATAGTCAAATTTCTCTTAAGAAAAACGCGTGACCAAATGCGGGTGGGAAGGGAGACGCGGGGGGCATGACGTCATAACTAGTCCCCGTCTCCATCTAGTACGTCATAGCGAAACCGAACATAAACAGACCTTGTCATTTTTGTTATATAGTTTGACTATTCGCCACTAAGCGCTACACAGAATTCTAGAATAATCTATTATTAGGTAAATATTTTTTAGAATAAGGCGCCATCTTTCGCATTATAGTAAAATCATTTAGGGGGCTAAATGATTTGGCCTTATACCGACAGATGGCCTAATTTTTTTTATTTTAATTTTCAATTTCAGCTAAATATGCCATTTAATAAATAAAATAACATTTTTGAAATTGCTAGTGAACTCGGGCGAAATTATTGTGATGAAAGGACATAGTTCATAATCGGCTATCGTGAACAAGATGCTTGCAAATGGTTATTAGTGTCATTAATTAAATATCATTTTTATAAGGATATTGGTGTTTGGTTTTTGTATCAACTTATATCGTTGAATAAGTATAGTATTTCAATTGATTTCAAGGTTCAGCCTTTTGGTTATCCATTTTATTTCCTTATAATGTTGCCAAGATATATTTAATAAAAATAATCGATTATGAATATAATCGATACACATTATTTGAATACTGGTTTTTCCCTAAAACTGTCCCTATTTGAATAATAATAAGTACTAATATATTATCACAGTCATATTTTACATCATACTAAATATTATTTTAAACACTTAGTTCTAAATTAAACATTAATAAATCGAATTATTTACTTCATTCCTCATTTATCGATTCTGATTCTCATAATTATTTTTGGAAATATATATGGCAACACAGCCATCTGTCACTCGCTTTGTTTTCGTTTAGCACTGTTTATACGCTGATACGTTGATAATTGAAAATGAATCCTGGATATTCCGTTTATTGACGATCCTGACGCGCCTACCTTAATACTGGCTTGTATATTGACACTGAACGCAACATGGATTACATGATTAAGAACTTTGAATTTATATCATATTCTTCGTTTCACTGAAGTTTTTTCTGTTTTTAGACAGCTGATTACATGTGGTACGTTTTAGGATGTCAATATGTAATACCATTATAAAGTATAGTAGCTAATCAAAATCGTTTTCCAGATCGAAGATGACAGTGTTGTATGTAACTCCTATCTGTTGAACTTTGGCGTTATATGATTCAAATACTCAAGTGAATGCAGGAGATATCATACCAGTGATGGATATCGTCAGCAAGTGTGTGCCAACTTTGGAAGTTCCATTTTGCAAACAAAATCGCATTCATTCCAATCTGGCACTGAACGAGAAGCACACATTTTAAATGTTATAGTAGTATGGATTGAGCCTCGACAAGTAAGTTTGTTTGAAAGATTGTAATTGTATAGTAATACATAGTTGTAGTGCCGGTGTCAAGACTGTTTGGTGTCATTTTATAAACTAGGGTTAACATACTATTTCTTATTTATGTCATTAAATGTGTGGTTGGTGGTAATAATAATTAAGGCGATATGAATATAAACTTATCTTCTTCATCCTAGCGTTAATCCCAGTCGCAACTATTATTGATGAATATAAACTAATATTGAATATTAATGAGGAATGTTTTTACTTGCCGTTATACGGAGCACACAAAATATGTAATCAATACTGGCAAAGATTTGATCAAGCAACATCCCATCCATCACCACCTCAAAGTAATGTGCTATCTATATATCTGCCTGAAGATTTTTTTTACTTTTACTTGCCTAAAGATATAGCCAGCAGGGCAAGATAGCCAGAGCTAGATATCCTTGAGAAGACTTACAGTTGCTATGAGCTAAACTTGATAGTAAATATATAATTAAAAGAATCTGCTATAAGAACCATGGCAGAGAAGCTATATTTTATTATAGGCAATAGGACGGAGGGTTGCTGTGCTCATGTAAGGACAATTATTTGGTTCATGACCTGGACAAGATATAAAGTCGATATTAGTCCATCAGCACAGTTTTTAGACTACAATCTGTTAACATATGACTCAGATTTACAAAAAATAATAATTAAAATGGATGTTTTATTTATATGAACCCGCTAAATGTACTTGTCAATAAAAGGTGATGTGTGAACCTGGATACAACTTTATTAGTAAAACCTGTTAGTTGTTAGTGTGAGGTACAAGTTCCATATCAGATTTGGTTAAAAAGTAGTTGTTCATGCTTAGCCAAAATCTCTAACAAAATGGAAAATGTCCTTTTCATAAAATGAATTAAGTTATTATTACAACTAGTATACATGTGAGACAAGGTTACTTATTTCTTCTCTACGCCAGATGGTTCTGTTACATTTTTTTCAAAAAAATTTAAATTTAAATATAGTGGACTTACTGATGAAATGTTATACCCTTAAAATGTTTAAATTGTTTATCTATATATTTTGTGCATCCTTGTACTGCACACTCCATTCTTAAACCAGGCTAAAGCTATTTTTATCGTTGAACTTTTGACCAAAAATGACAACCGAACGCAAGGACGTTTCACTAGAACTAGATGGTGACGTCACAGACCAATTGAGTCGTTTTTACGTATGGAAGCCTCGCGACTCGATTGCCTTGCAACATCTCCGCTATCATTTCCTTCTCCATGGGTCAAACCGAGTTGATTTTATCGCAAATGAAGAAACTTTACTACATTTGACCTATTTTATTAGGGTTCCGAGCCAACTGGCAAAAATGAAACCCTTATAGATTCGTCATGTCTGTCTGTGTGTCTGTCCGTCCGTGTGTCTGTCCGTCCGTATGTCACAGCCACTTTTTTCCGAAACTATAAGTACTATACTGTTGAAACTTGGTAAGTAGGTAGATGTATTCTGTGAACCGCATTAAGATTTTCAAACAAAAATAGAAAAAAAATACATTTTGGGCGTTTCCCCATACTTAGAACTGAAAATCAATTTTTTTTCACCTGTCCCCCCCCCCCCCCCACCTCCGGCTCAGGCCCCACCTTCGGAAACATTTAGTATGTTCATCTGGATACCTTAAAGACTAACGGTACTAACTTTTCAAAACTACAAGAATTATTTGTTCTGATCATCAATTTTCACGTTAATTTAAACTGGGTATGTGGAAAAAGGTTCACTTTTTGTGATATACCTGCGGAACGTGATGTAGTCGTGTGTATTTTTTTAAATTTCGAATTTTAAAGGAACATAACAGCTCACCTGAACTTTTCTATGATTTGCGAGTAACAACAGACAAAATGTCAACCCACTAGCAGTTGTATCGTGTCCCTGTAAAAATGTTAGTATTAAGGCCTTAATATATATTTGTGTATATATGTTACCGACCATAGAATTATAACGCATAAGTCGTGTCATGTGTTATAACTTCTAAGTCTATGTTACCGGCAATGTGTATAATCCGGTATTCAATACAATGTCTAAGCAATGTAAAAGACCGCCTATGTGGTTGTTATTTTTTATAACCATTCAGAAATAGAATTTCCGCCAAGCCATTCGGAAATATAGACCAAGATCTATTTAATTCAGGCATTACCGGAGGAACATCAGGCATTCTATATATTAGCATATAAATATTGTCTAGGCATTGTATAGAATGCCTGCATTATACAGATTGCCGGTTTTCATTTATTTAACTATTTATTTTTATTTATTCATTAACAATTTTTACATCGTGTTTGAAAATCGTTTGTACACATACATTGCATATATAAATTAAAAAAAACATAAGAAAATCAACAATCAAAAGAAGTGGAAAATATCATGACACGTAAAAAATAACAGTGTAATTACATTATACCTCTGCTGTCAGTATAAAATCTATTTATTTAATATCTCATCGACTGAATAATAACACCCTAACAGAAAAGCCTTAAATTTGTCGTGGAACTCTCTTTTGTAAGTAATGGTTTTTAAGTCTAGAGGCAGTTTGTTGAAAATTCTGATGGAGTTGTAAAGCGTACTATGCTTTACGACGTCCAGGCTAGGCACAATTTTGCTCTGAAAATCTTTCCTGCGAGTGCTTTCTCTAACCCTTCTCTCATCATCAGATTCATAATCGTGTAGGTATATGCTTAGCAATAATTGTTTAGCAGTACCAAAATGTATAGGCTAGGAACCGTCAATATGCCTAAAACTTGGAAGTGAGTCTTACACGACTCTTCCTGTCTTAACCGTACTATAGTTCCTATGGCTCTTTTTTGTTGGATAAAAGCTCTTTGAATGTTGTATTCATAGCTGCCCCCCCAAAAAAGAATTCTGTATCCCAGTCTTGACTCCACCAATGTATAATATACCATCTTTAAATGCTCCAGATTGACTTCATTTCGAAGACTGCGCAACACATAGCAAGCCGAGCTTATATATCCTTCCAAATAGGAGAGTTCATGTTTCCAATTTAGAAATTCATCCAAGTGTACTCCCAAGAACCTAACAACTTCCGTATTTTGAACTTGTTTGCCCTCCAACACACAATCAAGTGTCATTTTATTTTGAGCCGTGGATTTAAACAAAATAGCCTTTGTTTTACTTGGATTTAGTTTTGGAATATTTACCGAAAACCAAGTTGAGAATAACTTCAACACCTCATTATCATCCGCGGATACCACAGCATCAGTATCATCCGCAAACATTACCAGCTGTACCTCCGGAGGCGATATTTAAGTGACATAATTAACTAGGTCATTTACAAATATTATAAACAAAATTGGGCCCAGAATTGAGCCTTGCGGTACACCAGTTTTTATTTGTGACATTGTGGACTTATGAGACTCTTTGTACCTACCTATTCCATCCATATTGTCATTTTGTTTGTGATAGCTTACATTTTTCGATTAAGTAAATAAGACCTTAATAGTTCCCCTGCTTTGCCTCTAATGCCGTAGTCATCCAGTTTTATTAGCAGCAGCTCATGGTTAATTGTGTCAAAGGCGGCGCTCAAATCCAGGAAGAGTCCAGCAACTTTCTTTTTGCGATTCATTTGACTCACTATGTCTTCGATTAGTGCTCCTATTGCGTCTTGCGTACTTACATTTTTTTGGTAACTGAACTGCCTCATGTTCAAAACCCTATTTGAATTAAAATGTCTCACGAATCTAACCTTTATCAACTTTTCAAAGATTTTAGACAGCGTTGGCAGGAGTGAGATAGGCCTGTACATTGATGGGTCCGTTTTTGCTCATTTTTTATGTACAGGAATGATCTTGGCAATTTTAAACTGGTCTGGGAATACACCCTGTTCAAAACAATTATTGTATAGAGTGGTAAGCGGCTCAGCCAGTAAGTCAATGTTTTCTTTGATAACTGAAATCGGTACGTCGTCGTATCCACATGACAATTTGCTCTTCATTGTAATCACTGTTTTTTGTAATTCGCTAGGGGTGACAGGGTCCCAAGAGATATCGCTTTCAACTTTGTTTGTACTTTCCTCTAATATATCCAGAGACAGTTGCGAGTAACCTTGGTTCTGACCAAAAGTCTTACAAAATTAATTTGCGAGAATATTGACTACTTCAGAAGGGTTTTCTGTCACATTATTATTGAATTTTAAAGCTAGTTTTTCTTTTGATTTGTGTTCTTTATTTCTATGTCGATTTACTATTTTCCATATATTCTTTGATGCATTTTGAAATCTCGCTATTTCACTTTGTATAGATTTCTTTTTCGCAGCTTTTATTACTATTTTATATATAGAGATATATTTATGCCTATAGCTCACTACACTAGAATCATCTTTGTTACTTTTACTACAAACTAAGAGTCGCTTCATCTTGCTTGAAACTTTAACTCCTTGCGAGACCCAGCGTAGGCCTGCCATGCTATTTACACGAAGTTGCTTTCTGCCTTTCTTAAAGGTCTGCTTAAACGTAACCACAAATTGTTTTATAAATGTATTAATTCCCATATGCTTCCAGTTCTGATTAGCTAACCTTTCCCTGTATATGCTATTTCTCTTAGAATTAAATGTCCTTTTATTAATAAATGTCATAGGGTTATAATGTCTATTAAAATTATTACTGGTACATAATGTCATATTGCATATTAACGCCGCATGTCCATCTCCTAACCCATTGTGATCAATCTCACAATTTTGCAGGTTATCGTCAGGAATGTTTGTCAAAAAATTATCAACGAGTGGTCTAAAATTATAACATGTCAATAAATTTAAAAAGTTAGTTGGAACTAACTGTTAAGTTAGGCCGAGCCTATACCTATAACTTGAGATTATGACAGTTCATGCCTTTTATATCGTCTGCTTCCTATTTTATTCAAATGGCTCCTTGCATCAGTATAAGTATCCACTAAGGATTTTTGCAGTAGTTATTCATCCCATAACATTCAGAAATCACTTATGGTTATGCAGTGGAATCAGGTCAGATGGCAGTCGCTTCACGACAATTATCGATGTTCGGTTGTTTCGTAGTAAGACTAAAAACCGATTGCAACAGTGTTGGCTGATTCGTCGGATGATGACTCGTATGTTATGGTATACCGCCGTTTGCCCGAATTTTATTTGAATATCATTTGCCATAATAGTCAACAGCCATAATATTATATGACGGAATATTCATTTGCCCGAATTTTATTTGCCATTATATTCACATGCTAGAAACTTTGTTTCCCAAAAAGTCACTTACCATAACATCATTTGTCATAATCATTGTAAGCCAGAATTATCACATGCCCGAAATATCACAAGCTCGAATTATCAAATGCCCGAATTATCACATACCATAACATCATTTGCCATCGACATTGGGTGTGTAACGGTTGTTATATCAGGAGAAACGGGATGCTCTCGGGACTTTAGGACTTTTTTTTTAAACCACCCAGAATTAATTTAGTTAGGTGCCATTTGAGTTAGGTTAGCAGGTTGTCTATTGTTTACCCGAATTATTATGGCATTTAAATATTATGTCTAATAATTATTATGGCAATCAAAAATATGACAATCAATACTTATGGCATTCGTATATTATGGTATCTAAGTTTCGGGCAATCGAAAGTATGTCATATGTCTTTTCGGGCAAACAAAACATTTGGGCAAATGAAATTAGGGCAAAATGAAATTCGGGAATATGATGATTATGGCATATAATTTTCGGGTAAACAATAGACAACCGTATGTTATAGATACTTTGATTGTATATTTATAAATAAAACGATCGCGTTAGGATATTTTAGTCTAAGATTCCTCTGAAGAAACCTCTTTCACCCATTTTTACGTGTAAAATTAATGATAAGCGATTTATTCAGTAATCTAAAATTCACCCTTAAATTATTATTGAACCGATTACCACGCAAAACCACCTCTTTTAACGAATTGCCAAATTAATAAAAAATCTAAGAATTTTCCCTTTATAAAAAAAACGACACGGAAAAATTATGAATACCAAAATGTGCTACACAACTTTTGATATACCATTTACCGTTAAAAATAAATATAAATGAGTTATTCAGTAAATTAAATTGCACCCTTATAATCGAGATGACGTAGAACACAACGAATTAAATATTTCGCAAATCGCAATTTAGACTTACAACGATCTCCCCCATAGAGATTCCATCTTTTGTCATAATAGTTTTTGTCCTAATTTAAATTGCCATAACAAATTAGGCATAATTTTCTTTGTCATAATAATAGTGTGCCATAATTGGTTTTACGCATACTGTGTTATTTAGCATAAATATTGTTTTTTTTTTTTTTTATAAACAGGACACGTCAATTTGACTTTACCTCGCCTGATGGTAAGCTGAAGGCAAAGTCTCAAGAAAGAGGGCCACCATTATATGCACGTGCCATGTTAATAATGGTGGCACTCAGCTTGACGGCCTCATCAGATGCTTTTTCACGCCCCGCTTAACCTGTCAAGTGCGGCAAAAAAAAAAAAACTCAAAAAAACACGGGCGGGCGGGGCGGGTGACGTCATCGTGACGTTGTCTTACTATCTTGTAGAAAAAAAGGTTTTACTTTACAACGAAACCATACTTTATGATTCTGTAAACGGCAATAGATTTATTGATTCTTTTTTTATGATCAAGCCATAAAAAATGAATAATAATGCAAACAAATTATTTATTCTAATAGTCCAAAGTTTGGAAACCACGTTGTTATCTAAATTTCAAGGAATGAATGCAAATCCAAATGAATTTCAAAGAACAAGTTCCAGGTCTTAATGGTGCGACAAAGGAAAGAGTCACCGAACCGCTTGGTTCTTGAAGGAATGTTCTGCACCGTATAGGGGTGACATCTAAGTCCTGCACGTGTCGTCCTGTATAGGAAGGGGGAGGGTGGGACTAATTGGAATAGCTCTTCAGAACATTCACCATGGTAGAGACGGTAAAAAACTGCCAAGGAAGCAACATCTCTACGCATCTGCAGAGACTCGAGGGTACTCGTGACCTCAGGATTTCCGATAATGCGGACCGCACGTCGCTGCAACCTGTCGAGAGCATCTAATAAGTACTTTGCGGATCTATCCCAGAGATGTGAGCAGTACTCCACGCAGGAACGAATTTGTGTCTTGTAAAGAAGACACCGTTGCTCCGGCGTGAAAAACCGTCTCACTCTGTTCAGGACTCCGAGTTTACGCGAGGCTGCTTTGATGATACTCTCGATGTAGTTTTTGTTGTTCAGTTTGCAGCGAACATCCATACCGAGGATATTGAGATTGTCCTGCAGTGGCAGTGGCGTGCTCTGAAGAGTGGGAAGGGGAAGGAAAGAAGATACCTTTGCTGTGAACGCACATGCCTGCGTCTTCTTGGCATTGAACTCGACCAAGTTCTCAGAGCCCCATTGGGAAATGTGATTCAGGATCCGGTCAAGCTCAGTGACAAGAAGCTGCCTTTTTTCCGCAATATGCGTCTGCTTATCCGCAGGACGTCCATGATAACTCCCGTGTAGGGTGCTATCATCCGCATAGCAATGAATGCTGCCGGTCGACAGCATGTCATTGATATGCAGAAGAAAGAGAGTTGGCGATAGGACAGATCCCTGCGGTACGCCGGCATTTACCTGCAAGAACTCCGAGGCTCGTCCATCACAAAGGACGCGAATACGGCGCTCCTGCAAGAAGCCGGCAACCCAGTCGCACAGTCTAGGAGGCAGACCAAAGGCTGGTAACTTGGAAAGAAGCGACTTGTGCCAAACTCTATCGAAGGCTTTGGCGATGTCAAGGCTAATTGCCAATGACTCGCCGTGCTTGTCCATAGCCTCACCCCAAATATGGTTAACATACGCCAGAAGATCACCCGCTGACCGTTTCGGCCTGAAGCCATATTATCCTAATGTTTTTATTCATAACATTGATATGCATAAAGTTGTAAAGCATATTGTTTATTTGTCTAATAGACGCCTGCTAACATGGTGCTAGCAAGCTGGCAAGGATCTGGATGCAATCTGGACTTTAGGGCACCCCGACTCGGATAGGTTAGGTTAGAAGGCTAATGCGGGAGCGGAGCGTAGCGAAGCTCCCGCATTAGGCCTTCGTGGTTTTTTTTTATAAGCCACCCAGAAGTAGTAGCCCCGCGTAGCGGGGCTTCGTCGACCAATTAGGTCAAAAGAATATTAGGTTAAATGAACTTTGATGCGCCCACAAGTTTGACGAAAGCAATGTATAAAATAGTGTAATATTGTTAATAAAAATGTTGTAATGATTTTTTCGGAATAGTTATGGTTATGCGTCGTTATGCTTAAGTAAACTTATGCTTTGGGATATTATTCTTATTAAATATTATGCTTATAGTAAATAGGAGTAAAAAAAATATGCTTAAAAAGTTATGGCAAATGAGTATTATGCGTAAATAATGTTATGACAAGTAACATTATGCAATGTTAAATTATGACATAAAATTTTAGGAATAAAAATAGAGAACCTCCCCCATAATATTCCGAAAAAAAAATTGCTTCTATGAGTTTTTTTCTAGGTTTACCTCTTAATTCAGCATTTTTTTTTTTGCAAGATATCATGAATGGAACCCGTACTACAGAATAGATATTAGTAATCCTGTACTTCGAGATGAAAACATCGGAACTAACACAATGATGGATGATGAAGATGATGAATTAATAACGCATAGTATCTCACTCCAAACATAAATGTATCGACTTCCTCCTTCACTCCAATTTCATCAATGAGGCCCTCCTTTTCTGCTGATAGCAGTAAATCCAACATTGCAGTTTTCTTTTTCTTCTTGTATACGTATGTATCATCATCATTAAATACCGCATTAAAATTACTTCCATTTTTTTCCAGATATTCTTTTCTCTCTTTTATAACCGACTCAGCGAAATTATGGACAATATTCAAAGATTTCTTCTCTTGCCTTCCCTGTGATGTTAAACTGAATATGAAATCTGAATAATAAGCCCATCGGGTAATTCTTATAGCAACTTGGAGTCCAAGGTCATACACAGCTTGCTTATAAGACTTGCCTGATTCTGTGATATGTTCGTTAAGTTGTATACCCATGGCGGTTTCTATAAAATAAATTATTAAATAAAACAAAGTATTACATTGATATTACACAAGCACGACATTATTATTATTATTGCATTGACATAATTACGACATAATGCCTGTAGTGATAAAAATCGTAAAATATTTAAAGTTTAAGTAATGAAAATACCAACCACAAATAGAGTTGAGTGTATATTCTGATAATATAGGTACTACATCAACAGGTTTTCCGCTAATATCCTTAAGATTCTCCACAAAGCGATCGGAATTCTTCAGGATTAAGTCAAAAAATTGTTTCAAAATGTTGAAGTGGAAGGTTGGTGTAAGAATTTTCCTGCGCTCCTGCCATTTCGCCGCTTTAAACAAAACATGTATTTTATCAATTGAATGTGTGTATTTACATATTTATGGAGAAGACTAAGAAAAAGAGAAGAAAGTATAGTTATTTATTATGTATGTAAGAAAAAGAGCAAGCGAAAGATTCTAAAATTGAATTCGACCGCAGAATCCTGAATAATAGCGAGGGAATCAAACGAGCACGAAGTGAGTCGAGAGCAACAAATAATTTTTCAGCCCACTTCAGCGAGGAAATGATAAAATTAAAAAAAAATATCACCAAGGAGGATTTTAAATCAATGTTATAAATTAATATGTATGAATTGTACGAACTGTATGAATAGTATGAATTATATGCATTGTATAATGAAAATTTACCAGGTAAAGTGACAAAATGAGCTTCTTTCTGCAGATTACCTAATTAATATGTACATTAACTGATTCTGCACTCTAACGGTAACACGGGTAAACATTCTTAGAATTTTTTTTAGTTAATACATACATATTATTACATATTATATTATATTACACATAGAAATACCTGGGCCCATATTCATGCATACAAATATTTGTACTGAGCGGGGATCGAACCCGCGCCTCATGCGTAGCGGTCGCGTTCACTACCGCCACCCCACAGAGGCTGTTGACTGTGACTATTAGTTGGATATGCCAACTAATAGTCTAGTCAACAAGTTGAAAATGGTACAAACTAGAGATACTGCTCTTAAAATTATGTGCGGTAGCTCATTGGATTCAGAATGACGATGACGCCTAGAAAAATGTGCCAAAAGCGTGTATTATATTAAACAATTAAAGATGAAAAAGTTGCATTTCATTTTTTGCGAATATTTCATAAACTATTAATATTTAAATAATTTCAAAAACACTCCAACTTCCGGAACTCTATATCCATTATTTATTATTTTAATTTAACGCTGAAAATAGGTCGCGTCATTTTTAGATGGCGCGCGCGGCGTCAAGGCGGGTACGGCACATTCATTTATTAATTTAATTGAATATACTTTTGTGAAGTTAAAAAAATTATAGTGAATTCTGAACACTATAAATAATTTATTCCCGTTGGAAATTTGACATTATTGCATTTCGCTGATAACTTACAATATTTCAGCAGAATCAATATAGGTTAAAACATTTATAGTTTTATTCAAACATTTTCGATTATTTGTTTAGTGTAATTCTTATTTTTTTATAAATTGAAAATTAACTATCCGTCCTGTTTTGGTGCCATTGTGCCATAGATAGAATATTATAACAAACAACGAAGTTCATAAGAGATCGACGCAGGCGAAAAGCTAGCTTTTCAAATAAAATTATAATCCTGACAAGCATCACACGTCTGATAGCGATAGATGTCCACCGTGTAATGGCGGAGGCGAATAGCCCAATGTGTGGACGCTATTGGCCGAATGCACACGACCGCCTTTGATTTGTGCACAAAAACCGACACCGCTCCAAAGTGAGGCAAGTGATCCCGAGCGACGGCAAGCGAAGACAAGTTGGCGCTTGGCTTCACTCCGCCAACTAGGCGAGCGAGAGCGTTTTCACATCCGATGTCGGTATCGGACGCCGATAGTCGACACCACACTACCGACACCTTGTGCTGTTTTCAGCCATTTAATCGAAAGCACACACAAGTTGGCTAGGGATGAAAAAAGAAAAAGTGCAAGCAATTTTCTACCTTATTGACATGACATGGTATCGAGTTTTTGAAGTGAAAACTTCTTTAGCGGTGTTGGATGAGTAAAATCGTTAAACTCGCGCGTCAGGATCACTTGACCTTTGACCCATAACCGACGACTTTGTACGACGACATGCCGTCATATAACATTCCTAGCTACAGAGTGTTTATTTTACTAGGTGCGCTAAGAAGTTTCGTAGCTTAGCGGTAAGCGCTTCAACTATAAGTCCTTATGGTTTCAGATAGTACCGGGTTCGAAATTGGGCTACTGACACGTTTTGTGATTATTTGTTCTTTTTGTAATTTATTACATTTGTGATTATTTTTCCTGTTTGTAATTTATTAATTTCTTCTGACAGAAAATTAACAGAAAATTAGTGATAGGTTCTATGATTAGCGCTATATTATAGGTATGATATGGTATGTTCTTAGCCATCGCTCGGTAACGCTAGGCCAGCGTGTAAGGAGCTTTTATTTATATAACCAATTAGGTCCAAAATAGCATTCACCTATTTCTTACAATGATCTTCACCTACTAATATAAGATTAAAGTAGTGCAAGTGATTTTCGACCTTATTGACATTACAAATTACAAAGCATCGATTTTTTTTTCTTTTATTCCCTAATTAAGAAAACGACACTAAGGTCAAGAGTCGAAATATATAAGAAGATTCTCGAAATATCCATAAAAATACGCTTTTTTGCACGATTCTAATCACGGAAATGAAACTAAAAGCTCAGTACGAATTAAACTTGGTAACGATCTACAACTATAGTTTGAAAAAAAATAGTGAAAGCAACCTTATTGACATGATATTGTATTGAATTGTTTTTCTTGTATTCGTGATCAGCGTCATCTATTAACGCGAAATAACACGTATCAAAGAAAATGTTATTAACGTCGAAAGCCCCTTGAAGTCGATGTTTCAGTCTCTGTTTGAAAATTGTAGTCTGTTAAAGTCCCACATAACATCCCCACCTGCTTAATTAGCTCCAGTGGTAGTCTGTGGCCGAAACAAGGAAGGGGAAAGAGTACCTGTCATATTTAATAATATCGGGCCAACACAGCGGTTTTGTCTCCGATAGCCGATATCGGGTCTGACAATGTGAAAGACAGGTCTTTGGGGTCGGCAGCACGATTGTAACGGCCCTGGTGTTGCATTTGTCCATACGCCACGATAACAACTTTCCATCAGATGGGCCGTGTGATTATCTGCCACCTAAGTGTTATAAAAAAATAGTTTTGTTTTATTTGTGTGTGTAATAATAATTACGCAAGAAATTATTTAAAAATAAAAATCCCGACTGCTGTCTAAAAGATCGAAACAAGTTTGTTATCAGACTGGATACCCCCTTTGCCAATCATAAACCGAAAATTAATGGATACCGTCGTACCTCTCATTTGAGACCTCATTCATTGAATAGGTCATTCATTTATTGAAGTCTTAAATGCACCCCAAATTCTGGCATGGCTTCAGATGCCTTTGTGCCTATCACTATTTGTTCACGTTCATTTTTTCACTGCTGGTCGATAGAATCACCACAGATAATAAAATCAAGATAAGTATATTTATAAGAAAATATAAGAATTATTCTTATAATGAAACTTTTTTTGTGAATAGCATCTGTTAGAACTTGCAAAAGTATGTCAAAATATTGTCGCCATCACATCGCTATCTAGTTTTACCTCCTGAACTAAATTTCTGCCTGCCTGCCTAATGGAGTTGTGAGTGTAACCGATTTTTCTTCCTGATTGGGCATCTGTATAAGAATTATATTATATTATCTGTGCTATTATACAATTTATACAATACACGCAATTCATACAATTAATACAATTCATACTATAGTTCGTACGAGTATCGGGAGATGGCTCCCACCGTCGCCCCAAGACGGTTGTATAGAAGAATTTGGATGCACTCGTAGCTCGGTGGCTCAGTGGTCAGAGTATTCCCCTTATAAGGGAAAGATCGCGGGTTCGAGTCCCGCCTGAGCGATTCACTTTTTCCTATCTTAATCAATTCATACAATCCATACATAATAATTTATGACTAAAACTTTGCTGACAATGTCGGAAGTTCTTTGCGTAACGATTCTTTCTAAATCTATGGTTGACCTTCTTTATTAAAAAAATATATAAAATTACTTGCAGTGAGCAAAATCGCATTTTGCTCACTGTTTTTATGCAGCAAAACTTACTTGTTTAATAGATATTGGTCCAAAAAGTGAGCAAAATTAATTTTTGCTGCGAGTACTGATTTTCGGTCCTGAGCAAGTGAGGATTTCTAAGATTGAATCACGAGCGTAGCGAGTGTTTCTAATGTAGAATCCTGAGCGTGGTGAGGGACTTAAAGGCAGAGTGCAGTGTAGATAATTTTGTTCACATTACTTTTCACTTCAGCAGCGAGAACGCATAATAAGTATTACTATTAGATTTTTAGGGTGGTAGAAATTTGATGGCACAAATTTGTCACAAATTTCGACCGGGTGAGTACCACCGTGCACTTTTGCGAAAAATCCTCCATAGTAATCCAATCTCGGTTGGATTGCGTTCAGGGGTCAGCAAGTGCATAGCCGGGCAGGGGGGATTGAGGTCGCAGCACGAGTGGGACCGGTGGGTCTTGGCGTAGTCTAGTGGGGGGTGGCGCGGGGCGACGCGCCGAACAGGGAGACCTGTAGAAACGGTGGTGCCGCTGGCCGCCCGCGGCATAGTACAGGGGCCCAACCGGGACTAACCACCCTGGGAGGCTGCCCCACCAGGTCGCGCATAATCCCGATATGGCTCGTCGTGCCGGTTGGTGACCGGACGAGGGAGCCCGGCGACCATACTCGGGGGGGTACGGGGGCCCTTCCGTTCGGCGCGTCGGCTCTCGCCATACCTCACATTCATAGATAAAACCAATATCCCACGCTTTGTCACGCTGTGCTGCGACAACAATCGCCTCTTTTTTCACGCCTTCCCTCCTCCTCTTCATTCTCATGGCAGCGCATAATAACAGTAGATTGGTCTACACAGCGGCAAGAAACTCTCCCTCGAGCTCGCTATTTGAGGTGGAGTCCACGAACATCTGTGGGCTCCATACAAACCTCAACGCCGTCCACCAACACCTGGAGACGGCGAAACCAGCAATGCTGTTTCTTACGGAGACACAAATACGCCGCCCTGATGACACGACCTACTTACTCTACCCCGGCTATGTCCTTGAGGAGAATTTCCGCGCAAAAGCCGGGGTGTGCGTGTTTGTTAGGGCGGATGTTTGTTGTCGCCGTTTGCGCTGCCTAGAGGACCCATCCTTTTCCACCCTTTGGGTACACATAGACCATGGCTCTACGAGTCAGATCTATGTGTGCCTCTACCGCTCCCATACAGGAGATGCCGAGACAACTCGACTCTTTGAATACCTGAGTCAGGCGGCAGATGATGCGCAGGAGCGGTTTCCGAACGCTGAACTGGTGTTTTTGGGGGATTTTAATGCCCACCACGAGATCTGGTTGGGCTCCGCCAAAACAACCCACGCGGGAAGAGCCGCCCATGCATTTGCTCTGGCGCATGGCCTGACCCAATTGGTACACGAGGTCACTAGGATACCAAAAAGGTCGGACCATGAGCCCTCTCTGCTAGACCTTCTGCTGACGAGTCGCCCGGATCAGTACAGTGTTTCGGTGAGCGCCGCTTTAGGTGAATCCGACCATTGTCTGGTCCGTTCCGAGGTGCCCATTTTAGCGCCCCCACGTCCCGTGCAGGGGAAGCGGCGTCTCTGGCACTACTCGTCAGCGGACTGGGATGGACTGCGTGATTATTTTGCGTCCATCCCGTGGGTTGAACGCTGCTTTGAAGGTAAGAACCCATCTGAGGCCGCAACTGCTGTCGCCGGTGAGATCAGTCTGGGCATGGAATATTATAGCCCCTACACTGATGTCGCCGGTGTCCGCAGGGCACGCCCCTGGTTCGGGCGCGAGTGCGCGGAGGCTGTTAATCATAAACAGTCTGCGTACCGCGCTTGGATCAGGGCGCGTGCTACGTGCGATCCCAACGTGGGCCACTTCAAGGCGGCGTACAACAGAGCCACAAAGGCCTGCAAGAGGGCTTATGTCAGAGCGGATGCCCAGCACATAGCGCGGCTTGGTCAGGAGCTAGTAGAGCATCACACGGGCAGCCGTGGCTACTGGCGACTGGCCAAAGCCGTGCAAGCCAACTTCTGCCAGCCTTCGCTGCCCCCGCTGCGCAATCCCGATGGATCCCTGGCCCATGAGCCGCAAGAGAAAGCAAATTTGCTGGTTAATCTCTTTGCGGCCAACTCCCGAGTCGATGATTGTGGTATGGAGCCGCCGACACTGCCCGTCAGTGACCATGCAATGCCTGATATTCTTATCAGGCAACGCGATATCCGAGCAGTGTTGCAGTCACTCGATGTCCGGAAAGCCAGTGGTCCGGACGGTATTCCAGCGGTGGTTCTGCAAAAATGTGCAGCGGAGTTGTCTCCAATGCTTGCGCGGCTGTACCGGCTGTCCTACAGCTCTGGTACAGTGCCTTCGGCTTGGAAAGAGGCGAATGTACAGCCGATCCCCAAGAAGGGGGATCGCTCAGACCCAAACAACTATCGACCCATAGCCGTCACCTCAGTGCTGTGCAAGGTGTTCGAGCACATTATTAACAAACAGCTCATGCGTCACCTTGAAGATCACTCCCTAATTAATGACCGGCAATATGGCTTCAGGCCGAAACGGTCAGCGGGTGATCTTCTGGCGTATGTTAACCATATTTGGGGTGAGGCTATGGATAAGCACGGCGAGTCATTGGCAATTAGCCTTGACATCGCCAAAGCTTTCGATAGAGTTTGGCACAAGTCGCTTCTTTCCAAGTTACCAGCCTTTGGTCTGCCTCCTAGACTGTGTGACTGGGTTGCCGGCTTCTTGCAGGAGCGCCGTATTCGCGTCCTTTGTGATGGACGAGCCTCGGAGTTCTTGCAGGTAAATGCCGGCGTACCGCAGGGATCTGTCCTATCGCCAACTCTCTTTCTTCTGCATATCAATGACATGCTGTCGACCGGCAGCATTCATTGCTATGCGGATGATAGCACCCTACACGGGAGTTATCATGGACGTCCTGCGGATAAGCAGACGCATATCGCGGAAAAAAGGCAGCTTCTTGTCACTGAGCTTGACCGGATCCTGAATCACATTTCCCAATGGGGCTCTGAGAACTTGGTCGAGTTCAATGCCAAGAAGACGCAGGCATGTGCGTTTACAGCAAAGGTATCTTCTTTCCTTCCCCTTCCCACTCTTCAGAGCACGCCACTGCCACTGCGGGACAACCTCAATATCCTCGGTATGGATGTTCGCTGCAAACTGAACAACAAAAACTACATCGAGAGTATCATCAAAGCAGCCTCGCGTAAACTCGGAGTCCTGAACAGAGTGAGACGGTTTTTCACGCCGGAGCAACGGTGTCTTCTTTACAAGACACAAATTCGTTCCTGCGTGGAGTACTGCTCACATCTCTGGGATGGATCCGCTAAGTACTTATTAGATGCTCTCGACAGGTTGCAGCGACGTGCGGTCCGCATTATCGGAAATCCTGAGGTCACGAGTACCCTCGAGTCTCTGCAGATGCGTAGAGATGTTGCTTCCTTGGCAGTTTTTTACCGTCTCTACCACGGTGAATGTTCTGAAGAGCTATTCCAATTAGTCCCACCCTCCCCCTTCCTATACAGGACGACACGTGCAGGACTTAGATGTCACCCCTATACGGTGCAGAACATTCCTTCAAGAACCAAGCGGTTCGGTGACTCTTTCCTTTGTCGCACCATTAAGACCTGGAATTCCTTGCCAGCTCACGTGTTTCCCTCTTCCTACAGTCCCGGGTCCTTTAAGCGGGGCGTGAAAAAGCATCTGATGAGGCCGCAAGCTGAGTGCCACCATTGTTAACATGGCACGTGTATATAATGGTGGCCCTCTTTCTTGAGACTTTACCTTCAGCTTACCATCAGGCGAGGTAAAGTCAAATTGACGTGTCCTATTTATAAAAAAAAAAAAAAAATAATAACACAATGAACATAAACAGATAGAGACTACGTTTATATTTATGATAAATCAAAAAATTCTAAACATTTTAAAAGTTAAAGGTACAATTATTGCAGTTCTGCAATTCTATAAAATACGATAGTAGCACAGTCTCCGAACAAGTCTTCGCACCCTTTGTAAGTCTTCTTTTATGCTTTCAAATATTTTGCGCGAATTCCGCATTAGTATGTTTTATGATTATTTTAATATTATTATTCTTATTCAACACTTTAATTTTTATTTCCGTTATTTTTTTAGGTGTTTAGAAACAGCGTCCATTTTGTTTTATTTTCCAAATGTTGAAAATAGAAATCCCACCAAAAACATTTTCATGTCAAAATGTAGCCAAGACGAGTTTACGTAGCTTACCCTGTAAAAAGTTATCAGTTCTCGTATAAAGCCAAGCTCTAAAGACTGCACGCTCTAAACCTACAAGTTCTACACTACACCTTAGGTTAGGTTAGGGGATAGGTTAGGTTTTTTAATTTTTTGTTGTCTTTGTAGTAATATTGGCTTACATACCAAATTTCAGGTTTCTAGGACTTCAGGAAGTACCCTAACAATTTTGATCAGTTCAGTTCAGTTGATCAGTGAGTGATGAGTCAGTGACGAAATTTATTGGTTTTGAGACGAAGCAAAGTTATGAGAGTTCAAAAACACGACGAAGCGGTTCGAGAAAAGGTAGGTAGTGCCCCCAGATAATTAGAAATTATAAATACTTATGCATTACTTATTTTCGTATACAATTTTACATAAAATATTAAAAAAACATGGTGATCCATTTTGCAAACCTTTCAAATTTAGTTTATTTACGCGTTTCAGAACGAGTTTTCTTTGGGGACGAATTTCGAAGAGAGTAATTTGAAGTAAGTAATTTGAAGATCCGATCTTCAAATTACTTGTATTTGTCAATCTCTCTTTTTTAACGGCGGAAAAGAGATAGAGTGCAGTGTAGATCGAAAGTTCTTTGATTCTTTCTAAACCTTTGGTTGAAAATCTTCTTTTAGAAAAAAAAAAGTTACTTTGTGTCTCACGCAGTGAGCAAAATCGCATTTTGCTCACTGCGTGTAAAGACAACAAAGTAACTTTTTTTTAACTTTTTTACGCAGCAAAACTTATATGTTTGAGCTGCTGAGCTCGCTATGCTCGTGATTCAATCTTAGAATCACTAGCTTGCTCGGGTCTCAAAATCAGCACTCGCAACAAAAAACTATTTTGCTCACTTGTTGTTCAAATACCTAACTATTCCGAGATAGTGGGATGAAAAATATATTTAATTGCTAATTTATGTGTAGATAATTCATTGTACAGACAATATAAGATTGATATTGACTTACAAAGTCCTTAAAATGATCTAAATGCCTTGTTTTTATGTGGATAAAATCCAGGCATTTTGACAACAAAGCGTCAAAACTGATCAACAGGAAGGGGTTCCTGTAGATCATTTTGAGGCTTTGTTGTCAAAATCGTTCTGATGCTGACTGAAGGTGAGTGTGTAGGCCAGCCGGGGTCGACCTCGCAGCACATTTTGAGGCGAGAGACGTCGCTGGTGTTGCACATGTCTATAAGCCTCGGTATTCACTTATAGGTAGGTCACGTGCTTGTCTACTACCTAAGTGGTATAAAAATGTTTTAAAAATGGGCAAATCAAAAACACTTGAAACCGGTAGGCTTGCATGACAGTAAAAGAAGATAGAAGCAGATTCCGGGCAGCTCTCTCTACCTAGTACCTTCCTCAAAAGGGAAAAGGCGAGAGCATTGCGGTACTATGTAATTAACAACAAATTAATAAACCGTTACCGTTACTAAGAAGCAATCCATCTCGTAGCCAGGGTTTCAAAAACTTATAAATCATACTCTTTTCTGTGTACTTCATATTTGACAGAATTTTCTGGAAAAAAGATCTGAAGTAAGGTAAAACAGGATATAGCTATCGTGGACTTAAACGATTTAAAATTTAAAAGAATAGGCGGATAATTGCTAAGTACTATTAGTATCACGAACCGATATGATATGGAAATATGGATACCCTGGGTGCCAAATTAGCAGTGTACAGAGATCTGTAGTCTTTTTGTAACACAATTGCATATCTATAACTTAATCCAAAGTCATAGATCTTGGTAAATCCGTAGGAATGCTCGAAAATTGTTATCAATTCTTTAAACAATACCAAAAATCTGAATTTAGAAAAATCTACCCCGCCTAGCAAGAGCTTCAAATCCACCCAGAATTCAAACCTGCCATACGTTTACGGTTTATTAAACACCAGACTGACGAAATAGCTACAGATGAGCCAATTGAGACATAATTCTTATTTGAATTTTTAAACAACTTGCCAGACGTCGCTCGTTTCAATATCTATGAAAGAGAGATTTCAACAATTAAAAAACTATTTGGAGGCGTGGTTTGTTTACATGACATAATAAAAATTAGGAAAAAACTCCAGTAACAGCTCGTTGCTTCTAATTTCGATATTGACGGCGATGCAGTATTGTAACGAGCTCATAGTCTGAAATTTTTCTTTCGGATAATGAAATTAGGTACTTGTATAAAAGTTCTCAATTTCACTCAACTGCCCAATATTCAAGAACTATATCCTAATGTATGGATTACATCCCGAATTTTTGCAATCATGCCGGCTACAGTTGCTACTGGAGAACGAAACTACGTCATCTAGATCTGGGTTAGAGTTTTGATCTATAGATTTTTGGGCGGTAATATTTTAATAGCTGTTTGAGATTTGCTTGTGAAATTTGAAGCACATACGTATCTCGCAAGTCTTAATATATGAGCCAAATTTGATACGTTTATGTGAAATAATTTTTGAGTTATGAGGGGTCGAAAGTAGATCCAAATGGTTCGTGTAATATTACACGGTGCTGTACGCCAATTCCGTCTTGAACTTGGCTCGACACGCTGCCGCGTCACAGATTACCTAGCTTGGCGACGTGTCTAGTACTTAATACAACTCATAAATAAATAGACAGCTAAGAGTATTTACTAAGATAAACGACGTGGGTGCTTCCAAGGATTTACAGTACTTTTTCTGTTTTTGGTGGTGGATAGGGACAGAGCAAGTCAAACACCAGTGGCCTGAACCATGAACGAACTGTCGAGCCGCCATTGAGTTTGATTCGAAGTATATCTGTGTACCCTACACAGACACAAAGAGAAAATAAATACCTACCGATTTATGTTCGCAAAACAAGACAAAACAAGGTAAGAAATATCCTGACTATGACGTTCGGAGTAACCAAAATTAATGGAGGCTTGGAAGTTCCTTCATGGGTCAGGCCAATGGCGTTTGAGAAAAGAGACCAAGTCAAACACCATTGGCCTGAATTCGTACTCGTACGAACCGAAGCGAGCCGCCATTAAATTTGGTTCGAGGTATACCTAACTTCTTGTTCGAATAATAGACACCGGTGGACATAAAATGTTATAGTTAAATTGTACTTTAATTAATATACACAAAGCAACACTTTCGTAATTTAATCCCCCATAAAACAGGGTTACCAAACTTTTAGATGTGCAGCGCACTTACTGGTTCAGTATTTTTTCTAGGCGTCCTAACTATTTGAAATAGGGAAGTGTAGATACAAAAAAATTATATTAAGGTAAGTACTCTAAAAATACACGCTTTCAAGGATGCCAAATAGCTCGAAAAGCATATGCTCATAATGTCCTAGCGGAATGCGAGAGGTGTCTACAGACGTACGGTCTCCGTGGCCACACAACGACACAATATTATTTTGAAAATTAATGTGATGTATGAAATGGTTGGATTATCAAAATTTTTCTTTCGTGTGATAGGACCTGTTACCGGTTCTCTCATTTCTTGCTCAACATTGATCTTTATGCGATATTTGCTCTATTTTTGCCGCAACAACAACCTTTCCACAAATTTTGCAGGCACGTATTAAAATAATCACGTGATTGTCAAGCATTTTATTGTATTATGGCATAGTGAAGAAAAGCGATGCACGACGCGACGCTCCTCTTTCGGCACACCAGCACAGATTACCTTTTTTATCCTTTGTGACCATTTTGGGCGCAGGGCAAGGCCGAAGGTGAGGTAGCTAGTGCACATCCCTCGCACCCCGTCTGACCCAGGGCCATCTCTCTTGATCTGACCCTCTTCGGATGGGGGGACCACGGGGTCCCCAACTCGACCCAGGTATTCGCAATGCGCGCCGCCGCCGAGACATGCTTCTACTAGGGTAATAGGCGCCTCCACCCGTCGCCACGGAGGGCATACTTAGGGAAAACCTACCTGAACACATTGAAAGTACTTACCTCAATGTCTTCATGGTTGTATATTACAACAACCCCAATTGGATATGACCAAACGTGGTAAATACCATCATGACTGTTTGCGAAGTCTCTCATCATTTTCATTAATTCAACTGTAGGTAAAGCAAAAAGCAATAAATCATTAGGATAAGTAACTTTACGCTCTCACTCAACACGCTCCATCCATATGCATAAATACATGCTCGTATACACACCTACCCTTACAATACATTTTAAGTTGTATGTTGTTTTGTATTAGAAGTTGTACCCTTTGTTTATTAGTTTTGAGTCTGGTTTTGTAAAGGTTGTGGAATGAACTTCCTGCCGTGGTTTTCCCAAGCGAATACAATATGGGGTTCTTCAAGAAGGGTATTAGAAGGTATCTACAGGGTCGGTAGCACGATTGTGATGCCCCTGGTGTAGCAAACGTCCATAGGCCACGGTAACCACTTCCCATCAGGCATGAGTGGCATAAAAAAAAATTTCACGATTCAGATAATAAGTATTTTAACGACCTCAAAAACAAGAATGTACAGTCAAATTAATAAGTCGGTCAATTTATTTGGCTACCGTTAGTTTGGATAACATTCTCGTTTATGCTTATTTTTTATCCCATAAAAATAAAAATACTTGTCAAAACCACCAAGTTTCGCCTCAGTCGTTCTACCGTAAACAGTTGTGAGATACATGAAATATCAAATCAGGTATTAATTTATTCAGTTCTTACTTATGGGACCTTCTGTCAAAGTTGTTACGTAATTATCTAACCCAACATCTTACAGTGACCGTATTAATATTAGGTCCTTACGTATGAAATTAGCGTTTTGTCGTACTGATCAATTTGATCTGAAATCTCCTCTCTCCTCTCTCTCCTCTCTCCTCCCTCTCCTCTCCTCTGTGGTTAAGAATTCCAAATTCAAATTAATAAATTCATTTAGCTGGTTTTTTTTCCTTGGAAAACAGTCATTCATTTGTTATTTTCCTCATTATTTTTTCTTTGGCGTCGCTTATTACCGCGCAATGGAAAACATGAAATATCGGTATATTTACGAGTACGAGTTCTACCGTGGCACCAGTGCTGCAGAAACAGCTCGAAGAATTATTGATGTGTACGGCTTTGGTGTCGCTAAAGACAGCACGGTACGTTTTTGGTTTCAACGTTTTCGTTCTGGAAATTTCGACCTTAAAAACCAACCCTGTGGACGGCCGGAGATCAAAGTGAAAAACGAAGAATCAAAGGCTATTGTGGAAGCGGATCCATCACAAAGCACTTCAGAGATAGCGGCAGGCTTCGGGGTAAGTGACAAAACTGTATTAATACACTTGAAGCAAATCGGGAAAGTAAAAAAAATCGAACGATGGGTACCTCATGAATTGAGTGAATCGAACTTGCAAACACGGGTCGCCTGCTGTGTTACTTTGCTCAACCGACACAATAATGAAGGGATTTTAAATCGAATCATTACTTGTGATGAAAAATGGATATTGTACGATAATCGAAAGCGCTCATCGCAATGGCTGAACCCTGGAGACCCAGCCAAAGCCTGCCCTAAACGAAAATTGACTCAGAAAAAGTTACTTGTAAGTGTTTGGTGGACTAGCGCCGGTATCGTTCACTACAGCTTTCTTAAATCTGGTCAAACGATTACGGCAGATATCTATTGTCAGCAACTGCAAACCATGAAGGAAGAACTAGCTGTTAAACAACCGAGATTGGTCAATCGCTCTAGGCCACTGCTGCTTCACGACAACGCAAGACCACACACTGCACAACAAACAACCACTAAGTTAGCTGAGCTACAATTGGAATATCTGCGACATCCACCGTACTCCCCGGACCTTGCTCTAACAGATTACCATTTCTTCCGGAATTTGGACAACTTCTTACAAGGAAAAAAATTCCACTCCGATGCAGCAGTCCAAACCGCCTTCAAAGAGTTTATTGATTCTCGCCCCCATGGTTTTTATAGTAAAGGGATCAATGAACTACCCATAAGATGGCAAAAGTGCATAGATAACAACGGTGTATACTTTGATTAATTAAATATATTTTACAAAAAAAAACGACTTTTTATTCCTCCCGTACAAAACGCCAATTTCATACGTAAGGCCCTAATACTACGCTTATACAATGCCTGCTCGATTACTGAAAGGTTAAACTTCCAGTTTTATCCACAAAGAAGTTCGAAAATGGCCTGACTTCTCGAAGCAGTCGGGTAAAGTATGGTACGGCCGTGCCGCCTTTATAGGGCGACTTTACCGTGCCCCCGATTAAATAAATAACCAAACTGAACTTGTTGACTTAACAGTTGAATTTGGTGTTTAAACAAATGCTATAGTAATAGCACTCATTACATTTTTTTTTTAGTGCGGCAATCTGACAAAATTAGGATCTTTCACAAGTTACCTAATATCAGCATTTAATTTTTCACCACAAATAAGTATAGCAAAAACAATCGGAATTAAGTAGGTACACATCTGTTTGACGAAGCCATATCGATTTTTTTTTTACAAAATATATTTTAGTGACTCATAACAAAAGTGAAAATTTAAGTAATAATTTGTAAATGATGAGCTATAACTTTTTTTGTTGATTTTATTTACAATTTTACCTGGTGTTCGAAGTAAAGTCAGTGCATCGCCCACTAAAAAATCTTTCTTTGAGCCTGGTATTTTTTTCAACATTCGAGCTCGTTTATTATAGTTTAATAGAATATGCAGAACGCATAAACCCACTACAATCCCGCACAAATAAAAAATCATTTTTAATATGTTCAATACGTTTGTGCTTAACAAATAGATTAATAATAGTGGGCCGGCAATAGAAATACGTATCGTTTTACGTATCCGCACTCGTCACTTAATAAAATTAATGAGACTCATAATCTACCAATCTGACTAACAACAACTACACTACCGGCAAGTTATGATGGCCGTTTTGACGTTTGTCGACTCATGCAGTTTCGTATTAATTAGTAATTACATTTGAAGGAACAAATTGCTGTTCTTTATTGTCAATAATGACATGCAGTTAGTCATAAAATTTATCGAATGTATTAATAGGTCGTTACATATGAAATTGCCGTTTTATTGAGCTATTCCAATTAGTCCCACCCTCTCCCTTCCTATACAGGACGACACGTGCAGGACTTAGATGTCACCCCTATACGGTGCAGAACATTCCTTCAACAACCAAGCGGTTCGGTGACTCTTTACTTTGTCGCACCATTAAGACCTGGAATTCCTTGCCTGCTCACGTGTTTCCCTCTTCCTACAGTCCCGGGTCCTTTAAGCGGGGCGTGTAAAAGCATCTGATGAGGCCGTCAAGCTGAGTGCCACCATTGTTAACATGGCACGTGTATAATAATGGTGGCCCTCTTTCTTGAGACTTTATCTTTATCTTACCATCAGGCGAGGTAAAATCAAATAGACGTGTCCTATTTATAAAAAAAAAGAAACTGGAGGAAACCCAATTTGCAGTACTAACATTTTTGAATTTTTTTAGGAATGACTAATCCAATTTTTTTTTTGTGTATGAAGGAGACAACATTAGGCTAACAGCAACTTTTATTACATTAAAAATGTGTGACCACTTGAAAAAAGGTAATATGAAAATCATCAAAATGGATAGCATTTAGGAAGTACTGTTTTTGAAGATCGATTTTAATTTATCAAGTGGCCAATAAAAACAAAATTTAATACAAAGTTGTAAAATCTTGAAATCACCTTTCAAACAAAGTATAAATAATGGAAATAGCTATTAAATTACAGGAATAAGGAACTCATGAATCTGTAATACGATCAATGCATTTAAAAGAAAACTGTTTACATTACTAATGGATAAAATGTGCTTATACTTTTAAGGAATTTCGCCCGCGTTTGGCTTCGTGTAAAATACAGATTAAAAAATCGCAACTTTAATAAGTAAAAATAAATTATTTACAATTCATATTTTAGTGAAATAAGGAGATTGAAACCATTCCATATATTCCTGGACCAAGAATATAACCAGATAAAAATGGTATCAATTATTAATAGATCTGGGGGCACGGGAGTGCCCTCGCCAAGACGTTCCAAGCTAAGCGCAAGGGCACTACCTGCCTTTTCTCGAAACGCTTCGTCGTTATTTTGAACTCTTATAACTTTGCTTTTGATGATGCTAAATAGTTTAAATTTTCAAGATAGAATGCCATCGGTACAATCATTAAACATACAAAGTTTGAATGTCGTAGCTATTATACTTTAGATTTTATTAATGGCTCAAAACCTATAATTTCGCCACTGACTCATCACTCACTGATCATCAAAATTGTTAGGGTACTTCCTGAAGTCCTAGAAAGCTGAAATTTGGTATGTAAGCTAATATTACTACTCGGAAAACAAAAAATTAAAAACCTAACCTAATTTTTTTAAAAATACCTGCCACGGTGGAAGTTTGTATATGAGACTTGACTACACTTTGCGCTACATAAGTCAAAATTAATTAAAATATTTCTTATAACAAATAAATACTTACTTCTAAATTTTTAACTTATTTACAAAAATAAATGAAATCCCACCATAAGCCAACCAAATGTTGCCAAGACGAGTTTACGTAGATTACCCTGTGAAAAAGTTATGAGATTTCGTATAAATTCAAGCTCTAAAGACTGCACGCTCTAATCCTAGCTCTACACTACTCCGTAGGTTTAGAGCGTGAGCGTGGGTAACCTACGTAAATTCGTCTTGGCAATATTTTGACATGAAAATGTTTTGGTGGGATATAAATTTACCAGTCCCCTTCTGAAAATTTCGTAGGTTTTGTCAATCTGAGATCAGAGTTATTGGCGGTTTGATAAAAGTGAGGTTATATTCCAAAAAGATCTGATTACTTAGTTCTTTAAGCACTAATTGGTATTGTAGTTAGTGGAGAATGTTTTAAAAGGCATATTATGAATTATTATTCATGGCCTCAAAAAATAACGGGAAAGATTTTATCGAATGGACAGCCAGAATAAAGGACATTATAGTAATAAATATTTTATTCAACTTATTATACTGAAAATATCGAATTGTGCAGGTGGAACAATATATTGGTACCTAGCCAGCTAAGGTACCTTTTATACCATGATATGCGTGCAGCAGCCTACAGTTCGCTTGCCTAGAATGCAGTTTTATTTTTATTTTTTATTCGTTTAACAAATTACTTAATAGGACATAATGACAGCATAGTAGTATCAATAAACCACTAAGCTTAGTGCTAATACTACCCTACTTACAAAGCATGCCCTACAATATGCAAAGATTCTTTTTTTAAAAGAGGGCGTAGTTTTCGAAATAAACAATTACAAAACACTGTAAGTGCACGAGCAAACACACAATCCCGAAAATAAATAACTGCAAAGACCTGTTACCAATATAAAACACAGCAAGTCGCATATACTTACTGAGTTTCTTGTTGGCAATTGAGACTTACTAGGTTTTATATTTGAGGATTGTAGTTTAAATTAAACTATAATAAGTCTTAAATATACAGTTCAATAATCTAGTAAAGTATCACACTGTATTTAATTTTGGTAGTTAATGGTTAGATAGATCAAAATAACCATTACAAAGTTAGTAGGTAAATTACCTTATTTTGCGAATACATATAGGCAATCATCTTATCTATGACATATAATAATTATTTTTGTACAATACCACGTAATTTTGAACGGCATGTTGAATATGTGTTTTTTCACTCCACAGTAAAAAACAGTTTTTATGGTTTACTGTGTTTTTTTAGGGAAAGCCAATTGGTGAAAATGAATACGACCTATTTCGTTCAGCTTGTATATACTATTTATCACATAACAGAAAAAAACTATTTATAGTCGTTTCCCTTTCATAAAAGTCACTTTCACCTAAGTCAAACATGTCAAATGTAAATGTAATAAATAACATTTTCTAAACAATTACCAAAACTAACAAACATGGGCATATTAAAATGGAAAATGTATATATAGATCAAAATACAAACGTTCTGCAACCAGATCCAACAAAACCGGCCAAGAATATTATGAAACCTTATCGTCGATCCAACAAAATTTTTATGGTTGAGGTATATTATTGTTCTAAGAATCATTATGTTCAATTTAAAGTTGTAAACAATATACAATGACGTGTCCTATTATTCTAGCCATGATTCTTGTTTCCTTAGCATCTTACTCTGTACGAGAAATCTGGTTGGTTATAGAATAACCACATTAGATTTAGAGGTTAAGCCATAAGATCTGCGTTTCATTCGTTCGAGTTTAGACATCAGCTACTCGAAAGTACTTGTACTTTTATCCAGCTACATCGATCAAAACTGGCATATTTTTAGTCATAGTTATTGTGAATAGAACCTAAATACGGTTAGGTTACTGCTTCAAAATTGCTATTAAGAATTTTGACCATAATAATAAATACAAAGAGCTTATATATTTAGGCATTTCAGGCTTACATAATATATTTATATTCATCTATTATTCAGACAATTTTTAATTCAAATTCTTTATTCGGTAACAAGATATAATAACATTGGCTTGTGATTGGAGCCTCCTTTTAAGCAAGAAATGCTTGTAGTAGGAACTCCGCACTTCCATATCATAAATTTTATTACATGGTAATCGTAAATCAAGACAATCCGTTTTTATGTTTTATTTTGTCTCATTTAGTGTGTGTGTGTCTTCGTGTGTGTGTGTGTGTGTGTGTGTGTGTGTGTGTGTTTGTGAGTGTGTGTGTGTGTATGCTTGTGAGTGTGTGTATGCTTGTGAGTGTGTGTGTGTGTGTGTGTGTTTGTGTGAATGTGTGTGTGTGTGTGTGTAAAAGGTAATTTCGTAAGTGAGTAGGTCTGTATGCATGAATTATTTTATGAGTGCCTCGGTGCCGTCATAGCTCATTGTTTTTAGGTATTCTATAAGAAGCTTTTTTCCTTCGTGTGTTTGTTTGTTGTGTATATGTATTATTTTGTTTAGTTTATTGTATAATTTAGCAGCACGAATAGTATATTGCTTATCAGCAAACTGAGTTTTTGTCACTGGTGTCTCCACGACAACATCCTTCCGCCTCTTTAGATTTGTGCCACTATGGCACGGAAGTGTTTTATGTATTTTTAAAATAGTATGGGTGATGTATAGTTTTCTAACAGAGAGTAGGTTACTGATTTGATAGAGATTTTCGGTAGGGAATCGAATTGGCTTGAAATACATTATTTGATCAGCGATCTCTGTCCTCGTTCGACCTCGATAAACCTTGTTTTTATAGCGCCACCCCAGACTATTATACAATACACAAGGATGGATTGTGCAAGGGCAACATAGATTTCATTTAAGAGATTCCTAGAATGCCTTGATGTGTTATTTAAATTAGTTGGTACCACGTGTCTCAGGGTTTTGAATATGTAGCCTAATTTTCTAATTCGCTTTGTTACATGTTAGAGATGTGGGAACCATGATAAGTTTTGGTCTATTATGACACCTAAGTATTTCGTCTCTAGGACTTTATTTATTTTAGGACAGGTACAGTTTACAAGTTTATCACAGGAATGAATTCTAAGACTAAGATCTTCCTTTGGTTGTGTACGTTCAGTGATGGTGAAACAAATATAGTTTGTTTTAGCTGTGTTTAAGGTCAGTAAGTTATCATTAAGCCGATGACTTATCTGAGCCAAACCTTTCTCAGCACTACACTTGACGTTTGACCAATTGTTACCATGAAACAGAACAGCAGTGTCATCGGCGTACGAAAATATTTTTGCGTTATTAACTTTTAAGTCACAGAGGTCATTAATATATATTAGGAATAATGTAGGGCCTAAGACGCTTCCTTGCGGCACGCCATATGACACTACTACTTCATCACTGGTATATTGTCCTATTCTGATCCTCTACTTTCTGTTTGTTAGGTAATCCTTGAAGAAATCCAAAGGAATTCCTCTTATCCCGATTTTTTCTAATTTGGTCACTAGGGTTGGAACAGAGACAGTGTCAAACGCTTTTTTGAGATCTAAGAATGCTGTTATGCATTTCCTTCCCTTGTCAAGATGCTCAGTTACTAAAGCTTTGAGTTCTGTAACTGCATCCTCTGTGGATACTCCCTGTCTGAACCCAAATTGTGATTTTGATAGTAATTTGAAGTTATTAAGATAGTTAATGAGTCTTGTATTGGTTAATTTTTCTAAGAGTTTTGATATCGCTGGTAAAACCGAGATAGGTCTATAGTTATTGACGTCGTCTCTGTCCCCTCCCTTGTGTATCGGAGTTATGATGGATTGCTTCAGTGGAGTTGGGAAAATACCATTTGCAAAGCAGAGGTTAACAAGATGTGTAAGAATAGGTACAACCTCCCTGCGAACGTATTGTAAGAATCTGGTAGAGATATTATCACATCCTGGTGCACTGTCCACTTTCATACTCATTAGCGTTCTTTCTACTTCCTCGGGGTCGGTGTCCAAGAGCACGAGGGAATTGACTGGCGTTGGTAAAAGCTTGAGTCGATCATTAGGATTATGATTTGGTGTGAGTTGAATTTGTTCTGCTAGTTTTCTGCCTACACTTGCAAAGTAGTCGTTTACCGCATTCACAGATTCAACAGGGGTCGGTTTTATATTTAGCAATTCAGTACATGGATTTTTTATCTTTTATTGTATGTTATAGACTTAACATTTTCCCAGAGTAACTTGGTGTTTGTGAGTGAGTTAGCAAGTAGTCCTCTTTCATATTTTCTTTTTAATTTTTTTAAAAGGTTGTTGCAGTAGTTTCTGTGTCGGCTGTAAGTGATTTTTAATACTAGATTGTAAGGTTCATTACGAGATTTCTTTTGTAATTTGTTACGGTTATTGATGCAGCGTAGCAATCCCTGAGTTACCCATGGTTTAATTATTCTTTTACTGTTAGGAATTGCTGTGGTTATAGTGCTATTTTAATTGAGTCTGTTAATTTTGTAATGACTTTGTCTATAACTATGTTTGGGTCTTTATATGACAGTATTTGTGGAAGGTTACTTTCTTGCAAGTAATTTAAAGCTTGTTCAAAATTTATTTTAGTGGTTGTTTTCTTAGTGGGTACATCGTTTTCTTTTATTTTTGAATGCGTGAGTATTGAAGTGGTCAGTAATAGAGGTATATATTATAGCTACGGATGCAGAAGTCTTTTTCTTGTGTATCTTGATCATGAAATGGTCAAGGCAGTTTGGTTCTCTCGTAATCGATGTGTGCCCAGCCAATATCCCATACGCCGACAGCTTAATATATATAATATAACTTATACGCTTTTTCCTATCCTGAGTCTTCTCTTCTTCCTTGGGTCTTATATTTATGTTAATATCCCCGGCTATAATTATGTTTTTCTGTGACAGTATTAAGTCTAGGTGTGCACAAAGCGAGTCTATAAAAATGTCAGTGTTATAGTAGGATGGGGAGCGGTAGATACATAAAAAAATGTTGTCATTATTGTTAACTGTAGACAGGATGCCTCCGCCAGATAAATTTCTTTGACGTTTGCTTGTATAGTTTTTTTTATATACACAACCACTCCGTCGTTTTGGTTTAATTCACGTGTTGTAGTATGTGAGTCGTAATTACTCAGTTGTGGTCTGGCGTGATCAGCACTTAGTCTACATCTCCGTTAATATTATGACGTCCAATTCGAAGTCAAAACCAGATAACAATGTATAAAATTCGTTGAAGTTGCAATATATACTTCTGATATTCTGTGATACAATGGATAAGTCATTATTCTTAACGTGAATATATTGAGAAAGATTTGAGGAATCGCATATAAATGAACTGGCGATCTCGAAATTGTCGATCTCATTTGATCTTTGTAATATATCATCCAGTATCATTATGTTTAAATGGGACTATCATCACTCCAATACAGTAGGTAAGTATCTTTCTCAAAGTCTGTGAAAATGTTAGGTGGAAACAAACTATGTGAAAGTATCTTTTTGTCATTGAATTTGGTTATTTGTGATGCGTGAGAATTAAGTTTACAATTTACTACGAACATGGTAATTACATACCAATGAGTATCATTATAATATATAATGGAGTGCAAAAGTAAAGACGTTAGAATAACCTTATGGACCTCTAATACAATGCATGTATAGATGCTTGTTTCTATGTAAGTTATTGTAGTTGTTTGATAGATGTATAGTATAGTGTAAGTGACGTATGATTGTGATAATGTATAAACATGATATTTTTGTATTGGTTTCATTTTAGCTTGTATGATGTATGTATGTGATTGGTGTGTGTAAGGGTGTGAGACAAGAGTACAGTATGCAAACAATTCTAGACAGTAACTTATTACTAGTTTCTTAACGCTAAAGTAACACAACATTCGAAGACACAAGATGTTTGAAACACATTGTTTGTGTTTCATTGCACAGTGTGCTGAGGGAAATGATTTAATAGGGATTAAATACAGATGAATTTGGTAAGTAGGATCGGAAGATAGTCATGTTTTCAACAAAAGTAGTTGAATTTGTTCTTCGTTTCATATTGTTATTGTTGGGGCTTGATCATCCTTCCTAAGGTACACTTTGCCATAAGCCGTCCAGCAGTATTTGTATGTTCCAGCTTTCATTAGATCTCGGGCAAGGAAATACAGGCGAGATGCTTTAGCGGTTAGATGTTCAGAAAGAAAGACCGGTGTATCTTCCTGTGTTTTGGAACCAAGATGTTTATAGCACAGTTTGGATTTGTGTTTTTAATTTAATTATAATGTAATTTGTGAAGAAAATAATAAAATTAACTTTCGATAAAATTTGAAAATGACAGCCGGACTCCTTAATGGTAAAGGAGTTGGCCTTATGATCGAAAGGTCCCGGGTTGGAATCCTGGCCATTACACTACCGACATGAAACCACTCCTAGCACAAGTAATTTAGCTTAGTTGGAGGGGTTAGAGGGAATAGTAGTAATTTTGGTTGCTAATATTCTTTTGAAAAAAAGAACGTAGTTCAAGTCCCTACCTACATTAAATATGTCCCTAGCTAATTGTTTTTTTCTATAATTATTCCAACAGCTTCGTAGGGCGACAAGGCTGGGGCGAGTACGTGTATTGGTCAGGGAGTTTGCCGGAGACATCCGATCTTTGTGGAAATATGGTGCACCCTTTCCCACCTTCCTCAAGCTTATCGGAACTCTCATTCTGTGCCTGATCGTTCTTTTACCACTTATTTATCCAATGTTCATATTAATAATCACTTACTTCACCTATGAGAGCCTATATCTGAGGTAAGAAAAAGTCATTTTAAGCAATTTTATCTAAAGCACATTTCTTTTAATTCATTTTCGGTCAGTCAATACGACCGTTCTTTGTCAAAAGCTTAGTGGGAAGTTTAGCTAAAGTAATCAACGAAAATATTAGTAAATTTGGTTAAAAGTACCACACGTTTTGAGAAGTATCATTGTGCGGTATGGCGGTAGAGCGCTTTACTGGCACTCCCAACCTCGAGAAGAAAGCCTGCACCAGAGAGTCGCCCGACGACGCTCGCACTTGTAAATAACAATAGGTCTGTGGAAGGTATAATATATTTACTGGGTATATTTGATCTGTAGGTCTAAAAACGCCATATTGTAGTATTTTTTTACTAGCTTAATTTGCAAAGTCCATCATATCATTTGACAGTTTTGTATGCAAATGCGTAAAATGGTTTCAATCTATATGAGCCATTCATAATGTCAAATTCGTCACGTATTGGATGTTAGTAAGGACATACATTTTGCGTTCATTTTGGTGTTTTGATTGTAATTGTTGTATTATTATGCCTTCGTGTCAGAACCTACAGACTTCAACTTCTTCAAAATGGCGTCTGCAGCAAATCACCACAATTCGCCAATGTCAAGTAAAATGTAATATAAAATTATTAAAGGCGACACGCCAATGTCGAATGTACCATAGCCACGTTAGCCAGTAAATATGTTTCCGTGTGTCCGCCCCCCACGAGGTTCTGGTGGACGATCAGGACGTGTGGTTGGGTAGAGGGCATTTAGGGGGCAGAACCAACACAAACATTCAAACAAACTTGACAATTAACACTGACAATTCAGTTTTTTAAATCATTGCAGACAAAATTGCCACCCGGAAAAAAAAATAGCAAACATATTTGTGGATTCCTTTTATTTTACTTTAAATTCAGGTTTATTAGATGTTAACCATGACTTTTGGTATACAAAACATAATAGCTACTGATTAACACTGTGTAAAATGGCAGAATCTTATTTTAGTCAATACCTACCGCACAAAAACGATTCGGCTCGTCACTATATTTTTATTTTTGTTGTAGCAACATCAGTAACGATTGTCACTAGAATATGAATATGTTGCAGATGAAATATGAATGAAATATTAAACAAGTTAAAATTTCATGGTCTTCATGTCTCCTACTTATCTGCAACTGAACATCAATATATAATGTGCCCTTTTTAGACCTGCAGAAATCTAAAACAAATTAATTTCAATACAAATTAATTTTACAGCTGGTCTCAAGACCAACCGTGGAAGTTTCTACCAAGACCCATTATCCGAAGAGCTCTTTCCGCGGCGTTTCGCCCATCGGGAGCACATGACATATGGAAGGTTCGGGAGGTCCTCACAAGGGGAATTCTACTCGCACACTCACTTGCCACCTCTGTCGACTATTTGTGTGTAATGCAAGGACTTTTAGATGAAACATAGAACACTAAATGTTTTAGTAATTGTTTAAATATGATACTACGCTTTTAGTAAACAACTGACAAATAAAGTAAACTACAACAAAAAGCCTTTCACTCACTTCTTACTAATTGTATGACACATCATCATTTTCATGAAAATATGATGACGTATTTTCTTAATTGCCGTCGAGGTCAAGGCGACCTCGGAGCTCAGAGTCCGCCTTCTGGCTCTTCCTCCTCCACTTCACACGATCTTAGGCGTCGGTAGTCGGGCCATTTGCACGCATGTCGCCCTCCATGACGTCAAGCCAGGACTACCAATTGTTTGACACCTACCTACACATATCATTGTAAACACTAAATGAACCGTTCCAGCTTTTGGATAATGGGTTAGTTTATTCGGAATCCTAATCAATGCTTATATTATAAAGAGGGAAAGATTGTGAGGTTGCAGAGGGAATTTTCTCTGGATCTACGATCTAAGCCAGGGGTAACAAGTAGTTCTTACAATATATCTAAATAGTCTTAAGTATACCTCATACCATCAACTATCTACCAGGGAATGTCCCGTCAAATTGATATACCAGAGATTAGCCAAGTGGAACGGAAAAACAAATAGGCTATGGAAAATTGAATGTCTTCCCAAAACCTAAACTAGTTTCCTTGCATTTGTGACGAGGTGGCACTGTTGCATTTACTATAATGTTTCTTGAAGGCACCATTCCTCACAAAATATTATTAGAATGCCCACCCGGAAGCATAGTATACCTAAGCAAAGTCCACCAACTGAGTCGTGAATGTAGCATTTATATAATCGGTATAAACTCCCTGAATAACCTTTCTCCAATATGTCCTTGCCTACAAATTTCACCAGTTGAATTTGACATAATCATTAACCACCGATTAGGGAGCAATAAATAATAGTACATTACTACAGAGGCCGGGAAGAAAGGGGTTGCCAGCCGAAGTCATATAGACGGCCGAGCGAAGCGAGGCCGGATAAGTCTGAGGCAGGTAACCCCATATTTCCCGCCGAGGTAAGTATAGTGCTTTTCTCAAACAGGCAATGAAATAAACAACAAAAAAATTAAAGATTTATTTTTAAAGAAATTAAAAGTAAACAAAATAAAAATTAAACCTCACGTGTATACTATTTTGTCTATTTTAGCTTGATTTTAACAGAAAACATTTACATTTATGTTCATTTTCATGTTACTTAAAAAAGTATAAAGGCACGTTTCTGAACGAACAGTGACACTTATCATATAAATGTCAATCTGTTGCAACTAATTTAGGTAAATATTAATATTTCAATGTTTATATGTATAGTTAAGAAAACAATTGATAATAATGTGTTATTTAGTTAATGTGGATTTTTTATGTAAATAAAACTGCTCTAAGTACATACCAAGTCGTTTATTGTTTTTTTTTAATAGATACGCATAGTGGCAGAGTGTACCTTTGCCAAATTTATGTGGAATCGAAATTAAAAAAGAGGACTTCTCCGGCCTAGGCCTTGCAAGGTTTGTATGAAATTTCATTACCGGCCTCTGGTCCGAGCCGCGCCTGAAACGTCATACTTCGCAGCCTATTAAGAGAAACGTAATGTCAATATTTCATTGCATGTTTGAGAAAAAAAATTAACACACTACAGTTGAAAAGTGATACGCGCATTAAGTCTTATGATAGGGAAGGTTCAGGGTATTTGTGAAACAGCCGGTTATTAGTATAATAACAAATTACAAAAGTATAATTAAAGACGCTTCACATATTAAATAATAATTTAATATGAAATCGCTGTAAAGAATTTCTCTACCTTATCTACGTAATGTATAGTCTTAAGATGGTATCGAATTCTATGTGATACCGTCCAATATTGAAATTATCTACCTACTATCACAATGGACACGTGTATCCATTTTTAAGTATAATATACTAGCTGATGCCCGCGACTCTGCCCGCGTGGATATCAGACGGATATAAAAAAAAAGACGGTTGCACTCTGGGAGTGCCGGCAGAAGTGAAAACAATTTCCTTTTTTTCTTTCTTCGTTATATACATAGAAAAAGATAAAAAAGAACATACCATACCATACCTATAATATAGCGCTAATCATAGAACCTATCACTTATTTTCTGCTAATTTTCTGTCAGAAGAAATTAATAAATTATGAACAGAAAAAATAATCACAAAAAATAATAAATTACAGAAAGAAAAAATAAAATCATAAAAAGTAATAAATTACAAAAAGAAAAAATAATCACCAAATGTAATAAATTATAATAAGAAAAAACAATCACAAAAGATCCCTGTAGTGGTTTGAACCCGATACTATCTGAAACTATAAGGACTTACAGTCGAAGTGCTTAACCGTTTAAGCTACGACGCTATCTTTCGGAATTTGCAAAATAGATAGTCTGTACCTAATCTTGTATGACGTCAGTCGTCGGTAACGGTTCAAAGGTCAACTAATCCTGACGCTTTCTTAACATTTTACACCCATCCAACGCCGCTAAAGAAGTTTTCACTTCAAAAAAACGACTTCATAATCTAATATAAATCGACTCTCTACTCGCCTTTCTTACCCTTTTAACGAGGCTCTAGTCAACAATAGCGCCCGGAATACGGCAATAGGTTCATCCCCTGGCCCCTAGTACGTGGGACCGAATAAAAATTGGTGTAATGTGGGTGTTCATTCACATCTGCCAAACCATTCGCGGATAAAGGCGTGATTATATGTTAGTATGTATGTGTGTATGTCCATTCCTCCGTATTTCTAATCTGTACCAAATTTCATCAAGATCGGTTCAGTGTTTTAGGTGTGAAAGCTGACAGATAGACAAACAGAGTTGTTACTTTCGCATTTATAATATTTAGTTTGGATAACAACTACGTCCTACAAGTTGGTATCAAAATCGGAAATCCAACGCGTCATCGGTGAGATACAGCCTAATCTCTGTGCAAGAGACATGGAAAATTTCATAAAAAGAGTAATGGCCTGTCCTCGGAGCCGTGGGGGTCATTTGCCAGATATTTTATTCCATACTTAATCGGAACATGTTTTCTTTACAATACAATAAAAATATCACAAATCTGTCCTAAAAAACTTGTTTTTATTTTAAAATGAAAAAGTGCACTCTTACTGAGACACCCTTTATAACAACTTTGTTGCAATCATTATAAAACAAGATACCGAGTTCTGATCCGTGCTTAATCAATATTATCTGGTTTAAAAATCATACGCTGCTTTCTATGTAGGTACAATATTTTTTAGATAACGTTATTGTTTATTTTTTTACTGTAAGTGCAATTGTTTCTACGCTCTAAAGAGGATGGAAAAGATAATATTTTATAGATTTGCAAATGCAATAGTTATATGTGTCACTTTTTGGAAAAGATTAAAAGGTTAACAGGCAGTCACTATTGTAGTGCATGTTAACCTTTTAACGCTTGACGCTTTTAAGGCGACTGCTATGCTACGGCGCACTATGGGAAAGCCCCATACAACGCTGTCTCAAAACCCTTTTAAGCGAAAGTAGAATACAAGGAATTTAATTAATCATTTTATATAGTTTAATATATTATCTTGCGATTTGCATAATTTATTTTATTGTAATTGTTAAACATAATATAAAAATCAGCATCAAACCTAACTCACATTCAGAGGCATCACTACGGGTGCAATATATTGCCCCAGTTCAACGTCACATTACTCTTAAACTCTTGATGGAAGTCTACAAGTATTATACATTTTTGGAATGCTTATCATCTTCTTATTTTGATACGTAAATAATATATTATATTTGCGTATAATAAAATAAAACTATCGAATATAATTCAAGATGACATACATTTTTGAGATTTTTTTTTCAACAATAGGTTTAGAGTTTACCGATGTTGAGATATTTATTGAATTATAATCGTTATACATTATAATATAATATAAATAAAAAAAAAGGTGCAGCATTTTTGCACTTTTCGAAATAACTTTAAAAATGTATGACGAGGTAAAAATTGCTGTTTTCTCCAACTTCGTATAAAATGATTTCCTATCTATTACGGTTAAATTGATAACAAAATAATTACAGTGGTAAGTGTTATTTATAGTTTATTATGTGGTTGATATAGTTTTGACCACCTTGCTTGATAAAATGCGGTCTCTTATCAAGTAAGGTCAAAGTTGATAAAGGTTGGTTATAGAAGAATGCATATTGGTTTGTTATCTTTCTACACATTATACTACCTATTACAGGGACCTATAAAAGTAGTCAAATCCTGCAAACATCAGAGTCAGTAACCAGACACTCAACTGCCCAAAAAGCAATTCTGGAGAATAACTAGTTCTGAGCTTAATTAATATCCAAAAATGAGTGAATTTGTTTGTAGTATTCCCCTAGAGTGTCGTGGCTCTGTTGATGAACCTAGCTCGTCTGGAAGTACTGGAGGCAGACCTTCAAACCCTTACGATGATTGTTCAGATAAAACAAAGAAGCGAAAAAATATGAAATTGATACAAGAGCACGGATTCAACTGTGTACTCAATTCATATGCTCAGGAGTTAAGATCTATGAGTGAGACAGAGGAGGCCGCTATAGTTAACATAATAAGAACTAGAACGAAAAATGAGAAGAAAAAAATACTTAAATATGCAACGGAAATCCCCGAAGAGGTAACACCATTTTCAAAGGATGAGGCATTAAGGACATTTATTGATTTAGACCTCAGAAAGAACAGTATGGGAAACTACGAGCTAGTTTGGCGGATAAAAATTTCAATATATTTCCGTCTTATGCAACCCTAGCTGAAGTAAAAAGAATGTGTTACCCTCCTGATTCAAGCATAACCATTACTAATATAAGTGCAAAAGTTAATCTACAGGATTTGTTGGATCATACGGTAGCACGTATATTACTAATTGATTCAGTTAACAAAGACAGTTTGAGAAACCTTAAATTATTCTGTAAATGGGGATGTGATGGCTCCTCAGGCCAGAGTGAGTACAAACAAGTTTTGCCGGCAGAAAGCGATCTTATATCAGATGCCAACCTTTTCATAGCTTCTCTTGTACCCATTAGACTCATGACGAAGTAACTAACAGTATTGTTTGGAAGAACGAAACTTGCTCATCTGTCCGATATTGCAGACCTATAATGTTAGAATTTGCCAAAGAAACTCCTGAAAAAACAGCGTTTGTTGTAGCCGATGTCAACCGTCAAATACAGAAACTGTCTCCTTCTTTGATAAATAAGAATGGTGATATAATTAAAGTGACGCATGACCTATTTTTAACTATGATTGATGGTAAAGTAGCACAAGTTCTAACTGAAACTCGCTCGAGCGCATCTTGTACTGTTTGTGGTGCTACTCCTCGACAGATGAACGACTTGGAGGGTGTTAGATCTCGTGGCGTCAACGAAAATTCATTTCAATACGGACTTTCTACATTGCATGCTTGAATCAGAAGTATGGAGATGATTTTGCACATTTCCTACAACCTGTGTTTTCAAAAATGGTCAGCAGTTACTCCCGAAAATAAAAAAGATAAACGCGACAAGAAAAATCTAGTGCAAAAGCAGTTTAGGCAGATACTTGGCTTGCACATCGACAAACCTCGACAAGGATCTGGAAACAGCAATGATGGAAATACATCTCGAAGATTTTTTCAGAGTTATTCATGCTCTGCAGATATTACAGGTGTTGACGTAGAACTTATAAAACGTATGTATATTATATTGCAAACGATGTCATCTCGAATGGCTATTGATTCCAAAAAAATTGGGGAATATGCCTTTGTAACAGCCCAACTATATATAAGTAAATACAATTGGTATTACATGCCTTCGTCAGTGCATAAAATTCTGATACATGGGGAAAAAATAATTGATTACTTTGCAATATTGCCGATCGGTCAATTATCCGAAGACGCCCAAGAATCCAGAAACAAGGATTATAAGAAATTCAGACTTCATCACGCTAGAAAGTGTTCAAGAGTGACTACTAATGAAGATGTGTTTCATGCTTTATTGTACACTTCTGATCCATATATTTCAAGTTTAAGAAACACTTCGGAAACAATATCGAGAGAACTATTCGACGAAGCCAAAGCTCTCCTTGCTGTCAATATTTAAGAAGTTACCTTATTAAGTACCTATTTATTTGATTTTAATATGTTTGATATTATATTTATGTATAATTATATGTGATTTTGTGTAAAATAAAATTAAAAAATCAAATACTGTATGCGTTTTCTAAGTTTCTTTTTGTTTCTTTTTTATTATTAAGATAAATATTAAAAAGAATCAAATTTTATTTCAAAGTTTTATTCTAAATAATTTATATATATTCGAGCATATATGGTCAAAATTACAGCTGATTTGGATGAAAACCAACAGAGTTACAGAGTTTTGAGACGAAACATAATCAACTTTCCCATAGTGCGGCGGTTCGGCTCCAACTCAGTGCAGATATTTGTATGCATGAATATGTCTATTTGCATTGGTCTAGTCGTTCGGACCCAGATTCAAGACGAAAGCTTCGGATGCAGAAGATGATTTACTAGGCAATGCATTTTTCTTCATTTCTTAAATGTAGACATCAGTTAGAGCACGAGAACCGATAAAGATATAGTACCCACGCTTCACCTAGGTGAAGAACTAAGACGAAACACAGGTCAGCCTTCGAAATACCTGGCATTTTTTTTTATTTACACGACCATACTCTAAGTGAGCATGTCCCAGAAGTTTACCATTAATTTTATGGAGAAATGAAAGAAAATTTATGATGACGTGGCGATGGTAAAAATATTTAATATTTAATCTATCCGAAACACATCACATAATGTGAATAATTTATTGATGAATATGAAATAATATTAAATATAATTTTGAATACCCATGATTTTACTATGTCCCACATTGACCGGCCTAGTTTCGAGTTAAGTTTATTCATGAATTTCCTTCAGTGGCAAGGGTAAAGAAGAATGAATGGTATCGAAAAATGATAATATTATTAGAATTAAACATAAAATAACACTACTTTAATAAAATAAACTATCTTTCGTAACATTATATTATGTCTCACAATTTCGGCCGTGCAGGGAATTACACTTTGTAACCGTAATTTGATAGTCTTTGTCGCCAAAAAATATACCACTGGCTACAAATTTCTTCCCTGGCAACAATACTTCAGACTTTGCCATTTTGTAAAGCAGACAAAAAATTACCATTTTGACGTATTTCGTGCCGAAATTTGTTGAGCGTTACCTTTCCGGATTTTTCATCCACTTTGTAATTGTGATTTTTACCGGTTAGTGTGGTTTTTGTTTATAGAAATATAATAATGATGAAGTACAAACGCATTATAAGCTATTAAAATGTTTCATCTTTATTTGTTTTTTGTTTTTTGTGTTTCATCTTTATTAAAGTTAATTTACAAGCAATCTTAGGTCGGCGATTGGAGATGCGTTACTTCCATTTTGTTTGGTTACATTTAACGTGGAATAAAAATGATACAAAATGGAAATATAAAGGCGAGTACAAATGCATGCCTGGTATGTGTTTACTTATCGATTTAGTGGATATAATGAAATCTTGGAACAATAATTATTTTAGTACAATAATTAATGTCGGTTACTTGAGTTGTGTTTCGGCTTAAAAATGTACTTGGGGCTATTATTATGTTCTTCAATTAATTAATAATTTGCAAAGTGTTGGTATTTTTAAACGCTATTATTTAACTCGCAATATTCATATTGTAACTTTGCTGAAGTCTTGCAAGTCATTTTTCGACCACTTCTGATTATCCGATTGAGCTGAAGTTTTGCATGCAACGTGATAATATAATATTATGATAACATGGAGCTAATCTGATGCTGGAGGAGGAAGGTAGCTATAGGAACTACTCAATAAAACGACTCAACCTCATCGAGTTTGGAATAGTTTGAATGGTATTAACGAGTACTATGCTCCTGTATGGCAGATTTAAAGATGGATAGAGCTGATATTATTATGATTGATTAAATATTTTTTCCGAATTTTATTATTTGATCATACGGGTCATTTGTACTTAATTTTTTTTTTAGTTAGTATTGTTTCTTTAGTATGTTTGATTCAATAGTAATATTTATGTAATTGTTTTATAATAATTTTAGATTGAATACCTTAGGGCAGTTTATACATATATTGATTTTTTGAGACTGAACTGAATTAGAAGGCTGAATAGAAACAAAAGGCGTTGATTACTAAAATAGCAAAGTTTCATTTATCCCTTCCTATTTCAGTACTGATTTGCAGTATTTTTTATCAGGGTAAACTAAGCTTTACCTTTTCGATTTTGTAACTGAAGCTTTCCATTTTGTAACTGTCTTATGTTTTACTGTTACCATTTCTTTATATTTAACTGATTTTGAAAGTGAATACCTGATTTTATTTTACTTTGCGTTGAATTATAAAAAAGGAGTTACTCATAAAAAAAATTATCAACATCATTAGATGGTTTTTACACGATATAAATCGGAAGTTAACTTGGCAAAATTACCAAATAGTTACAAAATGGTTACATTTTTACAAAATACTAAAAATATATGGCTTATCTTACTTATGCTGTAATATTATTTCAAAGAATATTATATTTATAACCAAATAAACGAAAATATTTAATTAAGAATATACTATTTTATTTATTAATTTTACTTTTAAAAGTTACAAAGTGGAGGTCTAAACCACTCTCGTTTCAAAGAAAGTATAATTTTTTTCCAAACGTGTATATTTATATGGTGACTGTAGCTGTTTTAATGCACTTTCAAGAATAGCGAATCATTCTATAAATTTTGTTATGCATTACCAATTTTTTTTATTTTTACATTCCATTTGGTAACCTGGACACGTATTTAAAAAAATGCCCACCTACCAACTCGGTCATGCTGCCGACAACTTTCCGGTATGCGGTAATAACTTTATTACTGTTTTGTAGCGATACTCTACAAAGCTACTTCTGATGCTTTCGAGAATAAATTTTAGATGATGTTGATGACTCATTCTTAACAGACATTAAAAAGGAGAAGGATTTTTTTTATACCACCAGATGGCAGACAATCACACGGCTGACACGCCCCACCTGATGGAAAGTGGTTACTGTGGCGTATGGATATGTCCAATACCAGGGACTTCACACTCGCGCTGCCGACCCTTTAAGAACCTTCTAACCCCATTATGAAGTGGGGAAAACCACGGCAGGGAGTTCATTACACAGCCAAAACGTGCGGCAGATGAAGTTCCTTTCATGGGTGATGATCTATGTTCGTATTTGGATAACCCCTTCTTACCTCAAATGGAACCATACCGGCTCTCAGGTAAGACCGGGTTGGAAGTTCGGCTCTGAAGTACTTGCTGGATACCCATGCACCATTTATGTCAATTTGTGTAATAATAAAAATATAAATTAATGTAATACACTACACAAGCTAATAAAACTATGCTTACCATGGGTCTAGATAGCGTTGTGTGAAATGTTGTGGAATATTTATTTGTATTTATTTTATTTATTTAAAAAAAAAATTAAGAAAAGTGGTTTTCAATAATTTTCAGGACTAATTAAATAAGAAAACAGGAATTAACGTTATCCTGGTATAGGTACTTACATACCTTTGATTGCCTGTCGTTTCGACCAGGTTAGACCGGCCGTGGTCACAGGCTGACTGGCACAGCGGTGCACGCCCGCCGTCTTCGAATCCGTGAGGTAGTAGGTTCTTCATCTACTCGCCCATTTTTTATATTTTCTTTTCGCCATGTACTGTCAGATACCACACTCACGTTGTCCCTATTCTGTAAGCAAACACCGGACACGGTGTCTATCGTGCGTGCACCGCTGAGCCAGTCAGCCTATGACCACGCCCGGTGCAACCTGGTCGAAACTTCAGGCAATCAAAGGTATGTAAGTACCTATATCGGATGGGGTGGAGCCAATCTGGGGACCTTGCGCCTAGACTGGCGAAGCCTTATTCTCAGCATCTCTCCAGTGCTGAGGGTAGTAAGGTCATGGGGGGAGCGCAAAAGTCGTGTAGAACCCCCATGGCAAGACCAGAGGTAATCCTGCACGTGGTACCGTCTGCTTCTTGGTCTGGTTCCCTAAGAAACAGACGTAACTGAAACCTCGGTCGAAGCCCCCCCTTTCCCATTGCCCCTCCTCCTGCCACGCCCAGTCCTAACAATCCCATCTATTTCCTAATCCGCCACCCACCCCCATCACAAACCGGCAATCCCGGACAAACCTACTGTCTAAAAATGAGCGCTAATGAAAAAGATAAAGTACCCCAGGAGGGTACCGGCCATGCCGGAGAATCCCTCCTTGTACCACGAAGTGGTGCAAGCTGTCCCGCGTATTCTGGGGGGGACACATCAGCGCAATCCACATCAACAAAGACCACAAAGAACCCATACCAAGAGGTAAGAACCGGGAGATCCGTGTCGGAATCTCTAGGGGACGGCCTCACCAACATGAGCATAGGGGAGAGAACAAACCAAGGAGGCGAGTGGACCACCGTCAAATATCGACGGAAAAGGACCCGCCGAAAGAAGACCTCAGCGGGGCCCTCAGGCCAGATTCAACTCGGCGCGTCGACCAGTTCGGGAGCGACGACCGCGGGCGAGTCAGGTAAGAGGGCCAACAAAATAAAAAGACAGGGCACCGACCCGGAGGAGCAAACGCAGCGTCGTCCCACAAAGCGACCGAGGGTCGAGGGACCACCGAAGCCCACTGCGGGCCAAGGTGAGCTCTCGGTAATCATCGAGCGGGGAGATGGGGCGACAGTAGACGACGCCACTGCTGCGGTGATAAGAACAAGGTTGGTCGACCTGATTGAGATCGCTGCACTGAGCGGAGTTAGCGGCCGGAGTCTGCAGTTCGTCGCCTCGGGCCTAGTGGCGGAGGGATACTTCCTGGTAAGTCCTAGGACCGAGGAGGCGATGACGTGGCTCCTGGGGTGCGACTTCGGTAAGCTCGACGGCGTGTCTCTCAGGCCAAAGAAGCTGGATCTCCACAAGGTGGCCATATGGCTCCCTGGCAACGCAGGTGGGTTCCGTATAGAGCCCCTGGATCTGATAAAGGTTCAGAACGGAGACCGGGAAGACGACCTAAAGATATCCGAGTGGAACCTCATCCGCAAGGAAGTACTCCCTCTGGGAGTCCGACTTGTGGTGGGAGTTCCCAAGATAGCTGCACAAGACACGTGGCTTATGTACCAGGCCACGGTCGTCTAGGTCCGCGTGCTAGGTAAGCCTCCCCAGACAACACAAGCACCGGACAGGTGCATCTGCCCTGTCCACAACAAAAAAGCACCGGGTTCGGAGCCAAGCGGCAGTACCGATCAGCCTGCTGCCCCGAAGGTGGGCACAGCTGAAACAGGCACACCGCACCTAAAGCGCCCCAACCCAAACAGCACACAACAGGCGCCGCACACACAGGTGGCGTTGGCTGAAGGTGGGGGGACCGATCCCCGGCCAGGTCCCTCGAAGGAGGTACCGTCCGGGTCCATGGCGTCCCGCCAACAACCACGCCCAGACGTCAAGGCACACCCCCTCCCTGCAAAGCGCAGTGATCGGACTCCTCCTCCAAGCGTTGCACTGCTGCAACCGCCTTGGATGGAGAAGAGCCCTCCTGCGTAATGCAGTCTAAGGAGGGAACAGCAACACACACCTTCAGACACACGCAACACACTCACATACATATGAACACGAACAGCAACACACCACATACACACACACAAAAAATAAGAATAGTTCAAGTTAATCTCCACCACTGTCGCGATGCAATGATCGAATTCTGCAGACACGTGGTAGAAGAGAAAATAGACATGGCCCTACTGCAAGAGCCGTACGTCTTCAAAGGACGTGTCTCCGGGCTGAGCTCCCTGGGAGGTGAAATCATCTACCATGAAAATGGTGAGTCAACACCCAGGGCATGTATATACGCCAGCAGCAGGGTAAGATCATTAGGACTAATAAAGGCAGATTGTTACAGTGACCTAGCTAGCGCCACGGCAACGATGCAGTTCAACACAGGTGACAAAGTCAGGGTGCTCATAGTCTCCGCTTACCTACCCAGCGAAGAGGACTATAAACCACCATCGCCAGAAATGGAAGAAATTACAAGGAAATACCACGGTAAGAATATTCCCATTATTCTAGGTTGCGACGCTAACGCCCACCACGTGGTGTGGGGCAGCACCAACTGTAATAAAAAAGGTGAATTACTCTTAGATTTCCTTAGTTCAGCAGGTTTCGACGTTCTGAACGAGGGCAACATCCCGACATTCGTTACGAAAAACCGGAAAGAGGTGCTGGACATCACAATCGCCACCGACAGGATCAGCCAGCACATCTCAGAATGGAAAGTGGACGAAAGAGACTCGAAGTCGGATCACAGACGGATAATTTTTAGTCTGGGAGCCGAAATCGAGAAAACCGTGACAAGAAATGCGAGGAAAACTGACTGGACGACATTTGAACAGCACATGAAGAAGTGGAATCCAGCAGAACGCAACTCGATAAAGGATATCAAAGATGTAGAAAAAGAAGCCAGCCGACTGGATGATACTCTCAGGGAGGCGTACCACAGAGCATGCCCACTAAAGGAGATAAAACCAGGAAAAGGCCAACCATGGTGGACAAGAGCACTAGAGAAGAAAAGGAAAAAGACCAGGCGAGCCCTCAGAACAGCACTCAGAAGGGGTGATGAGGAAAGCTGGCTCACGTACAGAAGAGAGAGAAATATTTTCAAAAAAGAATGCAGAAGAGAGAACAGAAATGGCTGGAAAGCATTCTGCGAAGGTGTCGAGAAACACCCTGACGCAGCAAGACTTGCCAAAATGTTCCCAAAAACCAGTACCTGCAAATTAGGCAGCATTAAGCAAGGGGACGAACTCATATCGGACCCAGAAAGAATACTGGAAATAATGTTGGATACACATTTCCCAGGAAGTGAGGAGTACGCAGGCAACGAAACAAGTGCCTACACAGAGAACCCGGAGGAAACCGAGGTAAAGACAATAATCACGAAAGAGCATCTGCTATGGAGCATTCGATCGTTCCAGCCATACAAGGCAGCCGGGCCAGACGAAATCTTCCCGGGAATGCTCCAAAAAGCCATCAAGTACATAGAAGACGACCTTCTGGAGCTATACAATAGCAGCATCAGAATGAAATACATTCCTAGGAAATGGAGAGAAGTGCGGGCGGTATTCATACCAAAACCCGGTAAAGAGACGTATCAAGAGGCCAAAGCCTTTAGATGCATAAGCCTCTCATCATTTCTACTCAAAACCCTAGAGAAGATACTGGATAGACTAATAAGAGAACAAGTCGCCGCAAGCGGATCTCCGCTCCACCAGAACCAACATGCATACACGGAAGGCAAGTCCATCGAGACCGCCCTGCATAACTTGGTTAACAGGATACAGAGATCGATAAGCAACACAGAATATGCACTAGGATGCTTCTTCGACGTTGAGGGCGCCTTTGACAAGGCGACCCCAGTCTCAATTGAGGAAACCCTAAACCGCGAAGGCATAAATAAAGACATATCAGGCTGGATAAGAAACATGCTGAACCAACGACTGATACAGGCTGAGTTAGCGGGAACAACACGCACAGTGATAGCAAGGAGAGGCTTCCCCCAAGGAGGATGCCTATCACCCCTACTATGGTGCCTGCTAATAGACGAACTAGTAAACAAGATAAACAGAATGCATATTTACACACAGGTATACTCTGATGATGGTGTGCTTCTGATAACAGGAAAGGTCCTCACTGTCATATGTAATATCATGAACAGGGGGATCAACAAAGCTCTAGAATGGTGCAGGAGCAAAGGCTTAGACCTGAACCCGGATAAAACCAAACTAGTACTCTTCACGAGGAAAAGAAAACTAGGACGGGCTGAACCAGTAAGACTTGACGGTCACGATCTCGAAAAGGTAAAAGAGGTCAAATACCTGGGTGTGACACTGGACAGCAAACTGACATTCCAGACTCACATAAGCAACGCATGCTCGAAGGCCAAAATGGCTATGATGCAGTGCAAAAGAGCTATAGGAAGAACCTGGGGAATAAAACCGGCCATAGCACTGTGGATCTATAAGGCTATAATTATGCCCAGAATCCTGCATGGTGCCCTGGTATGGTGGCATAGAGCCAACATAGGGAGCAATAAAAAAGAACTAGACAAGGCCCAAAGAATGGCAGCGCTAATGACCACGGGTGCAATGAGAACAACACCCACTGCCGTGCTAGAGATAATACTGGGACTAAACCCACTAGACCTAGAGGCAAAAAAGAAAGCAGTTGAACAATGGTTCAAACTAAGAAGCACTGGCCTCTGGACAGCAAACGCATTCGATGAAGGCCATGCCAAGATCAGTCAGGGCTATGAAGACAAACTGTCAATGATTCTCTCAAACAATGACCTAATCAAGAAAGAGAGAACCTTTGACAAGAAATACAGAGTACATATAGGACAGAGAGATGACTGGAAGATAGACACAGATGGCATTGTCTGTTACACAGACGGCTCTAGAAAGGCAACAACGAAGCTCTCTGGCTCCGGGGTGCACATTAAATGCGAAGACGGAACAGAGATAAACAGCTCAACAACATTGGGCAAGTATGCAAGTGTATTCCAAGCAGAAATCTTTGCCATCAAGGAGTGCGCGGAAATAACTAAAGACCTGAATGCCGAAAAGGTTACACTCTACAGTGATAGCCAAGCGGCGCTGAAGGCCCTAGGCAAGATAGAGACTACCTCGGCAATGGTAAAGGAGTGCAAAAAGGCGCTGGAAAGTCTGGCTAGAGCAACCGACGTGACGATTGCCTGGGTACCCGGACACGAGGGCAATATGGGTAACGAGGTAGCCGACGAGTTGGCCAGAAAAGGAGCTGATAGAAACCAAGTGGGCCCTGAACCCAGGCTGCCAATAGCCCACAAAATCACCAAGGGAGTCATCAGCCGGAGCATAGTGGCAGAAACCAATCGAAGATGGAAAGCATCGCCTGTCATGAGACAGTCGAAGGTGTTCATAAAAAGCTTAGACACAAAAAGAACAAGCCAACTGATGAAATTATCCAGGAAAAACATGAGGCTTGTCGTAGAAGTGATAACAGGCCACTGCCGACTGAACAGGCACCTGACACTAATAGGAGTGAAGACCGATCCCAAATGCCCGGAGTGCATGGATGCCGAGGAAACCAGCATCCACCTGCTGGCCGAATGTCCCATGTACGCGCTGAAAAGATGGGAAATCATGGGAACGGATGAACTAGATCTTGAAGACATTTCCAATCTGAGGGTGGACAAGATTGTAAGTTTTTGCAAGGAAACAGGTAGGTTTGACGAAACGCCGTGATTGCCGGGCACCCCTATCCGTTACAGGATAAATAGGGGAAATGGGTGAAATGGCCCACACCGAAGGGCAGATCACCCGTCCGATCGCGGCGTCCCCTGCTGGCAGTAAGTAAGTAAGTAAGTACCTATATCATGATCGCGTTAATTCCCGTTCTCATAATTATATCATGGAACCCGAGAGTTTAAAAGTTTTTTGAACTTGATTATGTACCAAAACAAAAAGGCTGAAAGTGTTCTATAAAATCATGTTTAAGTAAGTTTTGTTTATACATTAAAGAAAATTATTGTGTATTTAGTAGGTAGGTAATTATTATTATTCCCTGTATTCATTTTGAAAATACATATAAATTATATTTTCAAATACATCTACAAAAAATTAAATATATTTAAAAATATAAAAAATAGTACTCCACCGGTATCGGGTACAGGGACCAAGCTACCAGTGGTTAGGGCTCCAGGGAGAGGAACCTCCTCACGACTATCTAACGCGAGCCTCTTGAGATGTTGGTCGAGGCTCTTGGCAATCAGTCCGAGAACCGACACAACTATCGGAACAATAATCGTCGAATCCACATTCCACATGTCGACAACCTCGTGGGCCAAGTTCAAATACTTTATTTGTTTACCTTTTTCGGTTATCTCGAGATTCTCATCATACGAAATTGTGACATCGATAATTATTGCGCAGCGCTCTAATCGATCTACCACAATCTATCAGCACTATATCAGGCTTATTGGCTACAATAGTACTGTCAGTGATGATAGATGCATGGGTCGGGCATATGCAACTTCATGGCAACTTCTATACAAGTTTATATTTAAGAGCAAGTTGCTGTTGGATAATCCTAGCTACTTGGTTGTTTCTATGCAAATACTCGCCGTTAATTAGACGAGAACAATCAGAGATTTTATGCCTGAGGGATTCTCTGGGACGGTGACATGCCCGACAGATGTCAACCGTACCATCCTTAAGAATATATCTTTGAAATTGTTCGTCATAACAACTTCATCAGTAATTGCGCAGACAAACCTTTTGGTTTCTCCAAAGAGATCACCGAAACGTAACCAGGAAACAGATGCTTTGAAATCTACATTGGGTCCATATAAGGCCCGGTAAAATCATCCATGTAGCTCTTTGCTCCTCCATACTTCCTTGCGATCATTAATGCCAAGTATTGAAGGTTTGCACCAGTTCTCTTTCGCAAGAGCGAGCGGGGCAAGTCCGTGGTCCACTGCCACTACAGCTCGATGCACACCCACATTATTGTTATTAAAAAAAAGCATTCACCTTAAGAAAATATTCTTTAAGGTTGTAAATCTAGCTTGTGTAGAGTTTTAATGTTTAAAAAAACCACGACGTCCAAACTTCCGCGAGATATACAACCTCATTACTGAGGAACGTTGATGAGTCCATCTGAGTATAGCAAAGGAGTAGGCTAGGACTGGTATGACCTAATAGTTATAGGCACGCACCTTGTTACTGCCTAACAAAAGAATTATCAGGACTTTTTTCAGGCAGCAGAAAAAGCGGTCCCTTAACGATTGTTTCACACCCAACTCATTATCACCTGTGACATACCCATACCCAGATACTTGTAGGTATCGTTTACAGAGAAGGATCTATGAGAGTTCTATCCCTTAAGATGCCACATTTTCACCTCTTTTTACATGCATGACCGCACATTTATCCACTCCAAACTCCATCTTGATGGAGCTACTAACGTTACCTTCCGTTACCTTCAGTATTAGTTGGAAACTGTTGGGCGCAAACAATTTTAGGTCATCCATATAAGGAGATAGGATATAACCCGACTACGTCTCCGCAAACAATATCCTAGCCCTGATTTTTCTTATATAGTACTTAGAGGATTCAGACCCAAACAGAACCACAAGGGACTCAAACTGTCACCCTGGAATATACCCCGTCCAATCTTTATAAACTCACCGTCATTCGGAATATGTCGCGCCAGGATAGCTAAGAGCCGTTCTCCATTGCCTCATACCACAGAATAGATACCTTTAAGAAGGTGCAAAGAGTTGTATCAAGTTTATACAACTGAAGCACCCTTAAGAGCTCTGTATGTGGCACGGAATCATAGGCCTTTTTATAATCTATCCAGCAATTATATTATTGTTTAGATGTGCTGAACGTTTTAGAAGTATAAGTTGAAAAATTATATTATGCTCTATAGGTAATTATGTATAATACTGTGTAAATCTACTTTTTGACATAGCGTGGTAGTTTTTTGTATTTAGGCAGGTCATGTTCATATTAGGTATTGTAGATAAGACAGGAAATAGTCCGTGATACATAATAAGATCAATCGGTTTCTTTATCAGTCGTGCACATTGGACACGCTAGTATTGGAAAATATGTTATTTTTCTTTTCTTGAGCCCATCTCGCCTATCGTTGCCAGTATAACGTTGTGATTATATTCTCTGAATTTGAAATGTCTTAATAGGATCATGTTCTTATAAATAAAACAAGATAAGTAATAGTAAGAAAAAATAGTCGCTACGCGCTAAACAAACATACGAAAAAGATAAAGATGAATGCTTTTATTGATTCAATCTATAGAACCTACACGTATAATAATATACAATAAAAATAAAATAATAATTAAAAATCGTCGTGGATTTTTTTCGAATTGCATGTATCTTTTGGTAGCCTTCCCAGAAGACTGACATCAGGGTTCCCAGCATTGCCACGTCATGTAGCAATTTTCATTCTCTGACCTAAAAAGAGGCCAGCCTTCTGGTCACGCTTCGCAATCTCCCTGAAGAGATTACTGGCATTCGGACCCCATGACCCCAAAGCCAATGTATCGACTCACATCGGCACAAATTAATAATCTACGATGAGATTGGAGTATTTGCAGTAGCACCAGCACATCCAGCCGTGCTAGGTATATGGTTAGGATTAGGAGCAATGGTGTCGACGCATTTTGCGTCCCACATCAGAGTCCTACCAATTTTCATTTCAAGAAATCATCATAATAAGTTTTGACTTAAAAGATCGCGGATGCTATCACACTCGTTTCTACTTTTAAGGGCATTCTACTTATCCTATCTTTATATATTACTATTCTATATCTATTTGTGCTTCCAAACTTACATTAAAAACGTTTGTATAAAACGAATAAAGTCAAAAGTTACTGAACCGTTTACAAACGTTTTATTACTATTTGAAAGGTGCATTATCAGTGAGTAACATTAAAAACAAATTGACACTATTAATTTAATGTAATCGGTCCAATGACCGATTACATTAAATTAATACAAACACACTCGTATCAATATACGAGTGTGTATTTATAGCGTTATTTATCAATGTTATTCTGTAGTCTTGAAAGTATCAGTAGCCCTGTGGAGTATCGGTACAAAACACTTCAGGAGTTATAAGGGTTCATCAACTGAAGATATGTGGCACCCAATACATTCGCTATAACATTATACCGGCTATACACATACAACAACCTAAAAACAGTAAAAAATGTTAGATTTTCTTGTGTCTATAGATGTATACTATTCCGTGAAGAGGCTTAAATTGGAACTACCTGTAGTCACTGGATTACTAATGTTTGACCAAAAAATTGACAAATGGTCATTCGACAAACAAAATTTCACCAAATCACACAATAACATCAGCTCTGTACTTTTTAAACTTTAAAATAAATAAACCTGGCTTTCTAGAGTCCTTGTGTCGTTAACCTTTTAAAGTATAACGTTTGTGAGAAAATGCATAAAGTGTTAAAGAAGAAATACAAACAAATAAGCAGTGCACCGTTAATGGTAATAATTCTGGTCAATATTGTGATGAAAGCTATGCTAGAAGCTTGAAGAATCTCCTAAGTCCTTTATTTATACAAATCACAACAGAAAAATAGTGTAAAATTCTCGAAGGCAAAGTGAATTTCATAATATATTTGACGGTGGATACAATTTATCTAGTGGAACGGTGTCTAACAAAAGTGAAAATCACTCCGTTTGCTAACTTCTACAACATAATTCTACAACAGTGAACAGTGCATGACGTGGTCCGATTTAGATTCCAACTTTCAATATTACTTTTTGGTCAATTTTTAAGCCTACACGGAAGAAATAATTTATTGTATGAGTATTATTGACAGCTGTCCTGATTGCTTAATTTGATTTATAATTTATTCGAATGAATTAAATAAGTCTACATTACAAACTCGAATATTAAAGATTACAAATTGTATTACTGCCCTGGTAAAGAATGTCTATCAGTCGCACGCCTCCCACTGCAGCGCGACACATCAACCGAAGAACTTAATTGTGGGGGGACCAATCGTCCTCTCACTTCTGAGTCTACACGACAACTCATCGCCGCAGTGCCTAAACTTACTTCCAATAAAAAAGGAAGATTGAGAATGGGGAGGAGAGGTCGTCACTAATCACTCACGCCTTAATAAACCTACACACTATTGAACTTGTTATTTGTGATATATGTGGTATTAGTACAATACTAATACCACATATATCACAAATAACAAGTACATCCAGATCTTTCAAAAACTCAGTAACTCGGTATATCATTGCTTATCCGTCTCAAAACCTAATAAATTTCTGTACAGTAAGATCAGTGGTTATAGACGCACCTATTTTCATATACAAAATTCAATAATATAAGCAACATAAACACAGATATTGACAATGTGAAAGTGTCCACCTCGCTTACCTGCAATGCAACGTAGAAAGATGTGGTAGTCTTCTACCACTCAGTCCATCCGGACGCCTAGTCGTACTAACTCAAAATATTTGCAGCATAAATTGTAACATGGTAGGCTTCGAGGCCATGATGACAAGTTTAAAAATAGAATGCGACATATTTGTGCTGACTGAATGCAGGCTGGGTGAAAGGACTATTATTCCCATTTTGGATGGATATCTCTCATATTTCACTAGGAAAAATCCTAAACAAAATTGGAGTGGTGGTCTACATTAGGGACCATCACAGATTTTCAGTGCAGGAGCCACGTTCTGTAGACAGTAACGACTTAATTTTAAAGCGAAACACAGATACTGCGATTGCGGCTGTGTATCGTTCTCCGTCCTATACAAATGTGGATCCCTTTCTAGAGTTCTTAAATAAAACTCTTCATAGTCTTCGTGCTTTTAAAAATATTATAATCATAGGGGACATAAATATTAGAATTAACCCTTGCAAACTTAAACTCGATGGTGAACGATATCTCTCAATGACTGCATCGCATGGACTGCTACCAGCCCATACCGAGATTACAAGGGAGTCGAGTGGGACATACCTTGACCACGTTTTACTCAAAACAAGGTGTCCTACCACTACTCTCCCACGGGCTACTTTAACCGACCACTATCCGGTTTTAGTATGCATTAAATACAAGCAACCGCACATCTCCTCGGAAATACGTAATAAAATTAACAATGAATTGTTAAACAGCGATATTTCAAATATCAGCCTAGAACCAGGTTATCAGTCTCAAGACCCTATTTTTTCTTTAAATTACTTGGTTAACAACATTCAAACACCATTAACAAATAATACCACTTTAGTTACTGTACCCAGACGACAAACAACTATCAAACCCTGGATTACGCCGGGTATCCTCCGGTGCATTAAGAATAGAGATGTACTCCACATGAAAAGTAAACTCTCACCTGATATTCATTATCAGGTGAGAGTTTACTACCTTAAAGACTACGTACATGCGATATAGAAACTTCTGTTCTAAAATATTAAAGAAAACTAAGACTTGAGGAACATCAAATAGAATCCGTCAAATATAACCCAAAAAAGCTTTGGAAGGCTATTAATACTAACGCCTAAAGCATCCCTTAATGATGTTAATAGTTACTTCATAAATGTTGGTAAAAACTTGGCGGAGCAGTGTTCAATCTCAAAACAATGCAAACCCTACTCTTGATTATATTCGACCAAACTATACGCACCTAAACTCCCTTTTCTTGGAAGATGTCACGGAGGATGAAGTTAGCAGCCTCATTGATACCCTCAGAGTGGATTCTGCACCGGGTTTTGATAAGATGTCAAACACATTAATAAAACAAAATAAATCGTTCTTGACGCCTCCTCTCACCTATATTTTTCAAACTTGCCTTAAATCAAGTATATTCCCTAACTCTTTAAAGATATCTGAGTTGCGGCCCATACCTAAGTCTGGAGACGAAAACCGCATAGATAACTATCGGCCTATCTCTATTTTGATGGCTTATTCCAAAATATTGGAAAAGATTATCGATAGTAGGCTAGTTAAATTTCTAGAAAAAAAAAACAGACTGCTCTCAAATAACCAATACGGTTTCCGTACTTGAAAGTCCATAGATGAGGCAGTACTCAAATTAACCAATGCTATTGGACAAGGTTTGGATGGTGGTAAGAAATGCCTATCAATCTTTCTGATCTCGCAAAAGCGTTTGATACGATTCCAGTTCGCATCACAACATCTCTCCAGTTTCATTAGAAACTGGAGAGACTTGGAGTTAGGGGTAAACAGCTGGACCTATTTGAGATTTACCTTTCCAATCAGTTCCAGAGTGTGCGCGTGGGAAACTACCACAGCGCTAATCTTTCAGTGATCTATGGCGTGCCTCAGGGAAGCATCTTAGGACCTACCCTGTTTTTCGTTTATATCAATGATCTCACCTGTCTCCAGATACCTAAAGGCGAAATAATCTCTTACGTAGATGATACTGCACTCCTCTTTACTGCCGACACCTGGGAAGAGACATTTAGTAGGGCTCAAAAGGGATTTGATCTGGTGAAGATGTGGCTTCGCGATAACTGTCTTACGTTTAACGTAGATAAAACAAAATATTTAACTTTTTGCTTACGTCAACTCCCAAGACATATAGACTCTTATAACCTGATTCCACATGATTGTGTCGCTAATGTTAGTTGCACGTGTGCGATGCTTGAGCGTGTAAATTGCATCAGGTATTTGGATATCACCATAGATAACACCCTAAATTTTAAGGAACGCATTAAGAATCGGCCCGGGTTCGTAAGCTCATATTTTTATTTAAAAACCTAACACATGCTGCAGACGCATCCTTTTTAAGGAACACATATCTATCCCTATGTCAATGTATTCGAAGGGTGCGCTGAAGGGTCTTGAAGTAGCCTAAAGAGCTGTTCTAAAAGTATACAGCTTTAAACCATTTCTTTTTCCCACTACCCTTCTCTATCAGTCATGCCAGGTGCTAAAAGTCCGTCAGCTTTTCCTTCGCAGCAAACTCATGAAACAACATAGCGAACTGATATACGATCGAAATTTACTTGATAGACGTGGAACACATGCAGTCTCTAACACCTATAGCCCAAGAACGTCATTTGTCTGGCGATTATTTATAATCACTGGCCCCTATATCTATAACAAAATTAATAAGATTTTAAACATATATCCCTTAAATTCCACACAGTGTAAAAAACAGGTAAATATCTACCTCCAAAGCTTAACATACGAGCAGACTGAAGACCTTTTATATATGGATTACTAATGTTTGACCAAAAAATAATTGACAAATGGTCATTCGACAAACAACGTTTCACCAAATGTTCATTTGGCAAATGAGACATTTGCCAAAAGTATCATCTTACAAAAACTCACTTAGCAAATGATCCATTAAAAAACACTATTCTTGCCAAATGTATTAAATATTAAAATGTCAATTGACCTTTCTTCATTTAACCAAATAATATGTTTCGCAAATTGAGCATTTATCCAAATGTCATTTAACATAAAAGTACTTCTTTTTTCAAACAAAACTTATAAATAAAATCCTATATCTAGGTGGTTAAAAAAAAAATAACCACGAAGGCGAAGGCGCCTTCGTGCCTTCTAACCTAACCTATCCGAGTCGGGGTGTTAACCATAATGACGTTTTTTATATATATTAAACATTAGACCTAATGATTTTCGATTACGTAAACTTTATAACAAACAACGTTATACTAATTAAATTTTAGAATAAATAAATGTTATATGTAAAGAAATTATATCAACAGTTGGTATATCTCACGTTGATTATATCTTATTACACTATTGTATTAATATCTTAATAAATAATAAATAAGTAATTATTTTCCAAATAATGTGTATTAATTTGATCCATACCATACCATTATTAGATTTAATAATAAACGAAACACTTGTCACTTAATACATTATATCATTATACCAATAGTAGTTTTATCAGATAACAATTTTTTTTATGCCACTTAGGTGGCAGACAAGCACACGGTCCACCTGATGGGAAGTGGTTATCGTGGCCTATGGACGTTTGCAACACCAGATGCATTACAATCGTGCTACCGACCCTGTAAATACCTTCTAATACCCTTCTTGAAGAACCCCATATTGTAGACACTTGGGAAAACCACGGCAGGAAGTTCATTCCACAACCTGAGCGTGCGTGGGATGAAGTTCCTTTCAAACCGCACGGTGCGCACCGTTTCCGGTCGCAGTGTGTGAGGATGAATTCCCTGCATATGGCGAGTGGCGCGATGATAGAATGCAGCGGTGGGTATCATGTCAAACAATTCATCTGAGCACAAACCATTGTATAGGCGGTAGAACACACACAGCGAGGCAAAGTCCCTTCTGAGGCTGAGAGGTTCCACATCGCCTGTGAGTATGGGATTGTCGACGAGCCTCAAGGGCCAAGCTGGTATGCAGGCGGTCCGGCAAAAAGGTGACAGCAGTACTCCATGTGGGGCCGAATTTGTGCCTTATAAAGCAGAAGTCGTTGCCCCGCAGTGAAGCACTGCTTCGCCCTGTTGAACACTCCAAGAGAGTTGTAAAATAATTATTGTCAATTAAAAAAATATTCTAAATTGTAAAATAAATGTGTAAAATAATTATTTATTAAATGTATATTTATGCGTTGATCATTTGGAAAAGTGAGTCATTTGTAAAATGATAAGTAGTAAAACGATCAGTCGGCGAAACCATTGTTTTACCAAACGTTGTTTGTCAAGTGTAATTTTGCCAAATGACTTTTGGTCAAACAGCAGGACCCCGTTGTCACTACTACTAAATGCATAAATTTCGTCCACTATATTAGACAACTCACACACAGTGGTCAGTGGTCGATATAACTTTGTTCTAGAGTCAATGCCTAAAACTCTGATCAAAAAAAAATGGCGCCATTACGTCATTTGTTATTCACAACGTCTAGTCAGCCGGAACGCAATCATAGGAATGAAGTTAGTCGATCGACTGTGTTTTACAATAGAACTCATCGGTATAATTGTTGGTGAGAGATCTACTTAAGAGTCCCTAAACGTTAATTTTGTAGATAACCTTCTTAGTTTGCGGCGTTCGATATAATATGAAAGGCGTATACAATTATACCGAGGAGTACTCTTGTACCAAGTAACGACTTGGCCCGATTCGGCTTTTGTAGTAGGTACCTACACTCTATGCAGTTTTCACGGCAAACAAGTTTGGATTTTAAAAGTTGTCTCTCTTCCCAAGACTGTGTCGCTCGTCATCAAAATGCTTTTGGGAAAGACGCACTGTGTTCGAGCACCGTGAGGCGATTGTTTGCTAACTTTAAGAGCGACCTCTCTTTCTTTACATGACGAATTTCGTAAAGGGCGGCCTTCAACTGCCGTCATCGAAAATAATGTGGCTACTGTTAAGCGGCTAATTGAAGAAAACCCGCGGATTACCTATGGGAGAATTCGAGGACTATTGGGGATTGGTGTAAGAAAATCAGAAAATTTTACACGAGGAATTGATAGTTCGGAAACTTTGTTGTCATTGGATCCCTCATGAACAGGCAGCGGAGAAGAAGCAGGTTCGCGTGGAATGGTGCTTACAAATGCTACTGAAGTACGACCTCGGACATTCTAATGCTGTTTATGACATTGTCACAGGGTACGAAACGTTTTATTCGTTGTTTTGAATCCGAAAAAAACAGCAATCTTGTGTTTGAAAATGAGAACAGGCCAACAAAAGTGAGACAGGCAAGAAATGTTGGTAAAAAAAGTGATCGCTCTTTTAGTTTTTTTTTTTTTTTTTGCACGATTCCACTTGAAGATCAAAAGAGTGTTAATGCAGAGTGGTATTCTTCCATTTATTTACCCAGGGTGTTAGAAAAAGTTCGCGAATGCCGACCAAAAAGCCGCGTTCTTCTACATCATGACAACGCTTCTTCACACACGGCCAACAAAACATAGTCATTTTTAGCTTAATTCGTCACCCATTCTGCAAATAGCCCTGACCCTGTGATTTCTGTATTTTCGCCGAAATCAAATATTTGATTAAAGGTTTCACTTTTACCAACTTCGAAGAGGCAGTGATAGCATTCAATCAGCACGTAGAGAACCTGCCTTCAGATCTGTGGCCTTCCTGTTTAAAACAATTGTTCGATCGCATGAAAAAATAATGAAAATGTAAAGAAGAGTATTTTGAAAAGTAAAAAACATAATATTTTAGTGATAACATGTTGTTTTTTCAAGTAACGCAAGTTTTTTAGTGTGACCTACGTACTACGTACCAGTGCTTTTCTTTTATTTTAACCTCTTAGCGGCAGAAGTTTATTTTTAACACAACATTCGTGCTTCTTTATTTCAAATTCAAATTCATTTTAATTGCTTAAATGTGGTTATACAGATGTTATAATTATTGTTTGTACAGCACATTTACCATTTTATGGCATGCAAACATTTTATTATACATTAGGTGTCAATATGAGTGTAGGTACACTACAATATATTTATTATTTCAGCACATGCATGGAAATTCTACAGTTACAAAGAATACAATAAATAAAATAGAATGTCAGTATATAAATGTCAATAGCATAAAACATGTCATTAAAAAACATTTGTGAAAATTATTAGCATGTCAATATTTTTTATTATACAGTTTATTATAAGTTTATTATTAGCATTATGGAAATAGGTTGGCTCAATAATTGCCAATAATAATAGTAGTATTCAGTCATAGTTCACCCTTACATTTTTCCAATTCCTCTATCGTATAAAAACATTTTTTATGAGCCATGTTTTCAACTTTGTTAGAAATTTAGAGGTTGGAAGTTCCTTTAAACTTTTAGGTATTGCATTATAAATACGACCACACATCACAAAACAATTTTTAAGATAAAGAGCCGTATTCGGTACTCTAGATAAAACAATTCGATCCTGATTTCTAGTGCTTCTCGGATTAACCTCACGTGCCTTCGAAAAGAAGCTAGGATACTGCCTAACAAACTTCGCAGTTTCGTAGATGTACATACAGGGAAGGGTAAGTTCAAGAAAAGGGGCCTACACGAGTGCCATGGTGCATCTCCACACATAGCTCTGATACATTTCTTTTGGGCAATGAAGACTCTATTCACGTCTGTGGAGTTGCCCCAAATCACTAAACCATAGTTTAGAACGCATGCAACGTAGCCATGATAGGCCATGGCGACTGATTCGGGGTTCGAGGCCTTCCTTAGTTTGGCAAAACATAAACAAATTTATTTATTTTATTGCAAACTTTTTCTATGTGTGCCTTCCAGTTAAGGTTGTGGTCAATAATTATACCTAGAAAGGTTGTTTTGTCTACTTTTAATAAGTTTTCAGTCAAATATTTGATATTCAAGTTTTGTGGTTTCGTACTATAATTATTAAATTGAATATATTGTGTTTTAGTCATGTTAACCTGCAGATTATTGTCATGGAGCCATTGAATTATATTGTCAATTGAATCATTTATGTCATTAGTATAATTAATATTAGAATAATTAGATGTCATGATGAGAGAAATATCGTCAGCGTACAGAATACAAGGATTAGGAGTTACACTTGGCAAATCGTTAATGTAAATTAAAAATAACAGAGGTCCTAATATACTTCCTTGCGGGACCCCAGAGCTAATGATCCTGTACGAGGATCTATGTGCCTTTAGTTCCTTCATTCATAGACATCTATAGACATAATTTCAACACATTGTTCTCTGTTCTTTAGGTATGACTCAAGCCATTCGTAGGCAGGGCCCCTAATTCCATGCTTTTCTAATTTGTTTAACAACCGTTTATGCGAAACTAGATCAAACGCGTTTTTCATATCAAAGAAAATAACAGTAGTTTGCATGTTGCGATCTAAGCTTTCACAGATCCTAGTTACCAGATTAAAGCACGCCAAGGTAGTAGACTTGCCTTTTTGGAAACCATATTGTTCGTTTCGCAATATTTCGTGTCGAGTAAAAAAATCGTATAGTCGCCTATGCATGGCCACTTCGAAAACCTTAGAAAATATAGGTATAAGAGTTATTGGTCTGTAGCTATTAAGTAGAGATTTGTTACCCTTTTTGTATAGAGGTTTGACTATAGATCTCTTAAGGAGACTTGGGAAATGACCTTCACTGAACGATAGTTTGACTAAATGAGTTAGAATGGGTGTTAGTTCGACGGTACTGTCCTTGACAAGTCTTGTGCTAAACTCATCATAACCCACTGAGTTTGTGTTATTGAGCGATTGAATTATTCTCAGAATCTCAGCACAGTCGTAAGGCCTAAGATAGATACTGTTGCAGATACTACGTATGTCTTCATTTTTTGTGCCTTGCTTGCTGGTATTTTGTTTTGTATGTCCGTCTATCAAACGATCATTGAACGCGTGTGCTATTGCTTCTGGGTCTGTAAGAAGGTGGCCATCTACCTGTATTTCATTTATAAAGTCTGATGTTTTGAGACCTTCAGATTCCTTTTTTATCAATTGCCACGATGTTCTACAAACATTTTTACAGTTTCTTAGTTTACTTTGATTGTAGTTTTTAACAGAGTTGAAAATGCATTTGCGAAGTAATTTAGAATACGACTTGAATTTTTCTTTATTTGTTTCAGATTTGTGTTTGTAGTATTTTAGGCGTAGTAGTTCTTTTGTTTTACAGCTAACTCTTAGTCCTCTACTGATCCAAGCATTTCTTTTAGGTTTGTGTAAAATGTTATATTTGAATATAGGAAAACACAAGTTAAAAAATAGAGAAACCAGTTCGTGAAACTTAGAATATGCTGAATCAAGGTTTGACTCCAAGTATACCTCACTAAATGAAAGACTTGCCATACACTCTTTGAATCGGATTATATTGTCACTAAAAAAGTCTCTTTTGTGAACTGAATAGCATGTAACCTTAGTTTTTTTGTTACTTGCAGGAACAGTAAGTAATTGCGCTGTTTCGTGGTCCGATATGCCAAGGTTAAGAATTTTGCCCTTGGCTGTACCGATATTACTAATAATATGGTCAATACAAGACTTCTGCTGTCGAGTTGGCTGGGTTATGTGTAGAGTCAAATTAAAATTTTGAGCCATCTCAAGTAAAACAGTTGATGCATGGCTAGCTTTCAATGTATTTATGTTTATGTCGCCAGCAATTACAATTTTTTTGTCAGAGTTATATATAGTCTTTCTTAGTAAAATGTCAATTTTTTCGAAAAATATAGTACCTAATGTCCGAGTCAGGTGTCCTATACACGCATATAAGTATCAAGTTTTGGTAACTTAATTCTATGGCACAGCATTCAAAGTGCTTCTCTACCGACATCTCCTTAATATGAGGTGGTTCTACATACGCTATGTCATATTTCACCAGTATGCATACACCACCGCGCTGCGCGTTTTTTGTTTTGATTCTACAAAATGAAGAGGTTAAATTATACCCATTTACATTTACAAAACATTCATGACTACTTTCTAGAAAGGTTTCTGATAGGCATATAATGCAAGGTACAAGTTTACTACATTCAAGGTTATACAATTGGATCTCTAACAATTCAATTTTACTCCTTAAGCCCGCTATGTTTTAATGCATTACTGTAATAGAATTTTCAATATTTTTATTATTCACGAAAAAAGTTTATATTGTTTGATATTGTAGTTTGCGAATGAGTTTGCAAGTTTTTTTTTGGTTTCACAGCAAAATAGTAAGGTATAGTACCTTTTTTGCCTTCGTTGAAAGTTTCTAACAGTGTGTTGGTCTCTTGGGCCTCGTGACGCGAGTGCGAGTTACCTTTGAGTTTGGGTTTGCTAGGAAAATAGTAAGGGATAGTCCCTTTTTTTACCTTGGCTTAAGGGGGAGAGCAGCGAGGGGCTGTTGACACACGAGGCATACCCGACGAGTGGTGTGGTCCATGTTTATTACACATAATTGGTTTAGTCATTTGTAAATCACACGGCTGCCACACGACCGTTCTTTTAATTTCACACCTGCAGGCTTGATATTTTAAAGACACTGATACATTTATTTCCATAAATATAACGAAAAATTTACCAGTTCAAATTTTCAAAATTAATAGAGAAAGTGTTCTAATAGTGGATTATGGTACAAGTGCCAGGTATGGCCCTATATGGGGCCCCGTATGGGCGGAGACCCTGACGGCCAGCAATGTGGCTAGATTGCTGAGCCCGCAGAGGGCGATGGCCGTCAGTGGGACCTGAAAGCGAGAGTCCTTGAGTCTCCATTTAATTGGCGCAAGTAGGCGCTGGAGTGGGGCCAATGGCCTGCGTCTCCAGAAATCGAGGCCCAGCAGTCCCAGCTCTACCAGGAAACCGTGGAGACATGGAAGGTGCGACTTGAGCAACCATTCGCCACAATCGCGGCCGTCAGACCGGTCATGGATGAGTGGCTGGAGAGGAGAGACGGTGCTCTCTCCTACCGGTTGTCACAGATACTTACCGGGCACGGTAGCTTCGGTAGGTATTTATGGCGAAGACATGGGGAAACCACGGCCGAGTGCCAGCACTGCGAGGGCCGCAGCGATAACACAGGGCTCCACACGCTACGCGGTAAAGTGCAGGGCGTGGGCGTAACAGCGCCAGGTTCTCGTGGTGGGTCTGGGCGTGGGTACTCTCTCGCTTGAGAGCATGGTGCGAGCCATGGTCTCCAGCGGGAGTAAGTGGAAATGCACCGCCTCTTTCTGCGAACAGGTCATGCTCTTGAAAGAGGCGCCGGGGTGAGATCAGGAGGTTTTTTTCAAGATGTAGATTTGCAATTGATACACGAATCCCACAAAGTCAGAATAACGAAGTTCACCAAGAAAAAGTTCGCGTCTAAATTGCAAATCGAGTATCCAGTGATTATTAGAAACAAATCATTTATTTCTGCTATGACCAACGATGACACCGTCAAACCACCTTATGTCCCTAGTCTTGAAACCCTGCAAAACATAAAGAGTCGAACTAACACTTCAAAATATTTTCATAAAATAGTAGTGCTCTAATTATGGATTATGTCTTTTACGCCACCATACAATGAGGTTGTTCGAAATGTTTCCATTCAACCAGTCTTCATGTACTATTGGACAAATATGCAATGTAAATTCTACGAACATTTTTCAAAAACACAGTATACTGCCATAAGCCTTGATGCTACGGGATCTCTCTTTAAGAATATCCAGCCACCTTTCGACCCTTATCATAATTATCAGTCGAAGCATTTGTTTTTATACATTGTAATCACGAAGGACAGAATATATGATTAGGTAAGTACAGTGAAATTAGTCTCGAGAAATTTTTGCCACTACATATGGTACAATATTACTCAGATCTTAGAGCGCGTTTCCACTATATCGTTCTGGCCTATACAAAAATGTTTCGATATCCTAACATTACTATTTAATTTTATACTTATCCCTAGCAACACTCTGATTTTTGTTTTCGATAAAAACAAGTTCTTATTTTAAAGAAAAAGGTTTTGACTATATAAAACAAAAAAAAAACATTCAATTTCACGTCCTTGAGCAAACGACAAGGCGACTACCGTGAAACAATAAAATATCGTGTCGTACTTTAGATGATAGTAGTTTAGCTATTGGTAAAAAGTTTTGACCATAATAATTACGAAACAAAACAAATAAATAAATCGTCACTTGATAGTGGAAAGTGGAAACACGCACAAAACCAGAATAAACCAGTTTACGCTGTCCGCAGGTGCCACGTGCAGTCCGGCGTCAGTCGCTTGGTACCGTTAGAACATAAAGCACACATTTCATTCAAAAATTATAATTATTACGTAGTTTAATTGTTAAATTTTGTATTTGTTGATTGTTGTTATTGTTTATTATTATTGTTATAATATTTGTTGAAGTGTATAATTTGTGTGTAAGTGTTGTAACTTTATATTGTTAATTCAAAATGGCTCCAGTGTTAAAACATGGTCGAGGCAAGCCTTTGACTTCTCAAACTAAAGAAGTTTTGTACTGTTTGTACAAATATTTCGAAAATGAGTGTAATAACAACCCGAGCAGTATTATGACCCGCACTCAATCAGTTGCTAAATCAACAGGAATTTCAATAGCATCCGTCAGAAAGATAGTATCAGAAAGCAAATGTCGTCCTTCGGATCAGGAAGTAACATTTAAATCTCCTAAAAAGAAACCGAATCGTAAACCTACAATAGGAATCGATAACTTTGATCAGCAAATTATCAGAAGAACAATTCATGACTTCCACATCACAAATAAAGAAGCTCCCACTTTGAAAACTTTGCACGCAAAATTGAAAGAAGGTATCGATTATAAAGGTTGTGTCAGCACGTTACGAAAAGACGTCATGTCATTAGGTCTTAATTGGAAGCAAACAGAAGATAACCGGAAACTTCTTATGGAAAAACACGAAATTAGATACTTGCGAATTAATTATTTGATGAAAATTGCTGAATATCGTGAACAACGCCGACCAATTGTTTACACCGACGAAACATATATACATACATCACATACCCTCTCGAAATCTTGGTCAGATGGAAGCACTTCAGGTTTAAAGCAACATATATCGAAAGGCTACCGCTTAATCATTGTTCATGCCGGTAGTATGGATGGCTTTATACCAAATGCATTGCTTATGTCACACCTCGGAAGCTCTCCGAAAAATGTATGAAACAATCGCGTTGTAATTACTACAAACATAGCTCGTGTACATGCACGGTAGTGTTGATGTGTGAGAAAATTAGAAATGTCAAGGATGGCACTATTTGAAATTTGACCTAATTTTCGAGTGAGATAGCGTGATTTTTCTCACTCTATCCCTTGGTGTCATGATTTACGTCACATCCGACGGAGGCGACAATCCTGTTGTTACAAAAAGTCATATTAATGATTTTTACATTAAAACGTATTTCCATCTTTTTCTTCGCTTTGGAAGAAAAGAATATGGCGATACATTTTGATCCTGTCAATCAACAGAATTGGCACAAATAACAAAACAATACTACAACACGACTTTGATATGTTTATAGAGTAATTAAAACCGATTGTGTTTATAAAAACTAGCTGTTGCTCACGGTTTCGCCCGCGTGAAATTTTTCATTAATTATAAATAGTCTCCGTTCCGTACGGTCTATAGGCCCCGTGCGTATCGCGATGCGCCTACTGTTGCGCCATCTCGCGGAACAGTGGTGACAATACGTAGATGCCCAGCTGACTGGCGCCTTCCCAAGTAGTATATGATTCATACGCTCTTCGAGGTTATTATTAATCGAAAAAAAAAACAGTAATTAACGTTTAGACCACGACGATAATCCAATGTGGTTTTCAATCAATCTATTTACATTTTTTCGTGCAAAATCGATATCAAAAGTTAAGTAATGTACCAAAAAAAATTAGGAATCCAACCGTTCCAAGTGAATGCGTTGCCGCTTATTATTGAATTGAATTTTAGGTAAAAACCTATTTGAAAGCAGGCATATCCCCAACGTGAGAGAAATTATCGATGTAGATGGTAAACGTATCATCGAGGGAAAAGTTTTACCACAAACTAGGGTAACAAACCCTCCGTACGATTTTACGTTGAAGGTTATACCTATATGAAAAAAAAATCTTTATTAAGATCTGATGCAAACGACACTAAATCATGAATTTTTACAGTTACTTGTATAAGGATAACAACTCGTTGAAGCAAATATGCAGGATCGTACAGTCAAACTAAATAAGTATTTTTAGAGCAATTGTCGATTCTAGTTTCATAGGAATTTCACTAGCCTCTTGCACTAATAAATTATTGCTTTTTATTTTTATTTTATTTTTTATTTATTTTATTTAATTATTTATTGCATATCTGGGTTACAGAGTAGTTGTTATAGGCAGTGGATACAGTTTCATCATATATCACCATAGGCATGCAATTTTGGTGGCTAAATTACAAATTAGAACATTGTCACATCATTACAAATAGTCATTTCCAAATTCCTTCAATTTCAATTAACAATGTCAATAATATTAATAAGAACAATATAAAATAGAATAGAAATAATGTAGGTTGTCAGTTTAATTTCAGATTTTAATGTCTATGCATATTATGATGTCAAGATATAATTAATTTACTTTGTCAAAATAAAATTTACCTACATCGAATACTGTATGAACCGACCACACCACAACTAGGGTACCTTGTACTGCTGTAATGTCTTATCTGTTAGGAATTCTTTCACGGAGTAATAGCATTTTTCTGTTAACAAGTCACGGAGTTGTTTTTTAAACAGTTGTAGCTTAGATGCGGTTCTGATATACTCTGGTATACAATTGAAAATCCGCGGGGCCAGGCAAAAGACGCTCTCATGCACATGAATTGCGTTTTAGTACCAACTATATGTAGTTTAGTTTGATGCAATGCACGCGTACGATATTCAAATAATTCTGGATTTTTTTCACGAATATTGCAACCTCGAGTATAAATATGAAATATGGTAGACAGGAGTCAGAGTGAGAGAGTGCATAAAAATTAAACATTGCTCATGCAGCATTTTTGGGCTTTGAACGCACGTTCGTGGTCAGTGCTGTTACCCCAGAAGATTACCCCATACCTGAGAGTTGAGCTAACGTAGCCGTGGTAGGCTTTAATTTCTTAAGAGCATACGAGAATTGGGCCAGTTTTTACACACATATTCTAAATGAAGTTTCCAATTTATTTTATTGTCTATATGCAACCCTGAAAGCATGATGTATGGCACTGATGGTGTGGTCCTTGTATGATTAAAAACAAAATTTTTGTGTTGTTTTGTTCATAACTCCGAACGACTGTTGACACTACATGGCCCACGGGCATCTACTAACTTTCCGATTGAGCCGCGAGGGCGGCGCCACATGCGATGCGCAAGGGGCCTATAGGGCACATTTCTTAACCGATTGTTACCAAACATGGCATACATGTTCTTTGATTTAAAACATCATTTTTGCCTAGAGCTTTTTTTATCGGAGGACAAAAGGGGTGCCTTTTCTGTCGCGTTATTTATGATTGATTGATGATTTTTGGCTGAAATATCCGAACATGATTCCTTACAGGTAGTTGTGGAAAAAAAAGCATGAGAAATGGCGGAGACTTTTGTTGTGGCTGTTTTAAGAACGGATTGACAATATATATTGGTGAAATATCCAGGGAGCTATAAAATAAAGATACGTATCGTATAAAAGAAATATAAGTGAGGATACCAGATTTGATCTCCAGATGCCAAAAAATGATCTGGAACTCTTTACAGAACTACTAGTATTTATCCCTTAGTAATTTAATGCTCCATTGCCAAGGGTGAGGTAGAACATTTCTTTATAAATGGTGTTTTTATTAAGTACCAAGGTTTCTGAACCTCAACTGAATGACACGGATTTTATGCCCGGTTTTTGTAATAACTATCCTAATACTTATTTAGAATTGTCAACGGCGAGTAGGAAATTAGAAAAATACAGTTAAGCACTCTTTAATTTAATAGTGTTAATTTATTTAAGTATCAATTATAATTTATACTAAACGGAAATTCACGGAAAGATATCTATTTATATTTTTTAGAAACAAATGGTTTTAACCGCTCTATACTTTATAAAATTTAAGAATCATTATTTTGACAGCTCACGCCTATGAAGTGTAGCATTTTTTTTTCGATTTGAATGTATCACAATTAATGTCGTTCATCATGGATTCCGTCATTGCCAGGTACCGCCCATTGTTTAACCCTAGAATGTATACTAATCTAAATCTGCATCTTATGCTTTTGAGTTATAATTTTTATAATGTTAAAAAAATAATACACCTATAATCAATATCGGTCCACCATAATGTCACTTAACATGCTAGTTCTAGAGTTATTTTCTAAAAAACCCGGACTATATGAAAATTATTATAATTGATAAGATTTTTCACGAATTTATTCCTGGGCGAACCTGGCATCCAGTTCATTAGTTTTTTTTTATACTGTTCATTGATGACCCTTGGTGGAACTTGTTGTTACACCATATTGAGAAAACTTGTACTTTTTCTACAGTATTTATTATTGAACCTGACCAGTTTCGCAATGTTTATGAACATTTCTAGTCGTAAACACCTCTAGTGTTTAAGATTAGAAACATTTCAAATACATCAATGTAAACTTTTGAAGTTACCATAAGGCGAAACCGGTCAGGTTCAATAATAAATACTGTGGAAAATGTACAAATGTTCTTACTATGTGTAGTTCATTAGTTATTTATACAAAAAGGCAAGATGCATTTGAGGGTTAAATTTCACTATAGTCATGTGTGAAAGAGAGGACGCCTTAAAAACCGAAGCTAGCCGAACTTTTCACTCTTCGTCCCGAAGTGCCGTTCCTACACATTTTACTGGCGACAACCTTTGTTTTAGGCGCCCATGAAAGCGCCCATGATTTTGACGTGCGGGGAGAGGAAATGAAATCGGTGGGAGGGGGTGAGCTTCCATTCTGTACGCTAGTACTATTATCTATTCTGTGCTTATGTTTAAAGCCATCCAAAGAAGTGGAGATTACCATGACAATATGAACTATGACAACTGTTCAAGGTGGATTCAAACTCAATTAATACCCAACTTACAACCAAATAGTGTTGTTGTTGTTGACAACGCACCATATCATAACTCAATACAAAATCCTGCAAATTCTAGAAAACAGCAAATGATTGACTGGCTGACATTTCGAAACATTGAGCATTCATCCATGTTGCTTAAGCCTCAATTATATGAACTGATTCTGCAAAACAAGGCGAGATTTGTAGAGTACAAGATAGACGAAATATTACGACAGCACAGTCATACTGTGCTGCGTTTACCACCATACCATCCGGAGTTTAATCCTATAGAAAATATATGGGGGCATATACTATATCACTGCTTGTAATGTTTGGAACTGGCTTGTCTGCCTCATACAGTTCCATAGATTACAATGCAGTGGATACACATTTTCACGTCCGTATTAGTACGTAGTGCGTATGCGTAGACGTGTACGCATTTGGTGTGCTCCAGCCACAAACGTATATTACTTTAAAAAAAATAAAAACTAAAAATAAAAAGACGTGTGGCACTCGGGGACTGCCGCGGTAAAGCTATTGCATAGCATTTTGTACCAATTTATGCAATTATGATAATATGCCCTTTCACGTGCATTAGTTTTTTTTTTCTTTTTAGCTCTTTACGCTTTTCTTCTCTATAAAACGAAAATATCTAGGTATAAATAATAGGTATAAATAATTAGGTATAAATAGTGTAATGACACACCAAAACAAAATTATTCATTTAAAAAAAAATAACGATATTAAGAAGTGATTATCGACAAATTTTACAAGTACAGCTATTCACTGTTGTACATAAATACCTATACACCTATATACTTTCTCATAAACAGCTGCTTATGTATTCGTCCGATTTCGGAGCAGCTCGTCTCGATTCGTGCAAGCTTCGTAGAGTCGTACAATAGGGCTAGTTGCACGCACACGAACACCGTGTCGAAGACTGCCGAAAAGAAACGAGCGTGAGGTTTTTTCGTTACGAAATTTCTGGATTCGGTCCCCGCGCTCAAGGGCCTCGATAGAAGCTATGCAATAGCTTAAAATGTTGTTTTTTTTTTATTTGCTGACCATACACTACCACAAACGCAAAAAATTCTCCTAGCTAATTTACCTGTAGCGGCGATGCCACTGTCAATTTTTTCAAGAAAAGCCTGTGACTAAATGCAGGTGGGAAGGAAGACGCGGGGGGCATGACGTCATACCTTATCCCCGTCTCCATCTAGTGCCTCATAACGAAACCGAACAGAAATAGGGTCTTGTAGTGTTTGTTGTAGATTGGCTACTCGCCACTAAGCGCTATACAGAATTCTAGAATGATCCATACTAATATTATAAATGCGAAAGTAACTCTGTCTGTCTGTCTGTATGTTAGGCTTTCACGCCTAAACCACTGAACCGATCTTGATGAATTTTGGTACAGAGATGGATTAGAGCTTGGGAACGGAGATAGGGTACCTTTTATCCTGAAAAGGGGGGTAGAAGGATGGGAGTAGGGCTATGGAATGGAAGTTAATATAAATGTTTGTATGTCATTTTGACGTATGAAAGGCTCGCGATTCGATTACCTTGCAACCTCTCCGCTATCATTTACTTCTCCATGGTTGTAATTCTTAAAATAAAAATACATCTATCCCTCTCGCTCAGATGATATCGGCCACTCAAACGTGATTTAACATATTTGTTTGGTTGAAAACGTAGTCGGTAGGAGTCCGGCATAGCATCCAGTTTGGTAAAGCCTAGAGAAGTAATAACTGATGATTCAAGCGCCCTCATTGGGGCTTGTGTTAAGGCTTTCACTTCGTTTAATACAACTAAGGAATATATAGGTCACTGTTTTGCGTTTTAGAGAAGAAAACTAATTTAAAATCTTGCACATATTATGTAAAAGACAAAGAAATTATCAGAAATCTAGTGATAGTTGCTGTAAACAGATACGATAGGAAAACTCTAGATGGCGAATAGAGAAAATGTGAAATCGCAAAGGAAAAGTCATCTAGCTTATCATCATCATCAAAAGAAGAAGACCTTATTGAAACTGAGTTAGCAGAAGTTTTAAAACGGCAAAATTCCATTTTGGAAGAAGACAACGATGATATAGTACTACACCAGAGAACGTTTATGGCCGAGTTTGAACGACTGATAGACATTGAAAAGATCTGTGATGTACCTATTTAGTGACGAGTCGCAGCCGGCGGCTTGTTCGCCGCTGACGTGTCTTCGCCGAAGACCATCGGCCTCTACGTCTGAGGGCCTGAGGACGGTGAGTGGGCTGCTCACGGTCCTTATAGAAGCCGGCCCATGACGGCAGCGTGACGTGAGGAATTTACGCAGCCCCCCCCCCTCCCCCCCTCCTAAGAAGTGGGATTACACCCGAAAACCCCCCATAGACGCGGGATAGCACACGAACCACCCCCGAGGCCCGAGGCGAGGCCGCGGTGGTAGCTGTAGATCTGATGGCAGTCCTGGGACATCCTTCCAAGGGCTTACCCGGGGCTCCCAACCATAGGCTGTTGGGCGTTACGTGAGGTTTTTAGTCGGTAGGAGTCCGGCATAGCATCCATGAAGGATAATCCCTCACGTTAAAAAAAAAGATTATGGTACAAATGTGTAAATTGGTTTACGTTATAAGCAAGTGTAATGAAAAATTACTTACATAAATAATAATCTCATAGATATATAGTCCAATAACTGTAGTGATTAATTAATGGTAGATCTGGCTAATACAACTTAGTACCTAAGTACAACGACGTATAATAACTAAATCACATTTTCGGCATGCATAGGTAATCAGTATCAGGTTTAGAATAGAACACGTATTAAAAAAACTTGTTAAATAAAAGTAAGTAGATACCGAAATTGAATCAGAATCCAATTCTGAACAAACTTTTGGTTATTCTGTAACAAGTTATATAGATATTCACTTACTTCCCACATAAAATTACTGGGTCAGTATTATCACTAAGGTGACTTTTATCTCGCACTGCAAATACAAAATCCCATGTCAAAAAAATGACACTAGTTGGATTATCTGTAAATATCCGCACTTAAGATAACAGCGTCAAAGAATCTTGAGGCACTTCTAAGTGAACTGTGTCAGAGGCACGCAGCTAGGAGCGTGCAGTTCGCCGAGGGAGGTAGACGACGCGACACGGAACGATGGCGAAAACGAGTTGTATCATTATCGGGCTGCTGGCATTGTGCCACTCGTAAGTTTATTTGTTTATATTTCCAATCTATAACATCCGATAGCGCACGCAATAACGGAAGAAATATCAAATTGGCACCACTTTTGTTAGTTCAAGTTACAAATAGCTTCAAACTACACATCTAAGGTCAATAACTTTCTTCAAGGATACTTCACAACTTAACCTCGCAGCTTATTTTATTATGGTACTAGCTTTTGTCTGCGGCTTCACCCGCGTGGATGTCGGTGATCTCTATAATATCAATTATCGTTATAAATTGTATGTGTTATTCTAGTGTATAGTAATTGTAAAGTTTCATTAAAATCCATTCAATAGTTCTTACGTGAAAGAGTAACAAACATCCATTCATCCATTCATACTTACAAACTTTCGCGTTTATAATATTACTAGGATTTGTTATTATGATACTAAAATTGAGGTTTAACATTTCTTATGTACTTAAGTTTAATTGCACTGAGATAGTGTAAGAATGACCTAGCCCCGAAGGCCTCTTTAGTTTTCCTTGTTTAGACCTTACTTACCCCCGTTACTTACAATATCATTCACGTTTCTCTAATATCCTTTGATTGATTTTTAGCTTAGAATAAGATATAATATAAGATATACTAGCTCATGCGCGTAGAGGTACAGTGGAGAGCAGGTAAGGGGCTGGCTGGTTCTCCTAGCGCAGGCCTGGCAGTGCAGTTGCCTTTTTACCATAGCAGAAACAGACCGCTGAGGTGTAACGGTGGCACCGTGCTCCCCTTTACTGAGGGGAGCATCTCAAAATATAAACCATAGTCAGCCGAGGAGCGAGGGCAATGCTTTTTTTTATACCACTAAAGTGGCAGACAAGCACACGGTCTGCCTGATAGAAGGTGGTTACAGGCCTATGGACGTGTACAAGGGAGTGAATGCTTGGCCAGACTAAAAGCAGCAGCGGGCGCGTGTGCGTGCGCGGATGCGGATGCGGTTGGGTGTCCATACCGACGCGCGACAAGCGACTAGCGGTTAGGCCTATATCAGGTGTTCAAAACTATGGGTGAGGTGTTCGTTGTACAAGTTGACATCGAACACGTGAAGACGCGGACACCAAATCCCGGACGCGACTCGTGACTTTCAGGAACAAACATTAATTTCGGCCATCTGAAATTCAGCGCTGCTCCGCCTGCACTACAAAGCGGACAGCATTAAGCTAAGAGGCGGCCATTATTTTGCACGGTCTATTTTAGACATTGGAACTTTTGTTATTTTGTCTATTTTGTCTTGTAGTTTGTCTATTTTAGTTCTGTCGTTTTATAAAAGCTAATGTTCTCTGCATGTCTGTGTTATATAAATATAATAAAAAATATTTCTTTCTTTCTTTCTAACAACTAGAAATAATTAGTATACAGCAGTCATCACGTACACAACAATTGTAACTCAATATTCAACATAAACACTTGCTAGCAAACATACTTTCACTCACGAATTTCCGAACCCTAAATACTTTTATCGTAGCTCGAACGTTAGGCATGTGGTATTTTTACTTGACAGTCCAATCTTGAGAAGGAAAGTGCATACTAAAGATGGCGAACTTAATAAAATCAATGAAATAAATGCTGATATTTCTACTTCATACAGAGTTGAGATCTTTTATTTCTACAAAATTTTTCGCACTCAAACACAATCCAGTACTAACCTACCGTAAGAATACACAGACGAGATCGCTGTGAGAGAAGGAAAACTTGAAATAAAACCCTTTGCCAACCCGTCTGGCCAGCGTGGCAAGAGTAGGCTAAAACCCCCCTTAAATGGAAAGACGCCACAACAAAAGGCCCCCAGTTCCCGGTGGTCCCGCTATTCCCAGCCATGGTAGCGGTTCGGGTAACGGCGGGGCGGGGGGTGCTAAGAATCTCCGGGTTACGGGAGGCTACCGTAAAAAACTACTACTGGCAGCTTACAATTGTAGTACACTAAGGCTGGACCATCACCTCGCAGAACTCGAGGTAGAACTAGGTCGCATAAACTGGCACATATTGGGGTTGTCCGAGATCCGAAGACAGGGGGAGGACACGATAACCCTTGAGTCAGGCGACCTGTTCTACTTCAGAGAAGGTGATCTGCTCTCCCAGGGAGGTGTCGGTTTTCTGGTAAAAAAGGACCTCATTGGCAGCGTTGTTGAAGTCGGCAGTGTGTCGAACCGGGTAGCGTACCTGATCCTAAAAATCACGAACAGTCATTCGCTGAAGGTGATACAGGTATATGCGCCCACCTCGCGCTACGCCGACGAAACCGCCGAGGCTGTTTATGAAGATATTGCCAAGGCAATAAATCACACCGCCAAGGCCACTTACAACGTTGTTATGGGGGACTTCAATGCTAAAGTGGGAGTACAGGAACGTGGCGAAACGAGAATCGGACCTTATGGGGTGGGGCGCAGAAATCACAGAGGGCAAATGCTAGTCAACTTCCTCGAATCACAGGGGCTCTTCTTAATGAATAGCTTCTTTAAGAAGAAACCCCAGAGGAAGTGGACTTGGCAACGCCGGGACTCTGTGATAAGGAACGAGATAGACTTTTTCATAACGGACAGTAGGCACATATTTAGAGACGTCTCTGTGATCAACAGGTTTAATACCGGAAGCGATCACAGACTTATCCGAGGCTCTCTAAATATCAACATTAGAGCTGAAAGACTCCGAATGGTACGGTCTACTCTCCGACCTACGCCGCTCCAAGTAGCTCTAGGGTCCGAAAAGTTCCAGCTGGAACTTCAAAATCGCTTCGCAAGTCTGGAAACCACCAGCGGCATTGACGAGAGAACCGACACAGTGGTCAAAACATTACAAGAAGTGTCTCGAAAGTTGTTTCCCGGAAAACGCAAACAGCAAGAGTCCAAAATCTCTCCTGAGACTCTCGAACTAATGAGAAAGAGGCGTGAACAACCATCCACACAGTCGTCTTCGTCAGATGAGAGGGCCTTAAACAAACGAATTAAAAAGCTGATACGACGCGACCTCCGACGCTTTAACACTCGCACCGTCCAGGAGGCGATTGAGCAAAATAGGGGGTCGAAAGTGTTCGCTCAGCAGTTTGGGAGGCCCCATCTGACGAAACTTAAAACTGTGGATGGCAAAATTATTGCCTCAAAGTTCGGGATGCTTGAAGAGATCGAGAAATACTATGGACAGCTGTATGCATCACGGATGAGTAAACCGACGGGACACAGTGATGAAGAAGACCACAGAGCCCCGCTCACGCGCCATTACACCGAGGAGATACCCGATGTCGAGCAGTACGAGATAGAGACGGCTCTCAGGCAACTGAAGAACAACAGGTGTCCTGGTGATGACGGAATTACTACTGAGCTCCTGAAAGCAGGCGGGATTCCAATCCTCAAAGCGCTAGCAAGTCTTTTTAATTCCGTCATCCAACAGGGTCTAACACCTAGGGCGTGGAGCGAGAGTGCGGTGATACTGTTCTTCAAAAAAGGCGACAAGACCTTGCTGAAGAACTACAGGCCCATCTCGCTCCTGAGCCACGTCTACAAGTTGTTCTCGAGAGTCGTCACAAATCGCCTCGCGGGTAAACTTGACGAGTTCCAGCCACCGGAGCAAGCCGGGTTTCGAAAAGGCTATAGCACCGTGGACCACATCCATACTGTTCGGCAGATTGTAGAAAAAAGTTAAGAATACAATCAGCCGCTGTGTATGGCGTTTGTGGACTACGAAAAAGCCTTCGACTCCATCGAAACCTGGGCAGTTCTGGATGCCCTGCAGCGGTGTCGTGTTGATTGGCGATACATTGAGATGCTGAGATGCCTATATGACACTGCCACAATGTCCGTCCAGCTCCAAGACCAGAAGACGAAACCGATAAGCCTCCAGCGTGGAGTTAGGCAGGGGGATGTTATATCCCCCAAACTATTCACCAATGCATTAGAGGACGTCTTCAAGACTCTGGATTGGACTGGACGGGGTATCAACATTAACGGAGAGTACATCTCACACCTTCGGTTCGCCGATGACATCGTCGTTGTTGCGGAGTCGCTGGAAAAACTGGGCGAGATGCTGCACAGCCTAGATAGAGCTTCTCGACGCGTCGGCCTCGGTGTAAACTTGGATAAAACCAAGATCATGTTCAACGAACATGTTGCACCGAGACCGATTGCCATCGAAGGGGCGACGCTCGAAGTTGTCCAAAAATATGTATACCTGGGCCAGGTTATCCAGCTCGGTACAAACAACTTCGAGAAAGAACTAGCCAGAAGGATTCAGCTGGGCTGGGCAGCATTTCGCAAACTACGTCGAGTCTTCTCTTCCCCCCTACCGCAATGCCTGAAAACAAAGGTCTCTGACCAGTGCGTCCTACCTGTTATGACTTACGGTGCCGAAACGTGGACACTAACGGTAGGGCTAGTCCATAAACTAAAAGTCGCGCAGCGGGCTATGGAGCGAGCTATGCTTGGAGTTTCTCTGAAGGATAGAATTCGAAACGAGGTGATCCGACAAAGAACCAAAGTTACCGACATAGCTCGCAGAATGAGCAAGCTGAAGTGGCAATGGGCTGGCCACGTCTGTCGAAGGACCGATGGCCGTTGGAGCAGACGAGTCCTAGAGTGGAGACCGCGAGAAGGCAAACGAAGGGTAGGACGCCCCCTAGCCAGATGGACCGATGACCTGAAAAAGGTGGCTGGGACGGACTGGATGCGGAAGGCGGAGGATCGTACGAAATGGCGCACATTGGGGGAGGCCTATGTCCAGCAGTGGACTGCAGTGGGCTAATTGATTGCACAAGACTGAACTGGTTCTTAACCCTGCCCGCCCGCGCATTATTACAGTCGCCGCATAGGCTCGGTCCTCGGTCTCCTCAATTAACATCGCGAACAGTACCGAACTTTGCTACTGCTCGCGATGAACCTAAAAATTATAGACCGAAATTTGATGCAATTCTCAGAAAGTTTTTATTTAAACGCAATTGATAGAGAAGCCGGTTCTTCAGATATGACAAAAGTCGAGATAATGATAATCGATATCCTCGCGAACGGAGCCGCCGCGCGGCATTAGCTAGTAATAAATATTACAAAAGACAAAAACAACAGAGTTAGGATATATGTATGTCTACAATGCAATGCTGTTGGCATAATTTTATGTGGCGTGAATTGTGCAATATGGAAGACAATACACTATTATATTGTCAATAATGGTACCATCCAACTGATGTGATGAACGAGGTAGGAGGTGTAGAAACTACAAAATATAATAGGTAGATAAGTAAATATGCATGCACAGACATAAGTAAATGAATAAATATAACGATGGTGGAATACGTAATGAGGGATTTCTAAAACGGTCTGCATAAGATGGCAGCACTGTAGCGTCAGGTCGAATGAACTGACAAAATACTTACTAGAATTGTAATTTTCGATCATTTTTTTGGTTTGTTTATTCTTATAATCATTACTACAGGAATATTGATTGAAAATGCCACAGTATTGTGCAGTGCCTATGTGAGCAAATAAAACAGATAAAGGCCAATTTAAACTATGGCCTGTAGCCATTCGCAAAATAAATTTATTCATACGAAAACTATCCTCGTTTGAAGAAGCCACTTCCCACTAAAAAAAATTGCAACTCCGCAGCTTAAATTGAATATCCGCTTCTGTCACCGTTATTCTTCTGTCAGATCTACACAGTAAATTGCTTGTTACGAAAATTGTAAGCGCTGACTCCTGATATAGATACTAATTATACCATATTGTGTGAGATGACGTCCGCGTCGTCTGATCCCATAATAAAGTACATCAGGTGGATCCTGCGCATCACAAGAGCGTATTTCATCAGCATAATATTAGTTTTCGCCAATTTTTATCAGTTATAACCTGTCTTTCGAGATCCAACACATAAATACCTTCATTAGTATCGTGCATCATCAGACCTACCCCAATTTTTTATGCACTTTTTTTCGGATACTTCAATTTTTCTCTAGGTCCTACCACCTTGTGAGGTTCAATGGAGACGGCAATTTTACCGCCGCACTATTTATACACCCATGCTCCAAGGAGTTCCCGACGGAGTGACGTGACCACTTGGTACCTACTAATTACTTGCTCATTTTTTGTGTTCTATCCATATGTACCTGTACTATTGGTGCTTGAAACATGTCTACGAGGACGTATTCTATCTGTAGGTGCCATTCCTGACTCCCTGGGTATAGTTCGCCTGAACATCAATTCTCAGTCTAAAATTTTCCGGTAAACAAACTGTTTTTAGGCGATTTTTCAAAACTTACCTACCTAACCGATTGCACCACCGTATGGCTGCTGACACTTTCAATAGATACCACTCGAATCTCACTGGTGGCCGTAGTTTTTCTGCAAAATCATTTTTTAATAAACGCGCGACGCGCTGAGGCAGTAAAAAGGTTTAAATTGTTGGCTTAAATTGCTTATTTGTATAATATTATGATAAATGATAGCATCAGGAAGAGCAAATTTAAATTTGTTTCTTGATTTTTTCGGAAGTATAAAAAATGAGGTCTAGGTAAGGAAGTTCCTAACATTGAGCACGCCGTTATGTGACATATAGAGATTATTCTTGAAATTGTAAAGGTATTGTTTTTTAATTGTATATTTAGTAAACTTAAATATGTGGTTAGCAATAATAAAAGCTGCTGGAACTGGAAGTTAAAAAAAAATCGAACAAGCTTTATGTTTGCTTGTTCGAATTTTTTTTTTAACTTTTTTGCCTTTAATGTAAAAAAAATACCTCATTACCTAAAGGTAATAAAATTATACACATTTTTTAAGCTTTTCGGCTCTCCTGAAATGTTTCACTTTTGCTACTTACAGCAACTACGTTTCCTGCCGTCAATAATATCATTGAGAGGTTTTATCGGACTCGAATCGACTGAAACACACGCACTCAGCCGAAGGTGAGGTTGGCAACGCATATCCCTCGCACCCCGGCCGACCCAGGGCCCCCTTTCTCGATCTGGTCCACCTCGCGAACCACGAAGTCCCCAACTCGTCCCCGGTATGGGGAGGCGCTCTATGCTTCTGCTAGGGTGACAGGCGGCTCCATCTGTCACCCCCAGGCCCGCGCTCATGGGGTACGGAGGTCATTTTGCATTCCTAGTCAACTTGCTCTAAAACCATTAATAAAATAATAGTATATCATTTTACTCTCTGAAGGCGAACAAATTTATAAATTCGCTATTTATCGATATAAATAGAGCATTTATAAGTTTGATAACTCCGGCAGCTTAGTGATTAAGGAGTTGGCTTTATGAATAAGCGGTCCCGGATTCTAATCCTAGCCATTACACTACCGACGTGATGCCACTCTTAACACAAGCAATTTACGCTTCACTGGAGGGGTTAATAATATCGGTTAATAATATTATTTAAACAATGTTTCAACATGGAAATGCTTCAAGATTCGCGCCTGCTAAAATCGACATTCCACTCGACTGAATGTAGACTTAATGTAATAATTTGGAACCTATACATGAAAATAAGTAGTTAATACTTTATTTTATCTGAAATCCCAGCTCCGTAAGCAACGGCGAAGTAAATCAATAAATATTTTTTTTAGTAAAAAATTATACCCACTGCAATAACCGAAAGGTACCAAAAATTAAATATGCTTAACTGATTATCATATTAATTACATTTTTTTTTTATGAAAAAAGAATGCGCGTGATATTGGCATTGAGATCATTGACGTTTGACATGCGTGACAATGATCTTTGCCATACTATACAATATCACTGCTACGATTACGATTAGGGTTTGTGAATTCTCAAGATTTTCAAGGTCTCGTGTCACGATACAGCCAACGATTAAAATCACGGGACGTTCCGAGACTTGTCCCACAACGACTATAGTTACTATAGTAACCTTGCAAATTAATTCAAGTTATCGACTCTTATTAGACCTGGAGTTCTGGAACATTTTTACAAATTAAACTTACTACAATGCAAATTTTCCGCGAGTAGATTCATTAAGTGTTGAGATAATTTATTCAAATACATACATACAGTCACGCCCTTTTCCTAGCGGGGTAGGCCAGAGATCACAGTTTTTTTTTTTACTTGTAGCAAGTAAAAAATCTGGTATACCAGTTTACCAGATTTTTACTTGCTACAAGTAAAAAAAAAACTAGCATCCTGGCATACTTTTTTCACTTCTTCTATTTTCATAATTATTGACATCTTAGAAAATTCACATGACATGTCCTTTCTTTAACATGCCTTCGATCCGATTGACAAGCGTTTGTCTAGGTCGACCCCTACCTACTAGGTTGCCTTTTCACCCTTGCTTCATAAATCCGTTTCGTCAGTCTTCTACTAACATCGTCGTCTTGCCGTCCTTCCAGCAGGTATGGAAAACGAGGTAATCAAAATGATTACTAAACACCTATTTTTTACAATTCACTCAACTTCCATTCAGATTAATACTCCTAAATTAGGTAGGTACTGTAGCTTAAAAAATACAAAAATAAAACTTCAACAGTAGCAGGACCTATGTTAAAATTTAATTTATTATCACAGAAGCCTTGCTGCGGGCCATACTAAATTTCCTGAAGGCTTCACGTTTGGCGTAGCTACAGCTTCTCATCAAATTGAGGGAGCATGGAATGTGAACGGTAAGTCCACCAATATCTTTCAGTACGTTTTGATAAATCTAAGCTACCTCTTCAAATAGGACAGAGGAGGAAGTATGTACAGTCAGCATCATTAAAATGTCGCTAACAAAAGTACTCAAAATAATCCAAATACCAAAATCCCAATTTTATATTGGTTATTAGAGTACTCAAATAGTTGTAAGTATCCAGAGTGGTCAAACTATCTTAACAATCGGTCTTCCAGTATTATCTAAGTTAGTAAAGTACTCATATCATATACACTATCACGCCGGTCGATGGTATCCAGTCAAGTATAATTTCAAAAATCTAGAATCTGTTTATATTCTTTGTAGAAAAGTTATTATCTATAATTGAAGTTACCGAGTCTCTCAAGTGGTCGCTTACTGAAGCTAGACCCTCACGTGGGTATTGTTGATTACCGTCTTCGGCTCTCTTTAGACCCTCGCCTGCCGGCTTTACACATTTATGTACCATAATCTACTATTATCAGTTCAATTTCACGTGGTAGGCATATAATCAGACAAATGTCTAAAAATCGATAACAATCAATCAATATTTTATCGACTTATATCATTGAGGTACCTACAAGATTACCTCTAAAGATACATTTTGCTAATACTATCTCTAAGTATACCTGCTAACTAATACTTTTTATAAACTTAGTAGCTGACCCGGCGAACTTCGTACCGCCATGTTTTTTTCTTCCCGCGAGGAATTCAGATCCCGTACCCGCTGCAACTTCTATTAAAATTTCCATGTAAATTTCTGATTTTGTTCCCGCTGCACCTTGTTTTCATTTTTTTTTATAAACCTTGGACCCTCAAATACTTCAAACAAAATAATTATCTAGTTCGGTGCAGTCGTTCGAAAGTTATGCGCGTACATTCGTTTGGGATTTTTATTTAAGTGGTTGCAAAAGTAACAAGTTTCAACAGAAAGATTTTTATGAAATGTGCTAAAACTGGACTATAGCTTAGGAAAATAATCGGCTATCATTAATCGGAATAAAGGTTCTTTTTCATCTTAGCTTTAATCCCAGTCGCATCCCAAGCTTTCAGCTCGAAGTCTGGGATCCACTTTATCAGTCTAACTGACTTGGCTGAACTTCATTATTTTACGTAAAGCGACTGCCGTCTAACCTCCCCAACCCAATAGCGATACCGAAGCGATCGATAACTGAAACTACTAGTCAGTTCATAATTGTATTATCTTTTCGAATTCTAGGTAAATCAGAAAATATATGGGACCGTTTGACTCACACTAGACCAGAGTTGATCGAGGATCTCACCAACGGCGACATTGCCACCGACTCTTACAACCTATACCGTGAAGATGTTCAGAACCTAGTCAACCTTGGAGTCGATTTCTACCGCTTCTCCTTGTCTTGGGCACGTATCCTACCCACTGGTCGAACGGACTACGTGAACCCTGATGGCATTCGGTATTACAATGATCTCCTTGATCTTCTGGCTGCGAACAACATCGAGCCCCTGGTAAGTTTCAATTAATTGGGTTTAAAACTTCCCTCAATAAGGACACCACCACCTCACCCTAGTAAATAAGACCCGAGACGATAGATATGTTTGACATATTGATATATTTGACAACCTCTGTGGCGTGGCGGTAGTGAACACGGCCGCTACGCAGGAGGCGCGGGTTCGATCCCCGCTCTGTGCATTTTTGTATGCATGAATATGGGTATTTGGATTGGTCTGGATAATGTGAATGCATTTACAAAAAGAAATGTATCTAAGTATATTTATCCGCATTCTAGATTCCATAACACAAGCTAGTTAAGCTATGCTTACCATGGATCTAGATAGCGTTGTGTGAAATGTTGTGGAATATTTATTTATATATTTATTTATTTATGTGGTTTTAATCACAGAACAGAAAAAACTATTAGAAGTGTGATAGGACAGATTCAATAGCGGAACCAATGTCGCCAAACTCACACATCAACGAGATAATAATACGTTGCACTACTAGTAAACAATTGTTTTGATTGGTCGTATATCTTTAACACTAAATTAGCCTAAATTATGCACACTGCAGAACGAAAACATACCTTATTGATTGGCACTAGTGTTAACTTTAATATAGATAAAAAAAGGAATTTACGACGTTTTGTTTCTGAATCAAACTTGCTTCTCACTCTAACTCTATTACGAAAAAGTTCAACTACTCCCCAACAGATGTCCATTTATTTTAAGAATGTTATTTAGAACCTTAACAGTTATGAATACGGTTGATATTACTTTGAAGTATTATCTCTCTCACTCTAACTCTCTCACATTAACGCTAGAGCAGTGAAACAAAAAGTTGGCAATATCGATAGATTTGTAATTTGTTTTCAAAATATCAAAGGATTCCAAACGCTGTTAGTAATTATAATCTAAGAGTACTAAAAAAGAGAGATGTTTTTATTTACGACTAAAAAGTTATGAAGACGTTTTACTACGTATGTTCCTATTTAATTGAAATAAAACAAGTGTCCATTTATAGTAGATATTTTATGTAACTGTTGCATAATAAAAGCGTTTTCACATTATCCGGTGCATCCGATATCCGATATTAGTGTCGGCTCCGATATCGAAGGAAATAAAATAAAGTATAAAAAGAACTCGATACTAGGATTTTTTTTTCATCCAGTCTGTGCGATCGAGAAAATGGCCGAATCGGACCGATTTTATCGAATATATGTGAAAACAGCACATGGTGACCGCTATCGGCGTCAGATACCCAATATCAGAAAATGTGAAAGTGGTCTAAGGATACTTAAAATACGAGTGCGAGTATTTTACAATATGAGACGGGTGTTTTAAGACCATATTACAAACAGTTTCATACACTACTTTGAAATAATTAATTTAATTTGCATAAAATGAGAAAAACGTAGAGCGCCAAAATCTATTTGCTGATCGCGTATGCATGTTGCGCCGCGTCCACAAACTAGAAAATATCCAGCTGGAGTTGTTCAATACGGAAGTTTATATTTTTGCATGTTTGTACGCGCATAGCTTCGTCATGTGTAGACGAATTTGCAAAATTCCTTCTTTGTTCGAAAGAAGACTATTCCGAAATGATCCCATTTAATTTTTGTAAAGGTTCAGAGAAAGACCACGAAACTCTTCAATAAATACCAGGAAATCAGCAGTTATTGCTGCAAACGCATATTATTGCTATGTCTATGCCACTACACATCATAACATCACGCCCGTATCCTTTGAATGGGTATGAGGAGTGTTCCGAATATTCCGTAATATTTAAAAAAAAACAATAAAGTCATTTGACAAACGTTTATAAATGTTTCCACAAAATTAGATATCGATAAAATTTGACTACATCACTAAATGAGTAGCGGAGAAAGTTCTAGAATAAATAAGAATGACATGTCTATTATGTGTAATCAAAAACAAGCTTTATTGATATGTGGTAAGGTTGATTTTGTTTTGATTTTATTTCTTTGCATTTCAATAATATTCGTTATAAATTCTGCTATATCCTGACTTATTGATAGTATAAAACAACTCCATTTCGAATATTTATGCTCCTACTATAATCTGTGCACTGCAAAATGGCACAGTAAGGCATATTTCCATTAAATAGTATTAAATAACACACGGTGCAAAACTGTCAAATACACGTGATGACAGATACGACTGAAGGTTGAAATTGTAAGAGCTTGCAAATCTCCGCATAAGAATGACACACGTGCCACGCCCACTTCACACTTCCACCGTTTTTACTGTTCCGTGGTTTTAATCGATTCGTGTCATCAAGGTTAGATACATTTACCTACTGCCTATTAAATTTACGAATGACTCAAAAGAATTTACAAATACTTTACTCATTAGGTTATAAATAACAATTTATAATCAACATTACACACATATGGGTACCTACTTAGCAGGTACCATATGTGTGTAGTGAATACTAAGTAGTTTTTATACATATTAGTTACTATATTTTACTAGGAAACATTTCCTTTTGAAACACATTCATTGACTTAAAACACGCTACTTTCGACATGACGTTTCTCAATATAAACATACAAAATATAGGTGCATTTCGTTTCAGGTTACCTTATTCCATTGGGACTTACCTCAAAGTCTACAAGATCTTGGTGGTTGGGCTAACCCTAAAATAGTTGATTACTTCGTTGACTATTCCGATGTGTGCTTCAGAGAGTTCGGTGATAAAATTAAATCTTGGATTACTATTAACGAACCTTATGAGGTTTGCGAGGATGGATATGGTGACGAGAAAAAAGCACCTGCCATCGACAGCCACGGTGTAGGGAACTACTTGTGTGGCGACAATCTCTTGAAGGCCCATGCCGAAAGTTATCACTTGTATAACAATACCTACCGTGCCACACAAAATGGAAGAATTATGATATCCATTAACTCCATTTGGTACGAGCCCAGCGACCCTGAGAATCTCGAGCAAGTCGTTTTAGCTGAAGTCGCTAATGAGTTTAAGGTAAGGGGACATATTAGTATATCTTATGAGAGCACGTTAAGCTTACGTTAGCAAAATTCCAGTTGCCATATGAGCAATTGGTGGAACTTGTTACGGTGCGGGTAGTTGGAGTATTTTTAAAAATCGACAACCACAGAACTTCGATATCGTCAGTTGGTTGTATGCGTCGTCCAGAGCTGTTTTTACTTATAGATCAGCTAAGCATTTTTGTGACTACTTAGTCAAGTCATTAGTTTTGTTACAAATGAAAATGCATTTTTTTTTAAATGAAGAAATGTAATATTATTGTAATTTATAAGTACCTACATATTTATTAAAGTCTAGGCAAAAAATAATAATATATTTTATTCGAAATGGCCAACTTTGGCTTTTATACAGGCCTTTAATCTGTTTGGCCACGAATCTATGGATTTGCGCACTGTTTGCAAAGTCAAATTTGCCACTGCTTGCTCCAAAGATTTTTTAAGAGACTCAATGTTGCCGTGTCCTTTAGAGCAGGCCATGTCCTCTAAAACTAACCATAATTTCTAGTCTAAAGGGTTGAGGTCTGGGCTAGATGAGGGCCAGTCTTCAGCTCTCATAAAGTCCGGAACGTTGGTTTCTAGCCAGGCTTGGGTAGTTCGTGCCTTGTGACCAGGATCGTGAATTTGGAACAGATATATTTTAAAATAATATACGTGTTCCAAATTCGAAATAATTAAAAAGTTGAAAAAAAGAAAAGATTTAATAAAGTATTTATGGCCAGACTAATATGTATTAGAAAACATAAAAATAGTAAGTACCTACTTACCGCATTTTATTTGTTACAGTTTGGATGGTTTGCACATCCTATTTTCACTGCGGAAGGGGGTTACCCAACTGTGATGGTAGAAAATGTCGCCCGTCAGAGTGAGGCGGAAGGTCTCAGAAAACCACGTCTTGAACAGTTTGATGATTACTGGCGACAGAGAATCAGGGGAACTTCAGATTTCCTGGGCATCAATCACTACACAACCTTTTTAGTCACTGGAGCTGGTGTTGATCCCACTGCGAAATCACCGTCATGGTTGAAAGATATCGGTGCAATCACTACTATGGATGTCGGCGGCCCATCTGCTTCGGAATGGTTGAATGTAAATAATTTAATTATAAGCATTGAGTTACTCGATATACATGCAGTAGAATGATGTTATTTCCATTTTCAGGTGGTGCCGACTGGCTTCGCTAATCTGTTGCGTTGGTGCAAGAGTTCATATAATAACCCACCAATTTACATCACTGAAAATGGATTTTCTGACCGCGGTACCTTAGAAGACTATGGGCGAATTGCATATTTCAATGTAAGCTGCAATTTGCATTTCTTTACCTACGTACGACTCCTCCTTTTCTATAACTTGGTTTCTTTTATCTTTCACAGGAGTACCCTTATTCTTTATTGTCCATGTTCTGTTTATTGACTTTGATTCAAGCGGGTTGATTCAGAGCAGAAAGCCACTTAAACCACGTGCAATTATCACAACTTGACGTAAATAGTATCTATTAATGGCACATTCGTTAACTTTAAGTTAATGTATTTACAGGACTATCTCACCGTAGTTCTGAACGCAATTTACGATGATGGCATCAATATTCTTGGCTACACCGCATGGACACTCATGGACAACTTCGAATGGAGGGCAGGATTCTCGTAAGAATGTTACTTTATTGAAATTGTGATGTTAACTTCCTACTCGTCTTAATTAAAGAAGACTCCAGAAGTATGAAGTTATAGAAGAATTTCGAATACCCACGACGTGTCCAGTTGGTCAGAGAATTTCCCTTAGAAGGGACTGGTCACAGCTTCAATGCCAGTTCTGGATGTTGACTATTTCCGTCATTCAAATTTCTATAGATTGTTATTATATATATATATATATTTATAACGACACTCAGTCCTGATTCTCGATTTACCTTAAAACAGATTGATAGATTTGACGTGTCTATCCTATATCATCTCACCTCAGATTCGAACGATATTCAGCCGAGATTCAGAACTGTGGTATTCAGTTCTGAATCTCGACTCTAGAATACGGGCCTAGAGTCTAGAGGTCTTCTTTTATGTTATTAAGTTCTTTAAAATATTATTATTTCCAGCGAACGTTTTGGATTATACTACGTTAATATTACTGACCCCGCGCGCCCACGCACGCCGAAATTGTCGGCGGACTACTACCGCCAGCTGGTCACCACTCGGGAACTGCCACAGGACGAACGCTTCAAGGATCCCGCTGTAAGAACAACCTACTAATGGACTGTTAGGTAGCTTAATATTTTATCGCTTATGGGACACGGATAGCTGCCTTAACGCACTACTATCATAGTATTAAAATAATACACTATACTCTTATGCTACTTACTATGCGTTTCAAATGAGAAGATAATCGCGACCGCAGCAACTTCATTCCGTATTCATCAAAAATGTACAGCTAACAACAAAATTTCCATTTCGGACAGGTTCATACGTGTATGGTAACAACGACTTAATTATTAAATTCTTTCCATTAAGCACTTATCAAATTTTTTAGTAATTATAATTCTTCAAAAATTAAAATTTACCGCCCGATTAAAAATAAATAAATATGAAAAGAACCGATAATTTAGTTTCTTACTTATTGTGTATGTACTTATCCTACCCTATCCTTATCTATCTTGAAAAGGGAATATGGTTCAACAATCATCATAAATATTTAATTGGAAATATATTAAGTACTATTATTAGTGTCCAGCAACAGTGAAGTATAAAAATGTATTTGCTGACCTTACGTTACACAATGAAGTTATCGACACGTATCAAAATGTCATTATGACAGTTATCAACTTATTTGAAACGCATAGTAGTTTCCTTTTCTGTGATATTTTCCATGAAGTTGAAAGAAAATCAATTTTTACAAATATCATGTTCGTGGTAGGTACGCTAAATGGTATCCAATTATTTGACAAAAACGAATAACAAATCTTCATTTGACAAACGTTTGACAAAATTATAGTTGATGAACTTATTATTTTACAAACTATTGTTTAAACAAAATAGACAAAATATTAGGAAATAATCATTACGCCTTATCATCATTTCACAAATGTATTTTTTTTAAACATGTTACCTAAGTTTTACCTTTCAATTTTGTCTTAAATAGTCAAAAGTTAGTGACAAAAATGAATCTCTGCAAATTCGACTTCACGTGGTCTTGTTTGCCCTACCCCTAGAGTGATAATCAAGCCCGCGCAGGCGCGGAGAGGTGAGACGGCCTAAGAGCAGAGGAGCAGGTGGTTATAATAAAAAAAACATCACGTCAGAACAAGTACCTACATTATATGCGCAGTACACGTTTCTTGGGTGTCTTTCGAGGATTAGCATAGAACACTTTCCTAAGTAAAAAAGAGTCGCTGTGGCTACTTTCGGTGTCACAAACGTCATCAGATTCTTATCACTATCACTGTCCGTTGATAATTATGATGAACCAGTAAATGGTTGCATCTAATAATCCATCTTTTTTAAAATAGTCAGCATCTAGGTGTTTCACATAATACAACACATTCTAACGTTCTTACGTTGCAAATGCGCGAATATAACTTATTAAGTTCTGCGGTTCATAATAGTTGAATTTATATCTGTACAATAAAAGATCTGGTAAAATAAAAAGACGATACTGGCAACATTACATGTTGTGATGGCCACGCCGCATTAAGGACTTGTATCCAGTTGCCAATAAAAACTACAAAAAAAAATGACGGCCACGCCGCGCCCAAAGGACTTATTTCGTGGCGCGAACTCTAGTCTGCAGTGTAGTCTATAAGTGCAAAGGACATTTACTTTACATGTACTTCTTAATGCCCTTCCTTCTTTCGCTTACGCATTTTATACGTTATTTATATTGCATTTAGGTTTATATTGTACATAGTCATAATGACGCTTTCGTTTTGACAGATGCGCAAATGAAGATACAAGGTGTTGGAAGCATGGTACCTAACTTTAATATTATAGTGTATTATATTATATATATTATACTAAAATGTTAAGCATGTTTGAGCTTGTTATTATTTGAAAATAAATTTTATTGCAAAAGTTGCCTACTCAGACTTTTTTCTTTTCCAACAGAAAAGCCTCATCAGGAATGAACTTTAGGTACCAACCTATTATTTGTTCTTATTATAAAATTTTCTAACATATTCTCGTTTGATTTAATTTCTAAAATTGGTCACCCATTAGGCTAAGGCCGGCCACTACCTTGTGCGTGTGCACGCATGCGAACGCCTGTTTCGTGCAAATAATATTTTCTGAATGTTGTACAAATTATTTCGTGCAAAAAGTACATTTGCACAAAATAGTAGGAAGTTTGGGCGCCCGCATACGTGCACATGCATAAGTCAGTGGACGCTGTTAGTACAAATTGTAAGCTTCGTGGTGAAAAATAAGTAGGTATGTTTTGCTGTAGGAACAATGGAAAGTGAAATAGATAATGGATATTAAAACAAATATTTATTTAATTCATATAAGAATATCGAATTATTTACAATGAAATCGTAGTAAATTAATAACTTTGACACGTAATTTCATTGTTATAACATTGATACACGTAGTTACATACACTACATAGAAAACTTGCATCTGAACTCAGACTGAAAAGATATGTTTCTCATAAAGGCTATACCTACTTAAGAAATAAATGATTACAGTTTATACTTGAAATATTGTTCGGGATACTATTCAGTAGATAGTGGAAACGAGTGGCACTGCATGGGACGCAGTGCTACACAGGCGCGACACGTGTGCCTCGACGGGAAACGGTGCGGCACAGGCGTGACGCCACGTGCCACAGCGTGACGGGACGCGCCACGCGGCCACGGGCGCGCCGGCGCCGACTGTTACAACATGGAATGTTCTCGATGTGTCATTAAAGCAAGGCTGAGAGTAGGAACGCTAGTTAAAATTTGTGTTTTCGGCATTGTTCGACTTAATGAAACGAAAGTTCAAGCAACTTCGCGAACACGATGGGCAAGGGAGCGATTAATGAATAATGAACCGAGCAATATTATAAGCATTAAAACTTACGGACTCTTAGAATTAATACACGACAAATACAAATATAAAGTATACAACAAATGGATCTACAGAATACAAAATTAAATGTATCATGAACCCAGCACCGTAATGTCTAATTACAATAGTTACACAGATGCTATTTATTGCTATTAGTCATAACTGAAGATTACATTAGTCTTATAAGAATAATAGTACTTTTACTAATATGGCAAAGTTTTCAATGTAGCATTTGCTAGTAAAGGCCTAATTTCAATATCATATTAATCAATCAAGCTAGTTGTATTCATTACACTCATACAAAAAAAAAACTAAAGACTAGGTGGGTTTACAAAATTTTGAATCTTTTATTGTCTATGAAATTGAATGAACAAAAAGTTTAAATTATTTCTACAATATTACAGTAACTAATAATGCAATAGTAATGATTGTAAAATAATACATTTATATTTAATTGGCACCATATTATAATTCGCTCTGGCGCTGTTCAAAATGTCGTCAGTAAACGTTGTGACGTCACACCGTAGAGTAAGACAAACATTAAGCTAACAGTAAGGCACTTAGAGGCAAAATTTCGAACTCCAATAATTACTCCCTATAATATTTAGCTAGCTGCACCCATACAATTGCGCATTGCGTAGGTAGTCACATTGTTCATTTACAACCCGATGTTACAATAAGTAAACATAATAGTTGCCAACATAATTACCTAGTTCATGATTAACTATTAAACTTAACGTCTATTCATAATCTCGAAAATTCACAAGGACGGTGTAAGTCGACAAACCACGTTCTACAAGTATCTACATAAGTAGTTTATTATCTGTCAAATCACTATTACAATATCAATAGTTCAATATCAAAATTTCAAAAATATTTCAACATTATCTAAATTATTACAACAATAAATAGTTTTTATCAAGGCACAATAAGGCACTGTCAAGATGTTATCACAATCTTAATTTAAAAATATATCATAAAATATTGTTTATTTATACCGAAATACAGAATACGATTTCCGATAGTCTCCATTGAAAAGAATATGGGAACCTAGTTCACGAAGGATTGAATTGCAAGGCCACTGCTTTCTGCTACGAAAGGAGGCTTGCAGCCACCGCGCCCCGCGCCGACCCACGTCATGACTAGCCACGGCGATACTCATCCTCTATCGCGTCACGATACTTGGCAGTTGTATCCGTAGCTATGTTTGTGTTCAACTAGTTCAATCATACGTAGAAGTGTCAACATTAAAACGGAGATTTACGTTTACATCATTTTAACAGTTACATGCTAACTAGACGAAAATAAAACAATATTACAATACTTACTTATAATGCCAAGTACAATTCAGGAATTGCGATGAGTAAATGTTATTATACCCAGACATACAAAGATTCCACACAATCTATCGAAACGAAGAACTGAACACTCATTATACTCATACAATTTTGTATTCCTATCTCATTCGAATAAATGCAGAGACAGAGATAAAACCAATTCTGCATAATAAGCGAGCAGATATAGGGACGGAATAGTATAACCGTTGCGGGAAACGCGATCGACGAATAATGGCGTGCTATACCGTAGTCAAAAAATTTCCCATGTCGGTTAGACTGTTCCCGTAGAAGCTATCGTACCGGTACTGAAAGTTTCTAACTATTTCTAAATCATAAGCACACATGAAATCCCACATCAGTCAATACACATGTTATGCTAATAATTGTCATTTTGAATGTGAAATTTACACCATCGTTACCGTTTCATCACCGACACTGTTATAGCAGTCGACGTCATATAGAGCGGTAAGTACGCTAACTTAAACATATAATACCTAATTTGAAAGTAAGTCGCGCTTGGCGGCCTCGCGGGCGCGGTGCCTACAGCCAAGTCAGCACGTTGTCCGGCTTGCTGGGAGTCGAGTTTATCAGCGATTGCACGTCGTCCAGAAGTATATCGTTTGTGAACTCGTTCAACTGAAAACGAATTTTATTATTTAGAACGTGTTTGGTTGGAAAGAACTACGTAAGTGAATAGGTACAGGCACAAATTATTTCTAAATGCATGAAACAGTACCAGCGCCAGCATGCGTGCACACGCATAAGGCAACGGATGGCATAAACGTTCGTCACTTCAACCAAAAAAAAATGCGTGATCATAGCAGTGTGTGAAAATATCGTTTTGAAGACGCTAAGCTGATGAAAGTAGTTTAACCACTTCTGGTTAAATAATAACTGGATTTAAAAGTATTGAAAAGTTAAGTGTTCAAGCACTTAAACAACGAGTAGAAAAACTAGGGGCACTTGTAGTCCGATCGATTGAACGATGACTTCAACTTCAACAACACAAAGTTTTCCAAATATTTTAAGTATTACGTAAATATATTAAGTACTAGATATACGATTTCACGAATTGATAACTAGGTGGGTACACATATTATATAATATATATTATTATCTACACTATATTTTTGTATACTTTAATGACAGTGAGTCATGCCAGTCATCATTATTTTTGTACTAACAGTGTGACCACGTCGACAATGTTTCCCAATGAATAGTTTTGCATGTATTAAAGAAGTTTCCATTATTTACAAGAAATTTAAATATAATTTAGTTACTTTATTCACTTTCAATTTTAATTCAGTTGCTAGAAGCTGGTAACAAATTTCAACTCTTAAAATGTCTGTTAATAGCGCTACTCATACAGAAAGGGTAATGAGCCAACTGTGACTTCTTTTTGACAAATAGTCTGATCGTTGTGTACCTAATATTACTGAAGAATCCCTGAATCCTATTTGTGACATAACGTAGGAATATTAAATGGACATCTTAAAGACAATGGTCTGTGTAAAATGTATTAAAAGCAGCCGAAACTACATCTTATAGGCAGGTCCATAACAACACAATACATTTTATGAAAATCACCATATTCATTATATTATATTGATTATTCATGTACCTGCAAAAATGCTAACTCATTTTCATTAATTCAAACACGACAATTAAGTTTAATATGTAAGATTCTGAAAAACGTAAATCGGGAAGCGTATCGTAGCTATATAATTAGGGAAGCGATACTGCTTTCAACTAATGTTCTATGGAGAGAAAAGTGGCCCGCGCTTTTGACCTTTTGGTTTGCCGCGTATCCCTTTAAAAAAAACATCAAACATCAAAACAGCTTCCGTCTCGATATTCTTTTAAAGCCGTAGTAACTCATTGATTAGTGGGGCAACAAGGATGAGGAGCTCAACTAGGCAGATTGTTGCCAGCAAATTCATTGCCAGTTGGTTAGATCCAATTATATCTGAGACATAGGTGTAATACAGGACACTACATTCGCCAATAACCAATATGAACGCGGGCTCTTTGGGGCCGAGAGGAAGAAAACCTGTGTAAAAATTCCAGGTGGCCTAGTGACGACGGATAAAGAAACCGAACTTACGACAATCTAACAAAGCCGATGTGACTCTTAGAGAGGAGAAAATTGTGCGGTCTCGCCTAGAAACATGGGGCTACTTTTTAGGGCAGACAGGATCATCCTGAGGTTTTTCGTTGCATAGGCACATTGCCTCTCAACGCTTAAGTGTTATACCAGACACACATTGATCTTTTATATAGGCAGGTATTTGGAGGAAAAATACTCATAGATATACTCATATATACTTACGAATTGGCTATGTTCTAACCTTAGACAATTGAGTTGTAGTCTAAGGTTCAAACCGATACAAAGAAAACAACATCGTGCTATTGATAAGGCCGAACCCGGTGATTTTCCACAGAAATAAAAGATTACAGACTCACAATAATGAAATAGTTATTACCTGTAGAGAAGGCACCAGATCATCTGTAGAATCGAGGTTATCGGCAAGCGTCATATCATTGGAGTCCATAGCTCCCGCCTCGCTAGTGCAGTCCATACGGTCGTCCATGCCTGAGAGGAAGCCCTCGGGCGTGTGTGGCATGGAGTACGAGTGCGGCACGCCCATGCCGAGCCCGCTGTCCGCTGACTCTTGCCGCTGGTGGTCCGACAGCCCTGATAAGAACGGGTCCAATGGCAGCTCCGTGCTCGCCACTCCACCTGTACTGCTCGCCAGCGACGAAACGATCGATGACGACTGCCGCGCCAGTATTAACTCCTGCTGGAAATATTGTATGATAAAGTCAACACACTGATCCTGTGATTAGTACCTACAAGACTTTACGATAGCCGTCTGAGTGAGAGAGGATCCTGCACTAACATATCGTTGACCAATCAGCAGATAGGTAAACCGACGTGCAGGAGAGTTGGCTTGGCCAATGAGGCCTTGATATGACTCCATACAAATTAGTAAATGAAAAGCAAGCAGATATGTTTAATAGATAATATATAGAACGAGTTATATCTGTTTTACTGTTTCCTGGTTTGTCTTAACCACCCCCGATGGTCGTCGATTATATTGTATTCCATGGGAATTTCCTCAAGAAAAAAAAAGGTCAGCTCCGCTATTATCTAGTCTGTGCTTTCGGTGTCACACCATGCATACAGTATTTGTTGCACACTTTGATGCGTGTATACCAAGGTTACTGCTTATAAAAAGCCTAATAGTCAACACAAAACGAATCGGAACACATAAATATTCAACATCACATAATATCGAATGCTAATATCAGTTCCGTTTAATAATGTGACCAAATTGTCAGTACAAAAAAGGATAAACACCTTTTGATCTTCAAATACAATACAGGAAATAACCGTGATATTTGCCGCCATTCACTTAAAAATAAACAAACAAGGTAGGTATAATTAGAGATACTCATGGGTATATTTCCCTGAAGTGGTAGACAGAGCTATCTTACATCTCACTAAGGCATCTTATGATACGATAGTTCGAGGGGCTTCCCTGTTTTATATGATAAACAGTATTTTGTTTTTCTTTAATTCGTTATTCTCTCCATTAATCACCTAGATGTTATTATCCATCATGCAGAGGCATATTTATTAGGTTTTTACGACCTCACTCGCAAAGCAGTAGAGCGATTGAGTACAGAGGTCACAGGTTCCATTTCCGCTCAGCCGCTCTAGGCAAGTGGCAACTCGTTGGTCGGCGTTTGATGGAATATAATGACGAATGTATGGGATTTTAAGTTTATGACATGCGTTAACGACTGTGTTATACGTCAAATCCCATACATTCGTCATTCTATTCCATCAAACGCCGGCCAACGAATTGCCACTTGTATAGAGGGGCAGTAGTGTGTATGCATGATTATGTAACTATATACGCATTTGGCTAGGTGTATTTATTAAAAAAACAACTGTAGGTAGGTACTGTAGTTTCCGAATGGACGCCTGCCGCAAACCGCAAGCGGATTTGTAGGGATCAAATAGACTAAAACAGCACAATGTCTCTGAGGTCGAACATTCTGTTTCCTCTTTTCTCCTACGATTCTTTACTTTACTTTGCTTTTCCACTCTAGAAACTGTTTAATAATCACAATTTCTTTTTCTTCTGAAAGGCCGCAGAATCGTCGCTATTTTAGCAATATCAAGTTTTTCAAGATATTTTATCACAGCCACGTTAGTCACGCCAGTAAATGTGTTTCCAACAATGAATGCCAACGAGATCAGATCGTCGATCGTGTATTTGTATTTTAGGGGACTTGAGATTGGGGGATTCGAATTACAACTTTGCCTGCTCAATTATTAAATGCAAAAGCGTAGCGTCATAAATATTTGACATTGATTAAAAAAAAAAAAAAAAAAGGGTACCTTTTGAGTATTTTAATATTCGTATAAGGTTAACCTATATTCGTTAAATAAAAACATACTTTTAGCCAACTTGAGTTGTAATTCCTATAACTAGCTTCCGAAAAGTTTTCCACAGTAAATTTGAACGGCAAAAATATCTGGTTTTTTGTCGCTATGCCATATAATTACTAGGTACGTACTTAAATATGTTATCTTTATACCATACTAGCTTTTACTCGCGGTTCCGCCCGCACTTTAATATCCTTAGTTAATTGTAAAAAGAAGTAGAGTTGTACTTAGTAAAAAATTTAAGTTAGACCCAGACAAAGTTTACGGTACCTATAATAGGTACTGGTTTTTAGCTTTTAAAGTGTATTAACACCCACCATTCCTATTAATATTTTTACCTTATCTCGTTTTGTTTCGTCAAATAGAAAGTAGAAAAGTTGCAAACAATTTTTTGAATTTTCCCTGTCTGTTTACAGCAGATTTCTTATGTTTTAACATTCAAGAAATATGCCTATCATGTTACAAATTACCATCATCTTTTACCTCTGCAGCTAAATTTGTATAGATACAGAAAATTATAAAAATATCGTGTCTGTACTTTGGAGATATTAAAATAAAAAACTTGGATTAACTCTCCATTCCGGACAGAAAAATCGCGAAATTCAACATCTTCGCATTCGAGGATGGGGCCATCAGCTATCCTATCTTAATAATAATACCTATTGTTACTTAACCATGATCAAGCGACGGAGAAATACAGCTAGTTGTTAATAAAGCCGTATCATATCACCTGAAGTCTAATCTCGTGCTGACGTTGCTTGAGGCGCTCTCGCTCGAGCTGCAGTGACTGCAACCGTTTCTGCTGATTTGCCACGTTTGCCCATCCCCCATCGGGACCACCAGTCCCCGAAGCTGGTGAACGCTGTAAGTGCTGAGCTGAAAGCAGATACGTACAAACGGTCAAACACATCATAACATAAAACTAGAAACGTCTCGATAACAATGCGTTTTTGTAACTGAAACATTGACAAATTAATCAATGCATCTTGACGCTTTTATTAATGAGTAGGTACGATATACTTACGAATCCTTGGATCGAACCAGGATGTTGTACGAGTCGCATGATTTATAAAGTAAATCTCTCCTTCCGGCGTCGCAGCCTGCTCCCAACCGTCTGGCAGGGCCCCTAGTGGATCCGTCGTTGTGTTACTACTTGTACTCTTCGCTGCTGAAATCAATCAAACGTACGTAATCAGTACCTTTGAAATGTAACACTTGTCATTTGTAGAAAAAACAACAACTTGATTCTCTCAACAGCGACTAGTTGCAAGACAGCACATTATGAACTAGAACATACGCACACGTGGTTAAGAATCAGGTGGACAAACGGGAAGGTCGTCGAGAGCTCGTTCCAAGAAACAACGGCGCCAGACGACCGCGCTCAGCTTTGGCACAAGCATCCAAAAGTGTGAATCACAGAATTATACCGCGTGGTGCGTGACACCTCACCCACCCTCGTGCCTACACACACTGCGGATACGCCTATATGTAGTACAACGCCACAAACAACTGATCATTCATAAACAATTCACGGATAGGCAGCTAATTAATCACCAATATCATCACTATTTATTAACGCCGCACGACTGTACCTACCGTATCGTACTGTAGAAACTTGTTCAAGTTGTTCATATGATTTTTGGCACTCATTTACGCACCTATACACTTCCAAAAGCAAAATTATGATATTATGTAATAATATAAGTTTAAATTGAATGTCAATGGGAATGAATGATAGATAAATGAGTTTCTTTCTCAGCCCGCAGCCGTAAGAAAATGAGCAACACAACAAGCTAATTTTGTTTACTACGACTACGAAGATGTGAAACCGCAAGGTCTCACTTTTGGCCTTTAACATCTTTTGTGCACGTAGATACCTTGGTAATAATTCAAAAGGTGTTCAATCGAAAATATGTATCAATCGTTTATAAATCAATTCTAAAGCAATTGGGACCGACATTCGCACATTTAACAGGCTTCGGCGAATGTACCTAGGTGTAGCTACCTTTTTGAACTCCAATTGTTAAGGTTTCCAAATCACACGGCTCTACATTATTCAAACGTGTAAGAAAGTAGAGTTATTTATCGTAGCGTCCAATGCATAATTTCTTTATTAACTATGTTGCCTTTGTTATCGGTTTAGTGTAATTAAATGTTGTTTACAATCATCATTATGCAACAGTTGCCGACAGACTGAACGCGGGCACTCGGCGACGACGCCACGATATTACCTACGTTATGTTATGCCAGCTTACAGCTTAGCGCTCTGTTGTGGGTACTTTTACCTCTTAACCATGAAACAATGTACGTTATTTAAGTATTATAAGTACTTGAAGACTTCATTATATTATTTTCAATTTGGTTTGTGTTTTAAATCTGCTATGTGAATTTAATTTGTATGAATTTAGTTCTAACACAAAAAATCACAAAGCGTGACAAACTACCTATTCACAAAAACAGAATTTCCTTCACGAAAACGGGCAGCTGTGTTATCGGGCCATAAGATTAAGGTGGAACGCACTATGAAAACATAATTATTTGTATTGTCACCTGATCTACATAGGTGTTTGTAGTAAGGCAAAGATAAAGCAATCTAACTTGAACAGTGTCATTTGCCTCTACTCGTATGCGGGTGCGTGGCGTTTTGAGCGACGCGTTAACGTGCTTGCGCGTTGGCGCACTCCTTGAGAACGTGATCTGATATGTGAATAGGTCACGTACTAAGTAAACTACCATATCTTTACAAATGAACTCATAAAGGTGAGCACGCGCTCTCGCTGAAGCGTATGGCAGACACAGGAAGCATTTTATGACGATGACACAAAAACTAACGCTAATAAATTGTCAACAGGAAAATCACAGTACTTATGTTTCAAATGATAAAATAAAGGAATAATATTATAGTAAAGCTTGTTATTGGTGGTGGTGCGTAGACTGAGCGCACTTATTGTGTAGAGTAGATAGAGTAAAGGCGGATGTGTCGCAAGTCGCTGAAAGGCGCGGGCGCCATGGCCGCCGCGCTCGCTGGCGCCGCGACACCGATGTATTTTCCGAACACCTTTCAACGCTCGTCTCACATCGACCGACGGAAACAACGCGTTAATTCCCGTCATAAAATCTGTTTTAGAATTCGGGTTATTTACTTGTTTTTATTTTAGTTCCATGATAATTTTAAACACGCCGCTGTGGCCAATTAAATCACGGGAGAACTGGAACCACGATATTATGAACTAAAATGCCCAGAAGAAAACTTGATAATACTATTTTCCACAAAATATTAAGTAGACTGATACTCATCAATAGTTCGTACTTATATATGTCATAATATTCAATAACAAAAGCGGTATATAAGTTCAGTTTATCATTAAGTAAGTAGACAGATACGGGTAAGAAGAGGTCTTTAGTTACTTATAGAAATAAATTAGGCATAAGACATCACTGACTCATTCCCTAATCTTGTTTACAGCGAATGGTCCATCCTTGGTGAACCAGTTATCTCTTTTTGTCACTTGTGTGTGAGCGAGAGAGAGAGACTGGCTGTTTCTTTTGCGTGGATTTTAATTGCCATTTTCAATGAAACTCTATAGTTAACCTGATGAGGGCACGCACGTCATCATTAGAGCCAAAGGACAATACATTCAATTTTCAAACCACCCAGCACATTAAAATACTGGGCATGAGGTTGAATTCCTTGCCGAAAGCAAAAGTTGCATTGTTCGTACACATTGATTGAATTGCAAGACAGATATCAAGTTACTTACTATGTTGAAACTGGACTGCTATGTAGTGCCGAACACCTAAAATGGACTAAGCAGAACGAAACAAAAAGAGATGAGTTTAGCTCATCTCTTTTGCCAAATCTCGTGACACAAACTTATAAATTGAACACAATCCCTTAACCCTCATGAATATTTGGATTGCAGATGTGGTATTTGCAATGCAAGCATTTAAACACAAAATAAAATCCAAGAGGCTAGAACTAGCACGTGAAGTTGTCTTGGGTCCCAAAGATCTTGTTGACACCAAATTCGAACCCAGCGATATAATAATATAAGAACAATTAGTAAAAAATACAAAATTTCTGATACTTCCAGGTGTTAAAGTATTATCATTACAAAAATTACCGAAACACAGGAGAATGAGCATAGTCGATTAATTCAATGTGCAATGGGTCCCATCCCTATTCCCTTCAACTTCCGTTTCCTACCGCTTCCTGCGACGGTCGGCGCAAGAGTAAAACTTCACTCTCTCTCTACAAGTCAACGAGTTCAAACACAACGCAGGCCACACGCGCCATCATCATTTAAATTCAAATAGTGTAACAGGTGTACTTGTGATCAAAAACAATATACGGGACGTCCCAGTCAATCATCATCAAACAAATATCATCCAGTGCAGTGGGCGACGAGAAGAGATATCTGCGCCAGGCAAGTACCTCTATCCTATCTTACCGACTTGCACAAATTTACCCGGTAGCTATTCTCCTGTGGATATTACAGTTCATTTATCGAAGTTCCGGTTTACCATTATAGCATCAGAACAGCCAACAATTAACATTTTTGATCCTTCGAGCCGGATTTTCAAATTCGTACCTACTAAGATGGCTACCATTTTATAATTATCAAATATTTTCAATATTGCGTCTGGCGTCCATATTCACTCAATAATACATTTATTACACTATTCATTAATTACCAGTGCATTATAAATTCATAATATTTATGTATGCTTAACACATTATTCATTAAAAGACAACAAGTAGTTTCGGAATATTTCAGTCATTCAAATCGAAACATAACATAGGTACCTACGCTTTTGCGTGAGCGCAAAGCACCCTGAGTAGGCAAATATATAGCAATTTAATTTCGTGTTTGGACGTGTTTTCGATGTGAGTCTGTATAAGTATAACATGTGAAATTTGGACATACATTTCAACATATTATGTGGTTTAGACGTAACATATAACGTTTAGACACGTTTTAGTTATTAAAACGTAACGTACAGCGTTTTAATTTCATCATCATAGCTCGTTACGCGTAACATAAAACGTTGTAATCGTAGTAAATAGGTAAACATTATATTACAGTGCCATTTTGTCGTAATATTAACGCAAAATAGTCAACTTCAGTTCTTGTTAGAAGATTGTTTTATCAGCTTGACTGCTTTTTTCCGTAAATCGTAAATCACGACCGAGCTCGTATAAACAAAAAACTGACGACGTTGTAAGTGCTATACGACGCTCAAGTGATGTTTTTGTTAAAGCTTATGAGTCATTCATTCAAGTAGTGCCCGACGTTTGTTTATGGAACAACATTTCTATCAAGCTTTCATCAATCATTATATTAATTCAATTTAAATTGTTATCGTATTTATATACTTAATATAACACAGGTCCTTCGATTTTATCAAAAACCATTTATTATAACTTGTTTAAGTTCGTACAATTAACTGTACTTCCGTTAAAAACCTACTATTAATAAAATTTCTACCCATTTTTAGTAGTATTTTGATAGGTTGTCAAACTTGTCAAAGTAATTTTCTACCATTGTAAACAAACATAGTTTACACGCATTTAATCCATAATTTTTATCTGAACAGTGGTTCTAATTGCTAATATTACTGAATAAACAACATTATTTAATAGTTTCCTTAAAATCTGTATTTTATAAATTTTTAAAATCAATCATCATGAGTGAAGCAATGGTAGCTCATTATGAATCCAAGCGTAACATTGCTTTTAAAAGGCTGACAGATGCAGTTACCTGCGCTCGTAACTGTATAAAAGACCCTAATCTTCTTCCACGTTTCGAAACATGGTGCTCAAGGTTAGAATCCATTATGGATACGTTTAATGATTCTCATATCAAATTGGTAAGTGAATACAGGGGTCTAGGAAATGAGGAATGTATTCTCAAACAAACCATCTATCAAGAACAAGCAGATGACATGTATTTTGAAGTTCTTGAAGTGCAACGTAAACTTTTACCTAAAAGTAGTACAGAGGTCAAGCCCTCTACATCCTCTTCATCATGTGATCATAAGAAGCAGGCAAAATTGCCACCTATTAAATTACCCAATTTCTCAGGTCAACTTAAAGACTTTCCAGGTTATATTGACTTGTTTAACACTTTAGTTCACAACAGAACAGATTTATCAAATGTTGAGAAGTTTCAATATCTTCTCACTTCCCTCTCAGGGGAACCAGTGAATCTTATTAGGGCTTATCCCATTTCAGATTCTAATTACATTAGTGCATATGAAGCCCTCGTAAACAGATATACCAATAAGCGATATCTTGCATTTTTATGTTGGGAAAATATTTGTAATTTAAAAATAAACACAGAATCGGTGCAAAATTTGCGCACCCTCTTAGACAGTTTTGCTGAGAACCTTTCTATGTTAACTTCATTAGGTCTACCTACTTCTAATTGGGATTTTGTTTTATTTCATTTTCTCTTAACAAAAATTGATAAGAAATCTCGTGAAGCATTTGAGATTTCATGTAACCGAGGTGATTTTCCACGGTTTGATCAACTAAGAACATTTTTAGTGGATAGGTGTGATGCATTAGAGCGTTCATCAATCACAAATATACCACAATTATCAATAGCTAATAACACTAAATCAAATGTTAGTAACAATAATGTTAATACCAAACGGAGCAACAATTCATTACAAAGCAAAAATAAATCGGAAGTAATCACTAAACCTTCAACAATGTTGGCTACTACTACAACATTTAATTGTATGATTTGTAAAGAAAATCATGGTCTTTATAAATGCAGTAATTTTCTCTCTAAATCTCCTCAAGAGAGGTCACAAATTGCAAGGCAACATAAACTTTGCTTGAATTGTTTGCGACCCAATCATAGTACATCAACATGCTCCTCAACTCAGTCGTGTAAGACATGCAATCAACGTCATAACACCTTACTACATTTTCCTAAGAAGGAAGCATCATTAAGAGATAAACAGCGTGTTGATACCCAAGGGCCATCCAGTTCTGAGGAACAAGTTGTGACTCCAGTAACAACATTATCTAACATAGCATCATCATCATCATCACCTTCTTTTGTTTTACTTGCTACAGCGGAAGTAGAAATCAAAAGTAACAATAACACATATCATAGGGTTAGGGCATTGCTCGATCCTGGAAGCCAGAGTCATGTTATGACCCATGCATGTGCACGTCGACTTGGCTTGGTTCGCTATCCATGCACTACTCCTATGTTAGGAATCGGTGATGCTCCAACCCAATCAGGCAGCAGGGTGTTCTTCGAACTCCGTCCATTGGGAAAATTAAACTCATCATTCACAATGGAAGCCGTTATTTTAAATAAAATTTGTGGTGATATGCCCACTCATGCAATCCATATTGATGATTTTCAACATGTAGGAAATCTTAAACTGGCAGATCCAGATTTTCATAAGGCTCGTCCCATCGATATCTTGATTGGTGGTGAGATCTTTCCGCATATTTTACTTCCTGGTAAAATTGATGGCGGTAATCAAATGGCAACAGCCATTAACACAGTATTTGGGTTTATTCTCATGGGTAGGACCAAAGCAGCCAATCCCAATGTCAAGTCTACTCCTGTATCAATTAATCATTTATCACTGGATGCCAATTTGGACATAGCCATTCAGAAGTTATGGGACACTGATAGTATTCCCAATCAAGCAATTAACAAACCAGCAGCCTCTGCAGATGACATTCGTTGCGAGGACATTTATACTTTAACACATCAACGTGATGGTGATGGTCGTTATATTGTGCACCTACCATTTCGTGATCAGGTTGCACCCACTTTCAATGATTCTTATTCTATTGCACTTCGGCGATATAAACAACTGGAGAAACGTTTTCTTCAGAACCCTTCGTTTGGAGAAGAATATAAGGCACATATCAAGGAATATTTGACAAGTAACCAGATGGAACTCGTTCCACCTGAAGAGTGTCGTTCTCCTACTTCTTATTACATACCACATCATGCGGTAATGAAGCCAACTAGTGTCTCTACTAAGCTGAGAGTAGTGTACGACGCCTCGGCTAAGGATAGTGATGGGAGGTCACTCAATGACAGTCTCTTGACAGGCACTAAGTTGCAATCAGATATTTGTAATATAATTTTACGATTTCGCCTCCATGCGATTGTTTTATCAGCCGACATACGTCAGATGTACCGGCAAATCATTATCACCCCAGAACATAGGGATTATCAACGTATTCTTTTTAGATTTTCTCCTGAAGATCCCATTCAAGAATTTAGAATCAATCGCGTGACCTTCGGCGTCTCTTCGGCACCATTTCTAGCCATCCGTACTATGCATCAACTGGCTCAAGACGAACAAGATTCGTGTCCAACTGCAGCAAAAGTCTTGCGAAGTGACCTTTACGTCGATGATGTGGTCACTGGTTGTGACGATGTAGACCAAGCAATTCATCTTCATCAGGAACTGAGCACCATCATGGCTGCCGGTGGGTTTGAGCTTAGAAAGTGGTCCAGCAATCATACGTCTGTTCTCCAAATTATTCCAGAGGAACACAGATTGGTCCCAGATTTGACATTCGACAGTAACAGTAATTTTGTCAAGGTCTTAGGACTTGCTTGGAATGCTCGTCAAGACGTCTTTAATTATCAAGTTAATCAAATTGTACGTGACTGTACAAAACGGACAATGCTTTCAGAGCTTGCCCGGATCTATGACCCCATCGGTCTTCTAACACCAATAACATTTTTAGCAAAATTTCTTATTCAACGATTGTGGTTACTGGGAACATCTTGGGATGAACCAGTACCTTCCGATATTCATCATATTTGGACAAAGTATACGCAACAGTTACCAAGTTTATCACAGCTTCATATTTCGAGGCGTATCACGCACCCTCAAGCGGTAAATTATCAAATCCACGGATTCTGCGATGCCAGCGAGGCTGGTTATGCCGCAGTAGTCTATCTTCGTTCCAGTATCAATCAAAATCATGTATGCCTGGTCAGCGCAAGATCACGTGTTGCTCCAACCAAACGCCGAACATTACCAAGGCTCGAACTGTGCGGTGCTTCATTGCTTGCAGATCTCATGAGCTACATTATCAGTACATTTTGTAACATTATAACTATAGATGGCATTTATGCATGGTCTGATTCAATGATCGTTTTGGCCTGGATCAAGTCAAATTCAACCAATTTCAAGGCGTACGTAGGCAATCGTATTGCAAATGTTCAGCGTAAATTACCCAGTGCTATCTGGAAACATGTGCCAGGCAAGCAAAACCCAGCTGATTGTGCATGTCGTGGCTTACTACCCGACGATCTCGTCAGTCATACCATGTGGTGGACAGGTCCAGAATGGTTAGCACTCGATCAAAATCATTGGCCCAATGACCAAGTTCAAGCATCATGCGACTCAGATAGTGACGTGATATGCGAAAGGCGTACCACCATTTTAACTAATATAATCAATGTTGATCCCATTCATAATTTAATCGAAAGGTATTCATCATTACGTAAAATTCAACGTATTTTAGCCTATTGTAACAGATTCATAGCGGCATTGCGCAAAAACAAACAGACAAATCATTTAACAGAAGCTGAGCATCACAAGGCTCTTATGATATTGGTAAAACATGTTCAAAAATCAGAATTCAAGGGTGAAATTGAACTCTTATCAGCAGGAAAGACATTACCTAAATCATTTAGGAAGCTCAACCCCTTTTTAGACCAATCTGGCATTTTGCGGGTGGGGGGAAGGCTTTATAGATCTGACCTCGAATTTGAAACTAAACACCCAGCATTACTTCCACGTAAACATCGTTTAACTAAACTCATCATTCAAGCAGTACATAATGAGAATTTTCATCCAGGTTTACAACAGTTACATTTTTTATTATTACAAAATTTTTGGATATTGTCTCCTCGGCGAGCAATTCATCAAGTTGTTTCAAATTGTTTTAAATGTTTTCGCATTAAACCAGTTGCGTTTGAACCAAAAATGGCAGATCTACCAAAGTCGCGTATAACTCAATTAAAACCATTTCAATCAGTCGGCTGCGATTACGCAGGCCCGTTTAATATAACAGTGCACAGATACCGTGGTGCACGCACAACTAAAGCATATTTATGTCTTTTTGTGTGCTTCGTTACAAAAGCATTACATCTAGAACTAACATCAGACATGTCCACAGAGGCATTTTTAGCTGCATTACGCAGATTCATCGCACGTCGTGGCAGATGTAACACCATCTACTCAGATTGTGGTAGTAATTTTAAAGGTGCTCAATCACAGTTATCCAGTATCATGCAATCAGCCTGTGAGACTGAGCGTATAGAGTTTCATTTCAACCCTCCTGGGGCACCTCATTTTGGGGGACTTTGGGAGGCGGGCGTCAAATCTGTAAAATCACACTTATATCGTGTCATTGGAACACAAATCCTTACATATGAGGAACTTAATACTTTGCTCACTCAGGTTGAAGCAGTCCTTAATTCTAGGCCGTTGTGCTCACTCAGCACTGATCCTAATGACGCATCAGTACTTACACCTGGGCATTTTTTAACATTGGCACCGTTAACTTCGTTGCCAACACCAGATTATTCAAACATTAAACTTAACAGACTCAAACGTTGGCAACTCGTTCAGCATATGCATCAAGACTTCTGGGCTAGATGGCATAGTGAATACTTGACCAGTCTATCCCAGAGGTTAAAATGGACAAAGTCATCAGATCAAGCTCGCGTTGGACAAGCTGTCGTCATTAAAGACGATCAACAGCCTCCGTTGCACTGGCGTTTCGGCAAAATTATCAAATTGTATCCCGGCCGTGACGGCATTTCACGAGCAGCTATGGTTAGGACTGCTCAGGGTGTCTTTGATAGACCTCTTGTAAAACTGTGCCCCATCCCGGATGGAGCGGATTAACATTTCAACTTTAATTTTCACATAATATTTTCACATTTCATATAACATGTAACATAATTTATTATATTGCTTTAATTTATGTAACAAACATATCATACTCATATCATGCGTAACTATCAATCATTATCTTACAGTATTACTGGGAAAATATGGACATTCCTATTTTTCAGTCTCAATAAATTTCGCCAGCGCGGGGGAATAATGTTAAAGTATTATCATTACAAAAATTACCGAAACACAGGAGAATGAGCATAGTCGATTAATTCAATGTGCAATGGGTCCCATCCCTATTCCCTTCAACTTCCGTTTCCTACCGCTTCCTGCGACGGTCGGCGCAAGAGTAAAACTTCACTCTCTCTCTACAAGTCAACGAGTTCAAACACAACGCAGGCCACACGCGCCATCATCATTTAAATTCAAATAGTGTAACAGGTGTACTTGTGATCAAAAACAATATACGGGACGTCCCAGTCAATCATCATCAAACAAATATCATCCAGTGCAGTGGGCGACGAGAAGAGATATCTGCGCCAGGCAAGTACCTCTATCCTATCTTACCGACTTGCACAAATTTACCCGGTAGCTATTCTCCTGTGGATATTACAGTTCATTTATCGAAGTTCCGGTTTACCATTATAGCATCAGAACAGCCAACAATTAACACCAGGTGCTACGAAACTCTTAAAAAGGTATAGATTTAAGGTAGGCAGTCTATTTTACGGTCCATAATCTTTAGTGGAGAAATTTCCTCTACGCATCACCTGCTCATCATAGTCTAAACTTGAACGATCATATAATACGAGAACGACTAAGTGCCACCATAGTACCCAATACCTAACATGGCTGTGAGTAAATTAAACTAAAACAATGGTGATTATCCTTAAATGGTGCAAATACTACAATAATAAGTAACTCAATATTATGGAAATACCATGAACGTCATCGCACTCTATGAATCGGTTAATTACGTGATAAAGTTACTTTTGAATTAATTCTTATTCATACATGTAATTAATGTACCTATATTTTAATTGTTAAATCGTTTGTTTGTTACTTCTCCTAGTTACTTATTAAGTCATCCGACTGTTGAAGTTTAAAACAGTGAAAGATTAAACAGTTAAGATTCCTGATGGTGCTAATGAAGAAAAATGTATTCAGGAAAAACTGCCGACTACCTACCTTTTCAGCATTTTGCACATTTGAATCACATGTTCAATATTGTTTATTTCATCCTTCCTACGCAGGTCAGGTCTTAGACATTGAGCAGATTAGGATATCAATTTGAGTTAGAGGAATGTTTGATAGATTCACCATTAGCTAGTACAAATGTACCTAATTAGTAATTTCATGAAGAAATATTGAGATTTAACTTAATATCAAAATGTTCAATGCAGTTACGAAAAGATTGCCGCCTTTTCTTTCTGGTTACTTCTGAACTTCCAGACCTTAATATATAGTATTCATCCACATGTCAAGGAACCTAAATTGCACTAAACTATATCCTGATAAGTTTCGTGGCATACATAAATCCTTTACCTGTTTTCATGAAAATAAATAATGCTACTTCGCATCGTAGTCATTTCTTCTACTTAGGTGAGTACCTACCTACATAGTTATATTGCGTATTAATATAAACTCTCATTAGGTTTATCGTCTACTATATTTACACGGCATTTTACTTTCTGTAAACTAAACTACTTAGCTATGTCCCGTGGTTTCAGTCGACCACTTGTCTGAGACTTTTGACTTCTTTCTTACTACACGGCTCCTAAGGATTGTAATAGCCTATGACCTCCTTCAAGAACTGAGCCAAAATGTTAGAAGAATATTTTAAATCGCATTAGCTTCAGAATTAATGCCGTTCTACCAAACAAATCTTTCAGCTTTATTATTAGTTCGATAAGATGTCTACCTATGTACAAAATGTAGCATACATAGTAGATACTTGATTACTAACACACCTACTCATCATCACCTTCTATTGTTCGAATAAATGTTATTTAATACCTGGTGTGGGCGCAGTGTTGGCAATGGTTTGTTGGGGTGAAGGGGTTTGAGTCAGCAATGCTTCGCTGCTTTGATGTTGTACGGCGTTTGTTACCGCTTGTGCTGCCAACGTCTTGCGGGGGTCGTCCCATGTTGTCGTCTTCGTTATGTGACTGAAAATAACATACATTTTTAAGTTATTTATGGCTTATTTCAAAAAGACAACGGCTGCTCTAGAGAATTGTACACCTAAATGATAATTCTTTTTTTTTAATATAGGTGGATAGGTAGGTATCTACCGTTAGCGTCAGAAATATCTTGAATACAAAGTCTCAAAATAAGCTTAAAACTAAAAATCAATTAAGTATTACCTACCTTGGTAATAATTGATTTATTGATTTAAATTGTATCATCGTCCAAACTAAAGCTGTTGACCAAATATAACAACAATACGTCAACAGGAAGGGGGAAAAATAAGGAACTAACATCATTTTGAGCACTTCGTTTACCAAGATCTATCTGATGCTGACTGTACATCTACAAAGCAGGCATAGCGACTCAGGTTTCGACCAATACCTTAAATGATTCATTTACTTTAGACGAAGACTCAGGATATAATTAAAGAAAAAAGTTAACAGACACAACAAAATGGTCCAAACTCAAACCCTACATAGAGTCAACTGTCAAACCAATTATTGTTATGAGTGAGTCGGGGTGAACTGTAAGTGGGTGTGTAAATACGAGTAAATCTAACACACAACACTTGTTTTGACAGATTTTAAATAAGTACCTGTCCAATGGGTCGGTCAAATTTAAGACATGTTGGTATTAGATAAGATACGAGCTAATTCCAAATTCACAAATTACTAAGTAGGTTCGTAAGTAGTACTGATACTCATATAAGGTTAAAATCACTTAACTAAGGACCTACCTACTTAGTTTAATTCCTAAGAATGGTTTACAAAATTATTAATAGGTCATTATAAATTTATGCTACGTATTAAGACAAGATAAAGTATATTAATCAAAAAGAATAAAAATATACGGAACAAAGGTATTACTTGTTAATATAGTATATTCATTATAAACCCGTTAGTAGCATCGGCATCGTGTGAGCCAAATCTTCCCACTTAGCGGTCGATGTGACCAATTTTTAGACAAAACCGGACATACGGAGTGTGTGAGTGCGACCCAATGAATAGCCGCCGCTATGATGAATGATTCTTTTACTTTCTTTATACTGAAAGTAGGCAGTCATCACACTCGCGATCGCGTCATCTTTTGGCGGCTTTAAAGTAAGTACCGACTGCAGAACTGTTTCTGATATTTCTTGAACACTTAAGTGAAATTTTAGTACTCGAAATTCCAAGTTCAACTTCCAAATCAACGTTTTACGCAGGATATAGTGACGAGAATAGCCATGGCTAAGCAAGCGTTTAATAATTAAAAAAAACTATATTGAAAGTAAAAACATATCGTAAATAATAAGAAAAAGATTTATAAAGTTTTATATCTGGAGCATTGCACTCTATGGATGTGAAGCGTGGACTATGAAACAGAAGGACAGAGAAGGGTTGGAGGCGTTCGAAATGTGGTGCTGGAAGAGGATGGAGGGAATAAGCTGAATAGACAGGATAACAAATAAAAGTATGCTAAAGAGGGTGCAAGAAAGAAGGTCTATTTTAAAAATGATTGGTCACCTGATGCGGCACTACTTGTTTCTAAAGAACATCATAGAAGGGAAGATAGAAGGTAAGAGAGGAAGATGTAGGTAGAAGAACGCATAATTATGAATTATAAATCAGATAAATAAAGATACAGGTCACGTCGTATCAGGAGGTCAAGAGATTAGCGGAGAAAAGGAAGGAATGGCGATTGCTCCACCGACAATAGCACAGCTCTTAAATTTAGACAGAGAATCAAAGTTTTAACAAAAAATAGCAAATACATTGGAAAGCGGATGGGGGCATTACCACGACTAATCGATTTGCACAGCACGGTAATGAACTTGGCCGCGCTATCAGCTGTTGGCGATGTCACGCAGGCACCTGTACGTGGCACGGTCTCAGTGCACCTGCTGCGTTACTTATCAACTGCGTTTAATTCCTCATTATCTTAAAAAGCATGTTGAACCTTTATAAGTGACATTAGCTGGACAATGCTGCTCAAAAAGAATCTTAATTGCTGTAGCTAGGTAATAGGTAGATGCGTTCAACAGCTTCGAATTCGATTACATAATATAAAGATTTTTGCATATTAATAGGCAATTGAATGGTAGGTATCTTATACTGACTACCTTTGTCTAAAAATCATCACAAAAAGTAATAAATTACAAAAAGAAAAAATAATCACAAAAAGTGTCAGAAGGCCAGGTTTGAACCCGGTACTATCGGGAACCATAAGGACTTAAAGTCAACTACGATGCTATTTAACTTATCTTGCAAAATAGACAGTCTATAGCTAATGTTGTATGACGTCAGTCGTCGGTTACGGTACAAAGGTCAAGCGATCGTGACGCGAGTTTAACACTTTTCACCCATCCAACGCCGCTAAAGAAGTTTTCACTTCAAAAATCCTCCTAGTCGAAAATAACAGTTGGGTAATATTTTATTATTTACATACACCCCACGACCATGGCTGCTAAAAAGCAACCAAAACGTCCGACTTAGTGTTAAATATTAAATAATACCAGATAAATCGTGATACAATCCGTTATAGAGGGTTTATTTCAATGAGATTTTGATTAGATCATATTCATAAACCTAAAATATTTTACCTACTTATATGGTTAATATTTGGCATTTGATTTTCAGGGGTTCTTTGGTGTATCTCCGAAGGTTAAAGTCTAATATCAATGAAATCAAAATAGACTACCTTGGATCAGTTCTGACAAAAAGTTATGCGCAAACATACAGAAACAAACCATAACAAAGCACAAGAGTTGAAAACCTCTTTTGTTTAAGTTGACTAAAATTTAGTTTTCCTTGAATAATGCAAAATTTTGTGTTCGGTGTTGTGTGATCAGAGGTAACGTTATAATGTAGTATTGCGTCGATTAGGCTAGGAAGGGCCAAGGACACAGATAGGTTAGGATTCCGCTAAGAACGAATAATTTTATGAATTTATCGTATTTGTGTATCGTGTCGTTTGTTGTGTCCGAAATCGAGACTACTCTCTCGGGAGTATCCGATTGGGGTCGACTAAACCTAGTCCAATTCAACCCCTCCAAGACACAAGTATGTGTATTCACCGCTAAGAAAACCCTATTTATTGTAGCGCCACAATTCCTGGATACACCGCTTACCATCTCCTCGAGTATCGGGATCCTAGGCGTCAACATCTCAAGCGTCGTCCAGTACTGCAGCCATTTGGAGGACAAGGCCAAGCTGGCATCGAAGAAACTAGGAGTGGAGTTAACAGGGCGAAGCAGTACTTCACTGCGGGGCAACGACTCCTTCTTTATAAGGCACAAGTCCGGCCCCACATGAAGTACTGCTGTCACCTTATTGCCGGAGCACCTGCATACCAGCTTGACCCCTTCGAATCGATTCAAAGACGGACGTTGAGACTCATCGACAATCCCTTACTCGCAGGCGATGTGGAACCTCTCAGCCTCAGGAGGGACTTTGTCTCACTGTGTGTGTTCTACCGCCTATTCAATGGTTTGTGCTTAGATGAATTGTTTGACATGATGCCCACAGCCACATTCTATCGTCGCACCGCTCGCCATAGACAGGGAGTTCATCCTCACACATTGCAACCAGAAATGGTGCGAACCGTGCGGTATGAAAGAAACTTCATCCCACGCACTCTCAAGTCCACAGCATGAGAATGATGAAAAATTAACTCCCTGCTGTGCTTTCCCAAGCGACTACAAAATGGGGTTCTTCAAGAAGGGCATTAGAAGGTTTCTTCTAGGTCGGCAGTGCGAATGTGACGCCCCTGGTGTTGCACTCGTACATAGGCCACGGTAACCACTTTCCATCAGGTGGGCCGCGTGCTTCTCTTCCACCTAGTTGTTATAAAATAAAATTGCAGTAGATCCTATAAGAGTAGAATCACAACAATTCATTACAAAATATTATCCTAAAAATATTATTCAATTAAAGTTACCTTTTTAGACCTGCAGGATATAAAATTGGAAATGTAATTCAGTATCTTAAAATTTGACTCTTAGGACCTTAGGTACCGTAATAACTGAATTCAGAATAAAAGTAAGTGCATAATAGTTTTGTGAAGACCCCATAATATGCTAAATTGGTAGTTCATTTATATCTAACAGCCAGTAAATGCAATGTATCTTAGATAGAACTTACCTGCAATTATTCGAACTAACAACCAAGTACTCACGTCAGCGAACAAGTGCGCTAGCGGGGATAGGTACTGTTTACATGCTATATATGGACGAATGCATCATATTATGAATCTTACTACAATACTAGATAAGTTGGTTAGAACATAATATTATGTTACGGACCCCGGGTAATGCGGGAATGAATTTTGAACTACCATAAACACCAAAGGAGGTCATAATATCATTTGTTTGTTCTTAGAAGTCATGTATATCTATAGATACTATTGTAAAGTTTTGGGTTTTTTAAAGTTCTTGGTCAGACTTACAATGTTACGTTTGTTTCATCGCAATCGGTTGAGTATTGAGTAGAACTAGAGATATGCGTGCACGTAGGCGAAGCCGTGGGTCAGCTTGTAATAATATAGATGATTATAATCGTAGTGCTATAAAATGGTTTATAAGAAAGCTGCATACCTATATGTAGATACCTAGCTAATGTATGCTAGACAATAATTATACATAATAAAGAACGTTTTGTTATAATAAGGCTGGAATAATTGTTGTCAGAGTTTACTTGGCATTGCAGAGGATTGCGTAAGACATGGTTTATCTAGCTTCAATGGTAATATTGAATGACTCATTATGTTAAGTTACTTAGATACATGTATAAGTAAAACCATTGTTTTCTATTATGTACGTTCCTTTTTAATTTTTGAAAAGGATACTTCCCTAGATGGATTGTTTGGACATGGACCTAGGTACAATTAACATCAAAAGTAGGTAAATGTCAAAACTTCTAAATGCTATTAAAATAACTTACAACTTTAACTAGTGCTAATTTACGTAAAACTAGGTGATTGAATAATTGACCGATGAATTAGCTGATTATAAGTTGTCGTCAGTTAATGATCTAAAACTCTGTCTTAGGTGTCAGATACTCTTGGCAATCATGAATTGACGATTATTGCATTTCTTCGTTCGAAGTCAAAATTGATCAGTCTTAATGTGATGAATTTGTATAACCTACTGTCGCCATTAGATATATCGTAGCAGACCAAAAGGTGACCAAATACTTCTGAACAGTTAAAATAGTCTAACACAAGTAAACACACAAGTTGCTCTAACCTGGGTGAAATTGAAACCTTGAACCGTGATCTCAGCTAATATGTATTGTTTCAAAAACGTATTAATTGATGAAGATGTAGATATCATACCTAAGACGTGAGGTGCGGGCCAGTGTGTAATTACAGCACAACCTGAGTTTTACACGGTGAGTGGGGGCTGGTGCGGTAAAGGGAGGAGGGAGAGGATAGATCGGGTTGCATAACATCAGGCAAAGAGTTGTACCTACCGTGCGACTCGCCAATTATATCTACGTTTTACATATTGTTTATATTACTTACAAATGGTTTTATCCACACTAAGAGAATTCGAATACGTGTAATCGATCATTCTCAGAACTCAGAAATTGGCAACCCGGATCCTTGTTATCATTAGTCATTGCTTTATTGTTAGCCGCCTTAAGATCATTAAGATTTAGTCACTTTTTAAAAATACATGAACGAATTTAATATATGGATGTACAAACGTAATGCTGACTGTGATAATAAAAGCAAAATCGAGGTGAGAAAGTGTTTTTTTGTGTCGACTTTGCATTCTCAGTTTAGACGCTGACTGCTTACATTGAAGTTTATGAATCAGTCGTCAAGAGAAAGTATTACCTGTGCGAAACCGTTATATCACCATCCCCATTAATTCTTATCTTCATCCCTCAAGCGCTTACCCACTCAGGTAGGTAGAATACCTTTTGAGTTTTCAATTTCAAAAAAGTACTTAAAGGATAATAATACCACTGCATCGATAACAACTGTAAAAGTGGTTAAAATTGTTATCAATATTACAATAGATACAACACAATATGATACACAGAATGCAATTTGCATTAACTGAGCAAAATTTATTTAACAAGGCGCGCTATTAGTACAAGCACACATCGTACCTACGCTACGCACTAAAGTAGAAATAAAAATATATGTAGATAACAGTCGCAAGACTCGCAAGCGAACAATTGGCATGTGACAAGGAGCTTATGAAATATTATATGGGTAGTAGGCCATTTCTCTCCCGCGAAGGCCTTCTACTCTTGCACAATTCTGTCGGTGTCGGCCCCTTACGATAACACGCCACCAATGTCTGTCGGCCTAAGGTTCAATTCGAATGTTATCGAGATGATAAAGTCAATCGACATTTTCGAAGTCCTACTACAACAAAATATACAACTGATGGCTCAGCAAACAATAATAGTGGACAATATTTGAACTCTATATTATTTCCAAACCTCAAAATTATTTTAGAAAAGAGCTCGCTCGCTTTGACTAGGAATATAACTAACTAATTAATAAAGTGGACGAGTAAAGATAGAATTAAATTAAAGAAGCAAAATAATATATTATTCCACTGTAACCTACACAAACTACGAATGGCAAACAAAGTATGAATCGTAAACAGATTCGCGAGCACAATATGACGAATTCGGTGAAATGCCTCGTGTTTCAATTAAACGGAAAATAAAGTTGGCATCGCGTCCGTCGACGTAACATAAACATTAAAATAACTATGATGGTTGAGTAGCAGGTCGCAAAATCTCATTCAGATGCCAATCCATTATTGAAAGTATTTTGTAGGTACCTCCACTGGAACACATTTATAATTTCAGCAAGATTTTATTTTTAATTAGGTACCTATATATAGGTAGATATATAAATCATGTTAAGTAAGTGTATGTGTAAGTTGAGTAACGGATAGCTTTACTCATCATCCCATGTGCAAAACTATGTATTAGTATGTAGATTTACCTTTAATAACTAGATTTCGATATAGGTGTTACTCATAGTATATTACAATCGCAATACTTCTTAATTCTTGCTCATAATACAACAACTTTTCATGTTCTTATATCATGGGGAACTGTAGTGCGTAGGTCTAACCCGCATCAATTACAATTGAAACCACTTAAATCTAGATATAATTACGATACAAAGACTGAATCTCCACAAGAAGCATCTGTTATTAATGTAGATCGTAAGCGGTTTGTGTATCACTATAAGACAGTGCTCTGGTTGCACCGGAAACGCGTCATATCGGACGTACATCCTCGTCTGGTGCGCAATTTTACCCGTTTTACTCTTGCACACACCACACAATAGACAATAGACCCGCCGTTTTACAACAACTATCGTAAAGCAGAGTTACTAACCAAAGAAATTGTATTTATTTATTTATTTCTTGATTGATGACATAATCAAGGCCAAGTCCGATTAAATACATTATACTTACATAGGTAGGTACTATTTCATTGAGCTCGCATTGGTGAATTGTCATTTTATAAATATGATTACTCAATAGGACGCAGTGGACAAAATTACCTTGTGCCTATAGCTTAGAGAAGGGTGAGCGGGCTAAAAATCATAGTCGACTGGAGTACCTAAATGTCAGCACTATAATTATATTTCATAACATTTCCTATATTACTAATTCATATATTTCATATATTACACTACCTACCTACACTACTCACTGAGCGTAGTGTGTTTTCCATAACATTAGTGATGGTTTTTGAAGTGAAAACTTCTTTAGCGGCGTTGGATGGGTGAAAAGTGTTAAACTCGCGTCAGGATCGCTTGACCTTTGAACCATATCCGACGACTGACGTCATACAACATTAGCTATAGACTGTCTATTTTGCAAGATACTATAAATAGCATCGTAGTCTACGAATAATGTATCCTAATCGTAGTCGACTTTAAGTCCTTATGGTTTCAGATAGTACCTACCGGGTTCAAACCTGGCCTTCTGACACTTTTTGTGATTATTTATTCTTTTTGTAATTTATTACTTTTTGTGATTATTTTTTCTTTTTGTAATTTATTAATTTCTTCTGACAGAAAATTAGTGATAGGTTCTATGATTGGTGCTATATTATAGGTATGGTATGGTATGGTATGTTCTTTTTCTATGTATATAACGAAGAAAGAAAGAAAAAAAATGTTTTCACTTCTGCCGGCACTCCCAGAGTGCAACCCGTCTTTTTTTTTTAATCAAGTCAATTTAATTCCCCGGTATAGCAGATAGAGCTGATATCGGTAATTCAGATGAGCGGTGGAGAAAAAGAAAAACATATTCCTTTTATTTTGTTATTTGTCAATTACTTAGACTGGAGTTTAGGGTTTTGGTTTAATAAATTGCTTGATTTGATTGATACAAAAAATGATGCATAAAGATAATAGACAAATAACAATTTTTGCTAGACCCAAAACGCAAGGTACCTTTTATGTGGGTTAAAAAATAGAACGAGCTAAACTACTAACTAATATTTATGATCAAAGTAAGTACATATCATACTCACAGGTGTGTGTAAGTCTGTAGGTACATGATTAAGTTATAAACTTACTTAAAATCTACTCTGCAACAACAGTGAAATTATCATAGTTAGAGAAGGCGTCACAGTGTTTAAGATTATTGAAATTAATTAGAAAACGCTAGCATTACCTACATATAATTATGTCATCTACTTACGTAAATAAATATGAATCGCTAAATTTGTTGCTAAGCGCAAAACTACGGAACTGCTTGAGACAGATTACGGTACTGTATGTTATTTTCCGGATAAAGCTTATATGAACAGGCATTTTTAAAAGATTCACGGGAAAAATCAGCATCCGTTGGACACCGAGTACCTACTATTAGTTAGCTATGCAATAAAAATGTGTAGTTCAGCGTAAATATATCTACAGTATTATACTTGGCATGGATACTAATTTTTCATTATTTTTTTACTCTAGAGATTACATTCGTACTTATAATAAGATTGGTACGAATTCTCTCATTTTAATCACGTCATAGACCTGTAGACTAAATTTATAAATAACAGAAAAACTTACGTAGGTAAATCCTGAAACCACAAATCTAAATAGCAAAATAATATTAAATAGGCAGGTTTATTGTATAGCACGTGTGGAACAGAGCTAGATATAAGAAGATTCACGTTAACGCCGCAATTTTATTTACACAGATATCTACTGATCAGTGACATTAGAACAATGTTTGCCAACAGACGCTTTGTTGACGAAACGACACACTTCGGTTAACGGTATACAAACGTACCTACTGTATAAGCTACCGTCTATTGCATTACCACTACAAAGAAACCATTTGCATGTCAATATTAAGTCGATATTCCACAATTTCCACATGAGGTGCTGATTGTTGCACTTAAGTTGTTTTCTCAATTTGTATAGAGAAGGGTAGTTATTATGTATTTATTTAAATATGTTATTTACTATAAGTATAAAACGTGGCTTCAGAGCAGTCAGTGAAATAACTGCATCAAACCAATTCTCAACGTGACTCATTCATTCACATACATGAAAACGACCTACCATTACATTAATTTATTTTACGTCAATTGATTTTTCCTAAGGTTTCTAAACGTTCACTTTTTTTTAACACTAAAAGTAGTTAATATTTTATTGTATCGCCCTAAAGAAACAATCCATTAGAAAGGTCCAGTAATGGCAGTCAGCAAATAAAGAATAAATAAAATTCTTTAACATATTTTTTGGAAAAAATGGTAATATATGGTACAAATCACTAAATAGATAGCAAAATGCCACTGATCTTCAGTTTCCTCACGGATTAGGTTTTTCACCGAGAACAACATGGCGGAGACGGCATTCTAAATTTGAATCTCGGACGAGTCGGCGCTCGCGTACGTAAATAAACGCACACACGAATAATAATCAGTAACACTATACAAGCGTTAGAGCATCGTGTAACATCTACATCACACAGAACAGGACTACACAACAGTTAATATAGATAGTACCTACTTATCATTCTTATGCCAAATCTGAGGCACAATGTACCTACCAGAAAGAGAGAAACCAACCTGCAGAGAAGGTTGTTCTAGCTTGCACTAAACAATCAGTAGTGATAATTATTATACTGTCTAGCCTAGTATCTAGTACTAGTCTAGTATTAAGTGCGTTCTACAGTGCACGAGTGTGGGTAGTGCCCACACTCGTGCACTGTAGAACGCACTTAATACTCACACTAACGCAGATGGACGAAAACGCACTAGTGACGCATCGACTTCCGGCCGATGATTTTATTATGGGATCTACTGTTCCAGCGAAGCGTATCGTGTTTTCCTTATCCGAAAGAAATAATGAGTAATCATAACCTCTTTACAAATTTAATCGACTTTCTGAAATCCACAAAAATATTTAATCTGGTTTCGTTCATACTTAGATACAACCCTTGTAGAAATCTTACAAAATTGATTGCTTGCAAACCTTAACATACTTTCCAAATTTCATTCACAACATTGGTCTTTGTTTTTACGATACATTTATTATTGAGAATATATTATTACTTGTACTATGTTCGTTTTCGAGTACACTGTTAATAGGTAGGTATGTACACTATCATCCTCCTGCCCCTTCTTCTTCATCTTAGCGTTTATCCCAGTCGCATCCGAAGCTTTTCAACTTCAGTCTGTTATCCTCTTTTACCAATCTAACTGCGGATTATCTACTAGTAATTAAAATTATTTGAGGAAATAACTAAAAAAGAAAATTAATAATGGGTCACAAATAAATCAGGACAATTAATAGCGTCAATTTTTTTTATGATTGACGTTACTTTCAAACTTCTTTTGATGTAGATAGGTACTCTTTTCCTAATCCCTATTCTAATTCCTAATCTTATTCATTCTTGTCCCACCTCCATCCCATCATGTACATCTCAGTTGCATGCAGCTGCTTTTCAACCGTTGCATTTACCTATGGGCCATCTCTTAGACCCACTCGTAGCACTTTTAGATTTTTCCTTAGGTAAGTGAGGAGAAGGATTCACGAGTCTTACATAGTTGCCGAAATTTCTCCGCATCTCATCCTACCAACGTTATTCCGGCTCGAACTAATCACCATCGCTTTGTATCTACCGAAAGTCGTAGCGGAGCACATTGGTAGGAGAGGGGCGCCTCCAAGTGCTAAGTCTGAAGCGAGAGACCACCAAAATCACAGTATGTAGGTAGATATTCTGATTTTGGGTCTGCTGATTTTAGGCCGACGCTCTCCAATTTTTGTGGCTAGGTGCCTCTTCCTTTAAGTCCGCTGTCAGCAGGTACGTCCAGAAATATACGTTTATATTTTGGTACAAAACATCAGTTCAGTGGTACCTTACCCTGGCATAAAACCGAACTGGTTTTAGTTATTAATTTTCTTCGTGCAATCATTTCTCTATAATTATCACCAACACTTCCATTACTATGTGATATGACCATTATTCTCCTTTAGTTTTTGCAATACTATACTTTTTTTTGGCTTCTAATCTACAGCACTATTCACTTGAGATCGTCACTTCCTGCGATAACTCGCCGAGAAATACTGTCAACTAACAATCCATGTCCCCTAATAACGTCTATGCTTGTACTAGCATTCCATCTGACTCAAAAATTTTGCCATTTCTATTACTTTTACCGCTACCGAAACCGCGGGGCTATGCAAATGCTAGGTAAATCTATCCAACTGTCTAAATTGAGTCTCTACTAAAATAAGACAATGTTGAGATTTTTAAGCACTTTCAAAATTAGCATGCTTTATATTATGGATTGAATATAAATATGTATTATAATAAATTATACACACAATGTCCGAAACCGTTCCGCTGTAAGTATATGGTGCATGGTAGGAACATACTTTCTATACAAATTGTAAATAGGTAATTTTATTACGTGCCCCTCTACTCTGCTAGATTTCACGAAATCCGGTGAAACGAACGTGATATGTTAGATTTCTTTAAACTTAGCTGCTGTTTTAATTTTCTAATCACAGATTAGCCACTAGGTATCTGCATACATCATATGGACACTAAGTTGATAATTTATATTATATTGAAAAAGTAGGAAATTGCTGTTAGAGTATATAAGAGTTTATAAATATTATTGAATGATGTGAGAGGCCTATGTCCAGCAGAGGACTGCAGTGGGCTAATTGATTGTTTTATTACGTGCGGGAAATTCCCATGGATACCCCCCCCCCCCCCGACTGTTGGACTCGAACCGAGTAAACCGCACGCTGTCTGTGGGTCGTTGTGCTAGGCCGAAGGTGAGGTTGTCTCGCGACATATCCCTCGCACTCTCGGTCTGGGCCTCCTCGGGAGTCCCCGGTATGGGGGCAGATAGTTAGTCTGAGAGTCTGTCATATAAGCCCCCCCGCACACCTTCGACCTCATTTTTAGCGGTGGTAGCATAATGTCCGTTTCTAAGCTCTTATCCATCTCTATACCAATTTCGTCAGGATATCTTCAAAATTGTCAAACTTACATCTCCTAACCCTATTCCCCCCTTCCCCCCTTTTTCCCGATAAAAGGTAGCCTATATACATTTGCAAGCTTTAATCCATCTCTATGCCAATTTCATCAGGATATCTTCAAGATTTACAAACTTATACCCCTAGCCCTATTCCCCCCCCCCCCCTACTCCCTTTTTCATCACAAAAGGTAGCCTATGTCCATTTCTAAGCTCTACTCTATCTCTGTACCAAATTTCATCAGGATATCTGCAAAAATGACAAACTTTCATACTAACCATCTAGCCCAAACCCCTCCTTCTACCCCATTTTTCGCGATAATAAGTAGCAATTGGCAGTTCCCAAGATTTAATTCATCCCTGTACCAAATGTCATCAGACTCATCAGAATATCTTCATAACTGACGAACTTTCAACTTCTATTCCCACCCCCCTCCCCCTTCCTTTTTCGCGACAAAAGGTTGCCTATGTTCGTTCCCAAGCTACCTATCTCTGTATCAAATTTCGTCAGGATATCTTCAAAAATGACAAACTTTCATATAAACTTCCATCCCATGGCTTTACTCCGCCCCTTCTACCCCCCTTTTCACGATAAAAGGTAGCCTATGTAAGTTCCCAAGCTCTAATCTACCTCTGTACCAAATTTCAATAGGATATCATCAAAAATGAGAAACTTTCATCCCCTATTTCCCCCTTAAACCTCCTTTCTCGTGATAAAAGGTGGCATATCACCGTCCTCAAGCTCTAATACACCTCTGCACCAAATTTCATTAAGATCGGTTCAGTGGTTTAGGCGTGAAAGCGTAACATACAGACAAACAGACATACAGACATACAGCCAGACAGACAGACAGACAGACAGAGTTACTTTCGCATTTATAATATTAGTATGGATATAGAATTCACGCGAAAAGTTGGCACCTAAGGTAACCTGCAGATTGTATTTTATAAATATAAACTGTTTTAAATACTCTATAAAGATAATCTACGTTTACCAATAGAAAGAACCACTGAGAGAACGCTCTAAAAAACCGAGCCACGCCGTTATCATAATTATTCTTCTTTTTAACGCCAAAGAACAATGGCAGCCTCCCATACATATTTTTATTTGAGAATAAAATGATGCGTCTTTAAATGAAAAAAATACTATTTAATACAGCGTGATTACTTGTTCACTACGTAATAGATTTTGACTCTTGAGAAGGCCGAGTATAATAGATATTCGGGCTTGAACATTTTGTAGGTTATATCTTTACATCACCTTTAATGTGTCAATGTTTTTGATTAATGGCATACCTATATACACTGAGGTAAACAATTAAATCAATACTTATATAGGTACTCGATTTTTGTTTATATTTATGTACCTACCTACCTACATGAATCACATTTCGCCAACATGATTTTCAGTCCCATTTATGTGCAAATGCCTATGTCGGTAAATCCTTTTTTCTTACTTGCCTATTTCAAGATGTTATGAATTGGAACTTCTAAACTAGTTAACATAACACACGCAGGACACGACGGTATTCCCGTCCAACTGAGCAGTCCGACTAGGGAAATACCTCCGCCCTACAGAATACCACGGCCATAACCTCGTGTTGTTTTCCCGGCGGTGAGTAGGGTAGCCAGAGCTCACTGGAGAGTTTTTGTGCTGTCAGTGGGAAGACCAAAGGCTATTCCCGCTTTGTCTTCTATACTGGCGCCACAGAAAGTCTGTGTTTACAGGATCGGCAGCTTAGTGTGACTTTCCTGGTGTTGCACACGTCCATAGGCCACGGTAATCACTTTCCATCAGGTGGTCCGTGTGCTTGTCTGCCACCTCAGTAGTATAAAAAGAAAAACCGGCAACAGCCACCCACGCGCTACTCGCCGTCACGTCATGTGTTTAATCTTCAGAGAGTGAGAGAGAGAGAGGGGCAATCTTTATCATTCTATTAGTTAAAAGTTTAAAACATTATATTAGTATATTTTAGGGTAAAAAATTAAATCATTTTATTTTAAAGTAAGTTTATTCATCATCTTCTCGGACAATAATTGCATCAAGAAATTCTGCCGGTGCTGAAATATTTTGTTGACGTCTGTCCCATCCCAAATACCAAACAAGCGTCATCACATGAGCACAACAGCCTACAGTGCGACGACCAACCAAACAATTGCAGCAATATTCTAAGATTCCTGCCCGGCCTGGAATATCATTTTGTATTAAAATATACACAAAGTATTGTTTATTGCTAACATGGCGTGACATTATTTTACCTCTTATTAACGTGGTCATGCCAGAATTTCTAAGATTATATCGAGTGGGATCAATCTGTTCACTACACACTTCAATTCTGTAGCCTCCATGGAAACGTACATGCTCGCCATAATATGAGCGTGCTTGTCTTATTTGGTACGTTCCCAAGGCAAACAAAATTAAATCCCTATATTCCAGGGTTGGGAAGTATATATATTATTTTCATCCGCTGTAATATTTTCAAAATGGGATGACCTTCTGTTCATATTTATGAACTGGACCATGTCAGCCAGGTTATTATTTAAAGCCATGCGTTCTCTTATAATTTCCAAGATTTCATTCGCATAAATGTTGTCATGAAAGCGAACACCAAACTTGTTAAGGAGAGCCGCTGCTATTTGGAATGTCTGCATCATGTGTGGCAGAGACCTATGGAAGTATTCTTGTCTGAAGAGTTTAAAATCTCTTTTGAAATGACCATTTACAGCCTCTACCACCCATCGACAAATAGTAACGCAGCGGTTACGGTTAGCTTGAGCTGTAGTTAATTGGTGTTCACCTTCTAAAAGAGATTCTGGCATACATGGTCTATAGCCACATCCCTCTAATAAACTAATACTGTCCCTAAAACCCCGGTCTAAGATGAACACATCACCTTCTCTGAAATATGGCCTTAGAGAACCCGTTGCAGAAAAAAGGTTGGCCATTATTTCAGCGTCTGATGTAGTTGCTTTATATGGACCAAAACAATCAACAATATATCCATCACATGCAACAATCATAAATGGCTTTAATAAATTCCTGTATTTGTGCAGAGAATAACTCTGTTTCTGGAACATATAATTTGAGCTCTTATGTATGTAAATGTAGGTGCCATCACATATTACAATGGCACTGCTGCCATTACCGTATAATCCGTTTGGGATCAACATATTATGTTGTAATAATTCCTCTCGTGTCATTTGATTAATTCCCAGGTGCTCAGGAACAAAATCTTGTACTAAAACCTCCCTCACTTTATCCATTAGACATTCTAATGTGCGACGTGGTACTTCCACCAATGTTGAAATTCTCTCATCGGAATCACCAGTTCTCATTTTCAATAGCAGCGCTGCCAGACCTAGACTGCCTCTTTTTATTTGTGTTATTCTAGGTACTTCTTCAAGTAAGAGATTGAACTGTTCTTTAGTGTACCCCACTCAATATTCAAATACTCTGTTGTCCATTTCTTCTAGATTATCAAAGTCAATTGCTGGACTAAATGAATTAACAAATGAAAACACATGTTGTATTTGGTCTGCGGTAAATGAGTCAATACTATTTTCTGATTCAAATAGTGTCTGCCATGTATTACTCCTTAAATGTTCAGCACAAACACGAGCTAGGTTTGGTACATAATAATGGTGATTGTGAAGAATAATTGCACGCAATTTATCTGATATACCATGCAATGTGGTACTATTGCAGTTAGGGAAAACACAATGATTATTTGAGTTGGCCGCTCTTCTGTACTCAGGTAATACTATTGTATGAGTTGCCACAGGTTGAGATATCTCTTGTGATACTGCTGTTGATTCCTCTATTGAAATATTACTGCTACTAGGCAATGGTCTAGTATCATCAATATGGGTCATACGGCGTACCTCTCTTTGAGTGCGTAACCAGCATGGGTGGCACACACGATCAGATGCTGCTATCTGAAAATAAAGAACACTATTTTAATTTTCAACATTCAGAATTAAAACTATATATGCATTTTCCTATCATATCTATTCACATTTAAATGCATAACACACACTGCTTTTTCCATGCATAACGTTTTTTAAATATTTGATGGGACCTTACATATGAAGCTAAGATGATGATGACGATGAAATACCATTTTATTGTTTTTAAAAATATAATATAACCAACCTGTCTTGGCGCTATTCTGCTTTCTATTATATTAATCATGGACTGCTGCAGTTCAGACGGATTGTCCCTCAATATTTTATCACTTTGACGTCGTAAAATGGAACAACCACATAAAATACACACATTAGTATGGCCATGGTGGCTAGGTCCAGCTTGTGGTTCATCATTATGATTGGCTTCTTGCTGCAAATTAACATTCACGCTGTACATAGCCAGATCTCTACATGCTTCACATACATAGTCTTCATCAGTAATCTGAAAAACAAAACATAGTAATATGAAAACTCAGTTTTAATGTTTGTATTAATCAAGCAATGTGATGTTCTGCTTTCTAAATAAATTGAATGGTATAACTCATATGAATGGTTTTGGGATCACTCAACTAGTTTCTAATGTAAAAGGTATGCCTAATAAAAGTAATAAATCTCAATACTTACGATTCGGGGATACACCCAGCTACAAAGTAAAGTGGTAACTCGGGTATCAAGTTCCAAGGCTTGATATCGGCGCAGTGTATTGACGCATATATTGCAATTGATGCATAGAATACGGGTTGGCCTACCACGTCCTCCCATCTTGGCGGCAGCAAACAAGTTTCAAAGCAACGAGATCCACAGAATAGGCAAAATCGGAATCCAATATACAAACAGCACAGTCACTCGGGTAAGTATCGGTATCAGAGTCCGTTGGAATGCAGGGGGTCACAAATGGGAAAGATCAGAGTCCTTAAGCAGTCCGGGTCACAATACACTTTAAAAAACGGTATAGATGATCGAAAAATCGAAAACACTCGCCACGACAAAACAACAGCGCAAACGTCGAATGTTGCCATAGTCATTTTTTTTTTTTAATGGATATAGGGCTTTTAGAATCTTTGAACAGTGTACACAACACAAGGTATGTTTTTATTTATATAGCTTATACATTCATTACAGAAAGCCTGTGAGGTTGAAAAACATGCATTTATAAATATATCACTTACTAACATATTTCATTGATTCAGTTCTTACAATAATTTATAAAACTAAAATTAATTACAAAGTAGACTTTACTACACATTTTACGACCTGTTAGAATAGCTGCAAAATGGTAACACTGAGTTGATAAGGAAATAAATTAATCAATTAAGCTCATTATAATTTGTCTTTCTTTTCCTCGGCCCTTATTAGCTTAGACGATAATTTCGTAAAACGTAGATATTTACTAGAATCATTTAGCTATTAATGACATTTTAAGACGCTTAAATTTTAGTCAAATATGATTTCGCCATTGTTCTTTAAAACCTTTTCCCTTTTTCATAGTAGGTATTTGGAGTTAACACTGATTTAAAATGTCTACTATTTATTTTTAATTTAACTCTTTCTACATGTAATATACAAATTAACGATGACAAGTGAGAGCGAGCAAGTTTTAAAAGTGTGCATGATATGTAAGTACCGATACCTACTCGTACCTACTTTAACTGTCAATTACGACAATGTTAAAATCGATGTCCTTGTAAAATTTATCATATGATTCGAATCATACATATGTTTAGTAGGCGTTGATGTAGTAATACATATTATGTGTGTTAGTGCGTACGCACTCACTCGCGTACGGTAGTTCAGGCGGCTGGGCGCGGCGGCGGCAACCGGACCCGTCGGCCTTGTCGCTCGGTGGCCTGCCTCTCGCTGGCAGAGGTTAACAACGTGTTTTTTCATCTAGGTTTAGAAAGTAAGGAGATAATACGGTACCGGAATTAATTTTCTTTTATCGTGAATAGATATAATAACCTAGGTATTCTGTAATATTAATGGGCAAATAAAGAGACACCTATCTCAAATTTACGTAAATTAGCGAGTCAGAATTTTTCGGACTACCTATCAATATTTTTTATAACTATATGTACTTGCTCAGAAGCTCTGTGGCTAACAATAAGAATTTATACAGGGAACACGCACTTGATCGACTTAAACACGATATACGTTCAATTTTACTGACGTAAAATAAAGAACAGTCATATTCGAACGAGGAACAAGGATAGCAGCATCGTGACTTGATACTGAATCGAGTTGTGTCAGTTAGCTAGTGGCCACTATTAAGATAGCATCCGGGTCGACGGCACTATTCCAAAACTTTTCAATTCCATTTATTTACCATCGAATCAATGATTTGGGCAAATATTCTTTCTGATAATATAAAATTATAAGTGAGAGAAATTACAGAGCAGATAAATTACTGAGCAGGTAAATCTGCAAATTATGCTATAGGTATGTATTGTTGGAATTCTTATTAGCACATACTACTGAACATTTTTCACCGCAAGACAACATTTAAAATTCATCAAGCTACAAGTAGAAATATATTTAGAAGCTATAATGAAGTTATTTCCAAAACACATAAAATATTTCACAAAATTGCTCATAAAAGTCACTTTTAGAAACGTGTAGAGGGAGTCTGTGTAGCAAACTACGTCAACCATACCATTCCGGAATAGCTACTGCGGCTAAAAAACATAGATACATACCTAAGTACATTATCTGTCAGCTTAAAATACCTACGTAATATTTCATAATTAACTTAAAGTACAGTTATCGGCAAAAATCATGACCCAACGTCAAAAAGTTAGAGCATGGGAACTAAATTGGCCAATAAAAGGACTGATCATCCAATGACAAGAACACGTTATTGATTATCACTCCCCACCACCGTGCCCCGCGCTTACCGTTGAAGCACCAAAAACACATATGACGCAGCTTGAGTACATGGTTCAACAAGTTTGCCGATCTCTATACAATGAATTTTATTATGTTCATGTGTGCAACTACTCTGCAAACTGTAACACAAACATTTAGGTATGGACAAAGACCATCATTCTCTGTATACCTATCTATATAATATGATCGACTTCAATGAATATATAACTATAACTAATCACCTACATGCTGATACTGAGAAAAATCGCAACAACCGCCATAATTTGCTACAACCCTTTCCATTAACCTATCAACACAGAGTCCCAGTCTTAGTGCTACATCACAGATTCGTGTAAAACGCTCCCAAACTAAGTACAGCTACAAATAAATCCCGAGGGCCAGAGGTAGAATTGTGTAGTTATTAAGTCGAACTGAGTCACTAGGAGTCATGTGGTGGAGAGCTGTACCCTATAATTAGACGTTAATCAGCTAAAAAGGCAGAACACGGAGCATGTGTGTCCGGCGCCAACGGAAGCCAGTCTGGCACGAATAATTCATTGTGCAGTACGCACAGCCCATTCATATGGCGAACGCTAGCCAGGTCGGGGATAGTGCGCCCATTCACCAGTGAACGCGCAGGAAGTTCTAATGGTTGACATTTTGTTGGCTTCTGCAGCACCGGAACTTCATGTACGCAGGACATAAACAGTTAACAGGATGGTTAAAGTACTTATGAAAATGTATATTTTTCCGCCGTAACTAAATACCTAATATTTTTAATTAAACTAAGATTATGATGGTTTTGTACTTAAAGAAGTGTCTTACATGCAGCACCAAAGCTACTGCCCTGCATCGGTCTGAACGGGCGGTAGTGGCGGCGGACGACCGCGCACTTTGGACCGAAGTATGTTTGTATGTGCATCCCGTTCACTCCCTCAGGTCAGTGGAGCATCTCGTTTGCGACTCAACATTCGCGTCCATCACACACACAATCATGGCATTACCTCATCTATCGCTCCAAGACACAGTATTATACAGTAAACCATCTTCATAGAAATGTGCGGTTGCCGGTTTATACTATGTCCAAGATGCGATTCTAATTACAGCGTTCTTTCTATCAATAGCATAGTGAAATGCCGAACCTTAAAGTTACCATAATCGAAACATGTATTTCATGATGGTTTTGTAGGCTATAAAGAATTAGATACTGAAACACTACAACCAACTAATGCAAGAACCCTATTTCTCAAATTATTATTTTTATTTCGATGATGTGATATTTGAAAATAATGCTGTAGCATGTTCTCCTGGATTCTTAAAACAGTGAAATGCAAAATTTCGAGACGACTTAAAGTGAGAATATTATCGTTAAAGAACAACTTCTTCGACTCATGGGCTGGGTCATTACGCTATTCTTAAATGATAGTATTTATCAGTTATCTATTCCCAGTTGCCACCACTGTCGACGCCATCATTGGTGACAAATGGGATTTGTTTCCAAAAAATGTCCCACTTGCCACCACTGGTGGTGATGCCAGCCGTGGCAATTGAGAATGGTCACTCTTGCGGCGGCGCGCAACGCGGGACGATGCGCGCCTCCCCATATCGGGGGCGAATCGGGGACCGCGTGGTTCTCCCTCCTGAGGGCCAGATCGAGAGGAATGGCCCTGGGTCAGACGGGGTGAGAGGGATATGACGCCTGACAACCTCACCTTCGGCCTAGCACTACGACCCACAGACGGCGTGCGGTGTAGTCGGTTCGAGAAAAAAATAATCATTCTTTTTGTTTCCAGTTGCCATTAGCGGTAATTAGCAGTTATTTACGTATGGTTATAAAAAAAATAACCAAGAAGCCTAATGCGGAAGCGAAGCAGAGCTCCCGCATTAGACCTTCTAACCTAACCTATGCAAGTCGGATTGCGTAAATTTCTCAATGAACCTATCACTAATTTAAGTCATATCTGTCACCGCTCGTGGCAACTGGAAACAAAAAAGTGACCATTCCCAATTGCCACTGCTACTGACGACACCAGTGTGGTGGCAAGTGGGACATTTTTTGGAAAGAAATCCCATTTGTCACCAATGGTGGCGTCGACAGTGGGAGCAACTGGGAATAACGCGTATTTATTTAATATTAACATCTGAAAGGTAACCTTAGCTTTTGGATTTTACAAAAAATATCAGAAAGCTGCAAATGTCAGTGTGTGAATGAAAATTCAAACCAAATCAAGCCGATGACTGTCTTTTGGAGTGCCAAATCGAACGTCAGGTACCTACTGTGTCTATTTAGTTTTTAAACTATCAATGGGATGGAATTGAATCCTTTTGGGTAATATGAGTATACATATTTTCAATATCTCAAAATCTGTAAGTATACTTACTAATACAATAAGACGACGATTTTATTTTGCTAAAGTCATAGCACACGACAGGATAAAAAGGATCATTACCCACACGCAAGACGAGTTGGAGCGAACGTATTGGCGGCGCGGGCGGCCCGCCTCGGGGCAAGTAGCTTGTACCTGGCTACTAAATGACTTAGCGGTCCTTGAACCCTCCTGCATACAACGTCATTGATGCAATAGGATAAAGCCAACCATCAAGCAGGTAGACGCTCATTCATCGGTTAATAGAGCCGTTTTTTATAAAGTAGGTATGTATAATATATGTATTACTATTTTTGATCCAGAAACTGTTCGCATAAAATATTTTTATAGTGTCAAACTAGCGGACCATAGATGTTAATATCCGTAAAGCCGTTCGATTAGATTTACATGACCAGTTTCAACAGTGGCTTACAAGTTTTAACACACACCTAAAGTTTAATATTATTATACCTACGAATACTATAAATCTCTTGGAAAAATGACACGTGGATGAATTCAGAGCTATATTTAATATCTAAATGTAGGACAATCGAACATCCATTCTAATGTAGCGCAAACTTGTATTACAAAATGCCTAAGAGAAGTCAGAGAAGGGAACCTAGACACTTCGCCCCCAAAATGTAAAATGTCATACCTACTAATTTACATAACACTCGCCCCAGTTAAGACTGCTTGACAAGTCAAGGTCGACAAATGAAATTGCAATATAATAGACTAGCTATTTCCCGCGGCTCCGCCCGCGTGATTTCGGTTATCGTTATAATATCAGTTACCGTTGTAAATAGTACTTTTTACTAATGAGTGATACTTTAAGTAAGAATGACAAATACTGAGGGAGTTACTGTGTTCATTTGTGTTTTCGTTACGTTTAGAGTTTTGAAGCGTATAATTGTTGAATATTATTTGGATTCAACCTAGATGTGATACGATTTGTTATTTTTCAGTAAGCACGTAACCACAAATAAGTTAGTGATGAATTTACTACTTTAAAAGAATTTGAAACACACAAAGTTAAAACTAGAAGAGTAGGTTTACCCTGCATTATGCATGCATACCTGTTATTGATAGTGTCAAGGAATAAGCTATTTAATTAATAAAACCTGAAATAATCACACAGTGATTTTATACAAAAAGTGCTTGAATTATAGAAATTGCAGATGTTTAGGTACCTACTCGTTATCAAAGCAGAGTGGAAGTGTCTTCAGGCCGTAATTTCGAAATTGAAAGTAATAGCTGAAATAAACAAAAAGAAGAAATTGACTGAAAATGAAGGTCTTTGATTAATGCGTCCATTCAGCTTCAATTACGGTGCCGAAAAGGGGGTAATGACGGTGGGGCTAGTCTAAGAAACTAAGTCACACATCGGGCTATGATTCATGAATTCCGTTAAAACTTTAATTTAATTAAAAAAATTTACTGAGGTTATCTGACAAAGAACAAAAGTTAGCGATATCGCTCTCCGCTCACATATACTGACGACCTGCAAATAGATAACCGGGACAGGCTGTATGCGGAAACCGGAGGATCCAGGAACTATGACGCACATTGAGAGGAGCATATATCCAGCCGTGGCCCGTAATAAGCTTATATTGATTCACATAATTTAGAAATAGTAATAAAGCTACTTAATATAACAAATCACAACCTAAAATAGACACTGAACTGGAGAAGGCTGCCACCGTCCCATAAATAACTTCAAATCGTGCTAAATTGTAGATTAGAAGCAGTGAGGCGTCTGCACTTCTACTATTCTCTATGCTAGCGTAAAAGAAGTAAATCTGAACATACGGTTTTGCAAAACAAAATACGACAATGCCTAAAATCGACACAATTTTATTATACTTACCCCAAAAAGATATTATCCGTAGCCCACGGATAACAATAGGTATTCGACGGTCTGTGGAACACCTTATTCAGTTGCATACTGGAACCACGGGTATCACAGTTTATTCTCGGTTCCAGTGGAAACTTGTCAGGTGAACTAGTAGGTATCACACACGTGGGCCACTTTTATAGTGAACTGCAGGTACAGAAGATCCCTCTGAAACACCTAGGTGCTCTAAGTGTTCCAAGGGTAATATCCGATAGCGAAGTATGCTGCTTATACCTATTTTAATTTCATGTAGCTGGTCTTCAAAATTTATACTCTTTGGGCGAAACAAGATATAAGTAAAGTCGGCAGATTAAAAAAATCTATGCTTTTGTTACCAACAACTGCTTTTTACAAAAGTAAAAATTAAGTAAAAATAAACTGATATCGCTATCGATGACGAAAATTTTTTAGATTCTATTTCATTTTTTTTTTTCAATTTTTCTATGGATAGCAAGTACTTTGACGAAGAACGTACTTATTTTACAAAGACCCTTATTCCGAAGCCCATTTCTACAATATCAAAATCATTAAAAAGCCATGCAACCTATGATTTTTCCCCGATCATTGTCGGGGCACACGGTACAACATATATTAGCTTAACCAATATAGGCCTAGGAAAAGAATAAAATGGATTTCTATCCTTCATGTTGTAGCATGGTAACAATGTTCATTTATGAATTAAGTACAAAACTTACTTACGTAATAAGTAGCTAAGTAGACGATATAAAAAACAAATATTTAACAAAAGATTTCAATTTCAAAATGGTCGTAACTATAGTTGCTAGGTACATGTATCGATATTGTGTTGGCAGCTTGCTGCATTCACACAACAGGTAACATAAATATAAACTATAAGCTTGTCCTGACTCGAAAGGCGATTACAAGAGATGGCCGGTCTGAGAACGATTCCAAGAAGTCCGATCGCACCGCAGCCTCCAAGACTAGTCGCGGTAACATCACAGGGCATGGACTTGTTAACTCGTCGAAGTGCAAAGTGGGCAGAGATGTGGATCCATTTTGTAGTTTGAATTTAATGTAACATTGATGAAGTTTTTGATAAGATATAAATTGAAAACACGGGATATAAATATGAATGTATTTTTACGGACGTAGGTATAGGACGGTCCCATGTGTCCGTAAAAATAGTGCTAGAATTGCCAATGAAAACTCGAAGTAATACTTACAACAAAACCAAATACATTTTTATATGACATTCAGAACATTGATGTTTAATTTCATAGAGAACAGTCGTACCAAGAATGTAGGTAAGGCTACCTTACATCACTCATTCTTGACCAATGAACACTGGATAGGCATCACTGCTTAAATTAGTTACAGCTTATGACCACTTTCAGCTCGGCACTGGTAGTGGCGCGGTGTACAAGTGCGCGAATTTAAATGGGTGGGTTTGTCCATGATATCTTCATAGCTTGAAACTAGTCGATAGTTAGGTAATTAATTGCGTGATAGGTCTTACCATAGATATCTAATAAAATTATGAAATTATGCCTCCGCGCGAATATTTTAAGTCCCAGTGACACACGCATGGAGTGTTCAAAAAGAAAGCATTTCTCACAATTTTAATTACTCGCAGATACATGAGCTCAAATAGGTAAATAGATTTCACTTGAAACCTTGGATTACACATACGGAAAAGTTGAAATAAATAATAATACTACCTACTACTATTATAAACACGAAATTTTGTAAGTATGGATGGATGGATAGATGTTTGTTTTTAATGAAACTTTACAATTATATAGCCAATACATCAGAATAAAACATAGGCTACAATTTATAACGATAACCCATATTATAGCGATAACCAACATCCACGCGGGTGGAGTCGCTGGCAAAGGCTAGTTCTAAATAAGATCGAGCAGTACCCTCTATGACCCTGTCTGTCCATTCGCTGCGGAACCCGCAACTGCTCTGTTCTCACTCGCATTGTTAGTAGGTACCTCTATGGTAGTTAATTAGTACCTACCTTATCTCCATAATACGCATATATTATATTTGTACTTACTAGGTTTTTGCATAATAAAGACATACTCTAAAGCGAAATGTCTGGCTAGTAACAAATAATAGCTATAGCATACCAGCTCAGTATAGTGCTATATACCTTTTTTTGGTAAAATATGTTCAAATATGCAAACCGGTACTAAAAAGGAAGAATATCCGGGATCAGAATTGGTTGAACCAATATTAATCTGTAACCTAGATTGACCACAAGAAAGTAAGAGAGAGGATATGCCGTGGCGTCGTCGTGCCGCCTTCATCATGCCGAAATAACCACGCGCGTACCGGCGTGTTCAATGGACAGTGCGCGGGAGGTGCGGGGGCGTACGTCGCGGCGCTCGCGCCAAAATTAGACGTAAACACGGCGGGGCACGAGGCGCCGCCGGCGCAGCGACGCTTACTTAGCTTTTCCCAATACTCACACCTATAATAGCAGTCAAGTAGATAAATACTACTACTTACCTGGAAATAACTTGAGAAGAAAAAAAGAATGCCTAGGTACTACTTCATCATCAAAAGTAAGTTTTAAGTAGAACTAATAAAAGTAAATTGCAAGTATTTAAGTGCCCGGAGGTCTTGCCTCGTTACTTTTCCCCATTCTCCTCAACCCCTTTAACTCTGTAGATGGCAGCACACGAATGACACCTTTGGTGTTGCAAGCGTATATACGCCACTCTAACCGCTTACCACCTGTTAGGAGTATGTACCTACACCTGTTTCCTTCCGTAATAGTATAATAAACATAATTATTTCGATGTTTAGAAGTCAATCGCTCATCTTTAACGACAAAAGAAATACTTGGGTAGTTGTTTATATTAGTTTAGTATATAGTTAAAAGTTAGAAGTAATATCCCGATTAACATTATCAACAGCAGTGACACAAAATGCTATTATTATGGTATATTATTATGGTAAATGCTATATCTTAACAGAACACCTTAATATATTTAGGATAGGCATAAATAAACTTTACATAATTTACTTATATGCGTACCTATGCAAAACTGAAAAGTTTTTTGTTTGGTTAAACGCGCTTATCTCATGAACTACTCCTGGTCCGAATTAAAAAAATACACTGGTCAACAAAAAAACATCTTTTGCATGTAACATTTAGAATAAAGATAAGGATACTGATTTTTTTTTAAATTTTATTATACTTAGTTTTTAACCTTTTTAATTTGAAATCATATTTTTATTACAGACTAGCTGACCCGCCTCGGTTTCGCCTGTGGCATACTTCAACCCCGTAGCATCCCTAAGCCATTATGCATGACTCAATTTTTTTGCCTTCCCGGAATCTCTGCACAATTTTTCTCTGCGTAAGAACCATCCTCGTACTGCAAGGAATATTCTAAAAAAAGAATTAGCGCAATCGGTTCAGCTGTTCTCGAGATTTGCGCTTAGCAACACATTCAGCGATTCATTTTTATATTATAGAAGATAAGTTAAAGTTGTTATTGGGAACAACACGCACAGTGATAGCAAGGAGAGGCTTCCCCCAAGGAGGATGCCTATCACCCCTACTATGGTGTCTGCTCACAAAGAACTAGTAAACAAGATAAACAGAATGCATATATACACAGGTATACTCTGATGATGGTGTGCTTCTGATAACAGGCAAACTCCTCAGTGTCATGTGTAACATCATGAACAGGATGCTCAATAAAGCACTAGAATGGTGCAGGAGTAAAGACCTAAACCTGAACCCCGATAAAACCAGACTAATACTCTTCACGAGGAAAACTAGGACGGGCTGAACTGGGTCTTGACGGTCATGACCTCGACAAGATAAAAGAGGTCAAATACCTGGGTGTGACACTGGACAGCAAACTGACATAAAAGACCCACATAAGCAACGCATGCTCGCAGGCCAAAATGGCCATGATCAGTGCAAAAGAGCTATAGGAAGAACCTGGGGAATAAAACCAGCTATAGTACTGTGGATCTATAAGGCTATAATTATGCCAAGAATCCTGCACGGTGCCCTAGCATGGTGGCATGGTGGCAACATAGGGCAATAAAAAAGAACTAGACAAGGTTCAAAGAATAGCACTAATGACCAACAATGGGAACAACACCCACTGCCGCGCTAGAGATAATACTGGGACTACACCCACTAGACCTAGAGGCAAAAAAGAAAGCAGTTGAACAATGGTTCGAACTAAGGAGCATTGGCCTCTGGACAGCAAACGCATTCGACGAAGGCCATACCAAGGTAAGTCAGGGCTATCAACACAAACTGCCAATGATTCTCTCAAACAATGACCTAATCAAGAAAGAGAACATTTGACAAGAATACAGACAAGATAGACACAGACGGCATTATCTGTTACACAGACGGCTTCAGAAAGGATACAACGAAGCTCTCTAGCTCCGGAGTGAACATTAAATGCGAGGACGGGACACAGTTAAACAGATCAATGCCATTGGGCAAGTTTGCGAGTGTATTCCAAGCAGAAATCTTTGCCATCAAGGAGTGCGCGGAAATAACAAAAGACCTATATGCCTTGAAAGTCACACTCTGCAGCGATAGCCAAGCGGCGCTGAAGGCACTGGACAAAATAGAGACCACCTCAGTAATAGTAAAGGAGTGTAAAAGGCGTTGAAAAGACTGACCTCAGCAACCGACGCGACGGGACGATTGCCTGTGTACCCGGACACGAGGGCAACACGGGCAACGATGCGATAGCCGACGAGCTGGCCAGGAAAGGAGCTGATGTAAACCAGGTGAGCCCTGATCCCAGGTTGCGAATAGCCCCCAAAATCACTAAAGGAGTCATCTGGCGGAGCATAGTGGCAGAGACCAACCGAAGATGGAAATCCTCGCCTGTCATGAGACAGTCGAAGGTGTTCATAAAAAGTTGACACAAAAAAAAAACAAGCCAACTGATGAAACTGAGGCTTGCCATAGAAGTGATAACAGGACACTGCCGATTGAACAGGCACCTGACACTAATAGGAGTGAAGACCGATCCCAGATGCCCGGAGTGCACGGATGCTAGCCGAATGCCCTATGTATTCGCTGAAAAGATGGGAAATCATGGGAACGGACGAACTAGATCTGGAAGACATTTCCAATCTGAGGGTGGAACAGATTGTAAGTTTTTGCAAGGAAACGGTAGGTTTGACGAAGCGCCGTGATTGCCGGACACCCCTATCCCTTACAGGAAAAATAGCGGAAATGGGTCCCACACCGAAGGGCAGATCACCCGTCCGGTCACGGCATCCCCTGCTGGCAGTAAATAAGTAAAGTACATAGATATATTAAAATAATGAGACCTATAGTAAGGGACCCCGTTTCAGATCCGTAAGCCATCAGCTGCCCAGACCCAAAAGGCCCCACTCTCAACTCCCCTTCGCTTCGTTTCCCCAGTCTCGCACTGAAGTCCTCCATAACAACAGTGAAATAGGTTTTGGAAGCATGTAATATACTTCCTCAACCTCTTCATCGGAGTATGACTTGCTGGGCATGTATACCTTCAACGAGTATCTTTTGGATACTCTGACTATACCACCGGACTCAAGATGCTCTCGATGGATATGACGTTGCTAATAAGGGACCTGTGGTCGAGGAACCCGGACACCATGCAGTGACTTTCTGTCACCCTCCCGATGGTAGAGTAGGTGGTCGGACTGCCGGGTTGTCGTGCCCTCCCCCGCTCTTCGCACTTTGGACAATCCAACAATATCCCAGTTCAACTTACTCATTTCCTCTTCCACTTCGAGCAGCTTCTCTTCAGTCCTCATCGTGCTAACATTGTGTGTTAACAGGGTCAATAAGTGTTTGGGATAGTAGCCGGACCTCTGCCGGGGATTCTTCGCACCCCCCGCTACCGGAGTCAGGAATAGCGGGGCTACCGGGGACTAGGGACCTGGTCTTTTTCTGTTTGTCCATAGTAGGTTTTGCCATACTCGCCACGCTTGGCAAACGGGTTGTGGGTATATAGGTAATAATGATATACCTACGTCTTAAAGGAATTATAAAGGGCGAAGTTAGGGCGAGTCGGTTAGTAATAATAGGGGTTAAAGTATGAAATTGCCGTTTCATTGTAACAGGTACTTCGAATTGACATAGAACCTTCATGGTTTGAGATTTTTGAGTGAAACTTTTTCCACATGGTACCTATGTAGTTCTTCATTTAAAAATGTGCAACATTCGATTATCGACTTTCAGTTGTTTTTTTTATTCAGCTTAGACAAGAAAGATGGATACTTCGAAAATTCGAGTGATTTTTGAATACGAGTTCCGACGCGGAACTAACGCGGCAAAAACAGCTCGCAATTTCAATGTTGCGTTTGGAGAGGGGACTGCTAATGAACGCACCGTGCGATTTTGGTTTAAACGCTTTCGTGATGGAAACTTTGATTTGAAGAACGAACCACGAGGAAGGCCGTCCACACAGGTGAATAACAATGAATTGAAAGACATGGTGGAAGCCGATCCGAGCCAAACTACCCAGGAATTAGCTGCATGGTTTAACGTTACCTTACCAACAATATTGACTCATTTGCGTCAAATCAATAAAATAAAAAAATGTGAAAAATGGGTACCTCATGATTTGACTGATCTGCAGAAAGAAATGCGTGTTGATACTTGTGTTGCCTTGTTGAATCGATACAGAAATGAAGGAATATTGGATCGAATTGTGACATGTGATGAAAAGTGGATTCTTTACGATAACCGTAAGCGAAAAATGCAATGGCTGACCCCAGGTGAAACGCCACAACAGTGTCCTAAAGCAAAGCTTACCAATAAAAAGGTAATGGTAACTGTTTGGTGGTCTCAGCATGGTGTTATTCACTATAGCTTTCTACGATCTGGTCAAGCAATAACGGCAGATGTCTACTGTGCCGAACTCCGAACAATGATAGCAAAACTAGCAGTGAAACAGCCCCGACTCATGAATCGATCTTCACCATTATTGCTCCATGATAACGCGAGACCTCATACAGCACGAGAAACCGTTTTAACTCTACAGGAACTGCAATTAGAAACTATCCGTCACCCTCCGTATTCGCCAGACCTTGCTCCAACAGACTACCATTTTTTTCGTGATTTGGACAATTTTCTATGTGATAAAAAGTTTTCTTCTCAGGAGGCAGTACAAAATGCTTTCACACAGTTTGTCGAATCTAGATCACCAGAGTTCTATCGCAAAGGCATAAATGACCTTCCTACTAGATGGCAGCAATGTATAGATAATAATGGTAATTATTTTGATTAAATAAATACGTTAAATAAAAATAAAAAAAACAATTTCAATTTGTCAGTACAAATCGGCAATTTCATACATTACGAGTGTACCTAACCCTTGAACACGATTACGTCAGCACTATCTATCCTCCACCTATGACCGATTCATTCCCCTAATCCGTATATAATCTTGCAAATATTATGTAACACTATACCTATACTTATATTTTATATTGCTTTTATGTATACATATATTTATATACATTATTTATCTTTATCTTTATGTTTTTATATATCTGTCTCTCGTCTCCCCTACACATTTTGCACGAAGTTCTCTACTTCTCACTCTCTCCTCTCGCAGGTCAAGATCTCAAGGTCTCAAGAAATTACTAATAGAAATAAGCAGAGCCTCTGTATCTCCACCTATGTATCTCTATGTGTGTTCGTGTGTGTACATAAATAATTAAATAAATAAAAATAAATAAACACGAAACAACAACGTGACTAAGAAGAGATAAAACGCGCACTTCTTCAAGTTGTGAGTTCTAAGTACTCGTTGGACATTTTTCACTAAATTCTGTTCTCACGCCTTGTATAGGTATATCAATGTTATTGTTCTTATTGGTCTTATTTATTATTCACCTGTAGAAAGTTTATAGTTTCGAATAGTAATTTAAGATGTATCTAATAAAGAAAATATACCTAAGATAAAATTAATTATATTACACGATCTTAATTCAGACACGAGACAATAAACACCAGTAAAAGTTTGACTGCGGCTTTTAAAAATAAGTAGATATTGAGACTTCAACTTGTCTTGGTTCATAACTCACTTTGAGGTATGAGTTAACTTATCAGTATTCAATAAAGGCGCATACAGTAGCAAAACGGTCATATTCGTACCGCGCTGCGACATCGTATGAGTAATATAGGACTACAAGACTCCTTCTGTGACGGCCTGTGAGGCGTGGCGGTAGAGCATTCAAATGCTACGTTAGACGTTGTCATCGACAGTACAAATATTTCTATTGCATAAATATGTTTCTATGGTATACTGTAATACAATACATGGTGTCTTTTTAAGATGGGGCAGTGACGGCAGGTACTTAGGTACCTTAATTGATCTTAAAAGGGCCATTTCTTTTAAACATATTGTGGACAGCAATTACAGATTTTGGGCTACACACAAATAAAAACTGTTTAACAAAAAATTTAACCGCCGAAATACTGAAAAGCAAAAATAATAAACCTTTTTTATTTAACCTTAATAACTAGTAATGAAACTATATCTAAGTATATATTTTTGTAAATAGTTGAGCTTTTTGGTGTTTGAAAAATTTAGAATAGTATGAGAGCTTGAAATACAGAAATCACCTGAAACGTCTCTTATACATTTTGTGAGGGAAAACGTAAATCAATTCAAATTGTATGTCCCACATGAATCTTTATACGGTTGTAATCAAGGGTACCTATTGTTACCAATAAAACACTAGATGGACGATGACGATAGTGGATCACGAGGGTCCTTGATCCACTATCGTCAGCTGGAGTTTACAGAATCCCCTGCTCATGTGGCTCGGTATACGTGGGCACCACCCAAAGAAGCATCCAGACCCGCCTGTCGGAACATAAACGTAATTGCCGCCTTTGCCACTTCGACAAGCCAGCAATTGCAGAACACACCCAAGAGGATGGGAATCATACCATTGAATTTCAGAACACGAAAGTTCTAGCTACCACTACACATTTTTTCCCACGTATACTTCGAGAAGCCATCGAAATATTCAAGCATCCCGACAACTTCAACCGAAAAAACGAGGGATTTCAGCTCCAAAAAGATTGGTACCCAGCACTGAGAGCCACTCGGTATCACAGTACAAACAACCAATCAGGATCGAGTATGTCGGCGCCACAGCTCTCGACCAATCAGAATCGAGTGAGTCGATTCCCCCCTCCGACCGTGCCTATAAATACGCCAGTGATTCAAGACTTCGCATCAGTCGCAACTCAGCCGCCGTCGAGGCAAGGTCTCCAAAGTCGTCGTCGCCTGGACTTGCGCCACTAAAGATGTCGACCGCAGTGATCGACGAAACGTCTGCAACGCAAGTAGACCACGGCCAAACAGCCCGGAAACAGTATATTCTACATGCAACAATGACAGCCTCCGTGGCGTGGCGGTAGTGAACGCGGCCGCTACGCAGGAGGCGCGGGTTCGATCCCCGCTCAGTGCAAATATTTGTATGCATGAATATGGGTATTTGCATTGGTCTGGCTGTTTCTATGTATAATATGTATGTATTTTACAAAAAAAAAGTATCTAAGTATGTTTATCCGCATTCTAGATTCCATAACACAAGCTAGTTAGGCTATGCTTACCGTGGATCTAGATAGCGTTGTGTGAAATGTTGTGGAATATTTATTTATTTATTTATAAATGCGAAAGTAACTCTGTCTGTCTGTCTGTCTGTCTGTCTGTCTGTCTGTCTGTCTGTCTGTCTGTCTGTATGTTACGCTTTCACGCCTAAACCACTGAACCGATCTTGATGAAATTTGGTACAGAGGTATATAAGAGCTTGAGAACGGACATAGGCTACCTTTTATCACAAGAAAGGGGGTTTAAGTGGGGGAAATAGGGGATGAAAGTTTTTATGAAAGTTTGTCATTTCTAAAGATATTTTAATGAAATTTGGTACAGAAGTAGATTAGAGCTTGGGAACGGACATAGGCTACCTTTTATCGCGAAAAGGGGGGTAGAAGGGGGGAGGGTCTAGGGCCTTGGGATGAAAGTTTGTCATTTTTGAATATTTCTTGATGAAATTTGGTACAGAGATAGTTTAGAGCTTGGAAACGGATATAGGCTACCTTTTATCGTGAAAAGGGGGGTAGAAGGGGGGCGGACTAGGGCCTTGGGATGAAAGTTTGTCATTTTTGAAGATTTCTTGATGAAATTTGGTACAGAGGTAGATTAGAGCTTGGGAACGGACATAGGCTACCTTTTATCGCAAAAAGGGGGGGGGGGACCAGGGCCTTGGGATAAAAGTTTATCGTTTTTGAAGATTTCCTGATGAAATTTGGTACAGAGATAGTTCAGAGCTTGGGAACGGACATAGCCTACCTTTGATCGCCAAAAGGGGGGTAGAAGGGGGGGCCTGGGGCCTTTCGATGAAAGTTTGTCAGTTTTTAAGATTTCCTGATGAAATTTGGTACAGAGATAGTTTAGAGCTTTGAAACGGACATAGGCTACCTTTTATCGCAAAAAGGGGTAGAAGGCGGGGGGAGGGGAATATGGCTATGGGATGAAAGTTTGTCTTTTTTGAAGATGTCCTGATGAAATTTGGTACAGATATAGATTAAAGCTTCGGAACGAACATAGGCTACCATTTGTCGCGAAAGACGAGGATAAAGGGGGACGGGGGGGGGGTTATAGGGGCTAAAGTTTGCCAGTTTTGAAGACATCCTGATGATATATTTGGTACAGAGATGGATTGAAGCTTGGGAACGAACATAGGCTATCTATTGACGCGAAAATGGAGGCATAGGAGGGGGGGGGGGGGAGTTATAAGGTATGGAAGTTTAACAGTTTTGAAGATATCCTGATGAAATTTGGTACAGGGATTAATTAGAGCTTGGTAACGGACATATGCTACCTTTTATCGCGAATAATGTGGTAAAAGGGTGGGGGAGGGATAAGGACTGGATAGTTAGTATGAAAATTTGTCATTTCTGATGATATCCTGGTCAAATTTGGTACAGAGATGGATTAGAGGTCGAAATGGACATCATCAAAAAGGGAGTTGAAGGGGTGGAATATGGTAAGGGTGTGTAAGTTTGACAATTTTGAAGATATCTTGATGAAATTGGTATCGAGATGGATTAGAGGTTGGAAATGGACATAGGCTACCCCTTATCGCGAAAAAAAGGGATAGAAGTGGGAGGGGGGAAGGGGAATAAGGCTATGGGATTAAAGTTTCTAATTTTTCCTTGGCACAAAAAAGGGGGTGAATATGGCATAAATAGTAAGAGTTTTTTTTAAGCTGTCCTCATGAAATTTGGTACAAAGGTGAATTAGAGCTTCGGAACGGACATAGTCGAGTAGCGAACCAAATATAGAAGCGAGTGGAGAGGCGAGTAGGGATTGTTATAGGGACGAGTGGATAGGCGTGTAACGATCGAAAGTCGAGTAGAGTCGACTACAGGGGCGAGTAGATGTGCGACTAGAGAGCCAAATAGAATGCAGTAAAGGGTTTAGTAGAGAGGCGAATAGGAAGGCGAGTGGAAAGATAAATGTAGTGGCGAGTAGAGATCGAATAGAGAGTTGAGTAGAGGTGCGAGTAGATAGGCGAGTGGGGAGAGTCAAGTAGAGAGGCGAAAAGAGAATCGAATGGATGGGCAAGTAGAGAGGCGAGAGGTCGAACATAGAGGCGAGTAGAAAGTCGAGAACAGAGGTGAGTACATAGTCGAGGACAAAGTTGAGTATAGAGGTAAATTTAATGCTCAATAGCATCGGATCAACACCAAGCGATAACCGACATCCACGCGGGCGGAGCCGCGGGCAACAGCTAGTAAAAGATAAATACCTGATATTTTCTAAATGGTTGGAGATGGTTGGATGGTACCTACCAGCAGCCTGAGACCCTGTCATCCATTTAATCAAACGTAGTAAACAGCAAAATACAGCAAGACTTAACGACATAGTGAGCTCAGTCTACGTAAATAGTAACACCAACAATTCATCATGATTCGAGTACTTTGAGATAACTCTTCAAACTATAAAACAACTACCACCCTTAGTCAAACCGCGAACATGGCTGCTGAAAAGTAGCCGAAACGTTGGACTAAAAATCAATAATAACAAATAAATCGCGATAGAATCCGTTTAAAAGTGGTTTTATTTCAATGAGATAAATACCTATGTGCGCTATAAAATTGGCATAATCTGTATAAAACTGCATAATCATCAACCAGTAACGTTGCCAGAATGCTGGCAGTATAGACCACATCGAATAGGTTAATTTTTTTAACGACATATTAGGAAAGACTGCAGTAATGTAGGTAGTGATAGTCACGTAGAATAATATTAGCATGTGAGGTACTCTATATGCCAGTAATAACAAAGCTTATTTGCCTAAAAGCTATGAGCTAATTCTTTGTAATGAAGTAATTAAACGTAGACGCGATGGTCCGGGTCTTCTTGGACATGACGTTGGCCCTAAGGCGGTTGTCAATATACACACTTGACCCCTTTTGATCCTACAATTAAGTATGACGATACTCTACGCTCCCTCGCAATGCATACTACAACCAATATGCTACAATATATTTTTTGAAAAGGCAGATCCCAGTGCCGGATTGATTTCATTTTCGATGTTGTGAAATTATACATTTATCCAGAACTGGTTTTAGGTAAACACAGTGTTCTAGTGCCCAAGATATTACGTACCGCGTTAATATCAAATTCACTCATTTAGAAGGAAAGCAATTGATACCAAAGTATATATAATATTTGATATTTGTACATGTAACTGGACCTAATTTCATCGGCTAACATGTCTATGAAATAAACTTTTTATGATGAGAGAAACATTTATAAAAGTTATCTTGTTGAAAAACAAACAAAAAACATCGAATTCTAGATCTAACTTATGTAAAACTGGCATTTGAAATTTTTGATGTGACACGGTATGGCGGTAGAGGAAGTAGATTTATTAAAAAAAGACAGGTTGTACTCCAGGAGTGCCGGCAGAAGTGAAAACTTTTTCTTTCTTCGTTATATACAGAGAAAAAGATAAAAAGAACATACCATACCATACCATACCATACCAATAATATAGCGCCAATCATAGAACCTATCACTAATTTTCTGCAAATTATCTGTCAGAAGAAATTAATAAATAACAAACAAAAAGTTATCACAAAAAGTAATAGATTACAAAAAGAAAAATAATCACAATAACTGTCAGAATCCCAAGTTCGAACCTGGTACTATCTGAAACCATAAGGACTTACAGTCGAAGCGCTTACCTATGCATTAGCATAGGTAAGCGCTTCGACTGTACTAATGCGCTTACTACGAAGCTTCTTAGCGTACCTAGCAAAATAAACACTCTGTAGCTAGGAATGTTGAATGACGTCATGTCGTCCTACAAAGTCGTTGGTTACGGGTCAAAGGTCAAGTGATCCTGACGCGCAAGTTTAACAATGTTTACCCATCCAACGCCTCTAAAGAAGTTTTTACTTCAAAAACGTAACAAATGGGACGAAATCCAAGGTTCTAGGACAAAGTCGGTAACTTCGAAGTTCGAAAAAACAAAAATGAATCCATAGAAAATACCTCGCCGCCATCAATATTAATATTGAATTCTGACTTGCATAGAATACTGACACAAGAAAGAGGAAAGTAAAGTATGAATTAGGTCTTCAGCGAAAGCCGCAATTAGACTGATAAAAGCAGACCCCAGAGTCTACGTAGGAAGCTTCGGATGCGAATGCTAGGATGAAGAAGTATGAATTAGGATTTGGAAGTTTAATGTTAATATTCTTCATTTCTGAAGGAACATGAAATTGAATATTATAAAATTTGGTGCGTATTTGAATTGATTCCTGACGGTTATAATTCGCAATGGGATCAATAGGTGGCACTAATAATCGCACAATCATTTAAATTTAGCCCATTTTTTGTATCATACAATCAAGTAAGTGGCGTCTTACTTTGGTTTTAGATTTCTTATGATTTTTTTCCATACGAAATCGGGACAGGCTGTTAGTAACATAATATAGGTTTATAGTTCACGTATACCCACCCTGTCGTGCAGGAAGTGGTGGTTGGTAGTAGAAAAAACATGGTCAGTAGTATCGTCATTTTAAATTACATAATGAGTAGGTATTCAATATTTGATATAATACCAATACAAATTATTAATTTAAGTATCCATACTACAATCAACTGATATTAAAGAGAAATATCCGTTGATAGGTCAAAACACAGCCCGGTGGCACACTCGGTGTGGTCTTACTATTGATCGCAACAAGCAGCTTTGTTGGCCGTGACAAGTATTATTGGAAGCACATTAATACTGATGACACAAGACGATGAGAGCCAACTGTGTATACAAAGCTTGATAATGCAGCGCACAAAGATCTGCCCTTGAAAAAACCATAGTGGTAAATCCACTCTATGCTGCTACAGGTGTGCAGACAAAATCCACAAGTACTTTAAACTAGATGCACTTGATATAATAATTATTATGTTATTTGAAATAGCATAATATTATATTAAGTGTCAAGTTTTTTCACTTTTGACGGTAACTACGATGTCCCGGTTTAAGAATAATCGTTCTTACTTCTTTCTTACTTACTTTTTGTCGACCACAAGGAACATTTAACGGATACGGTTTGTAGTTTGTCAAAGCCCAAGAAAAAAGAGTAGCAATCAAATAGGTACTATCAACTTAGTTGGCCGGTACATTGATAATATAACTTGTTATTTATTTATTGGAAATTATTGAAATGAAATTTACTATTCATTACCAGAAATTCATTCATTAGAATAAGTAAGCGCTAGATGATGTATCAAAACACACCAGAGCCCCAGATTCTGATTGGTGTCGATAAAGACGCTGTCTAGAGAGGCAATATCCAGTAATCAGAGCGTGGAAACTGAGTGATTACATTGTGGCTACGACACTGCACAGAATAACGATCTCTGTATAGCCACCTTAGGGTCCATATCACATTTCTAACACGTTTCTCCAACACTGCTGTCGCATTGGTCCACAATTGGACTAGCATTGTCACATGCATAGCATTATCATTTGCATTAACGGGTACCCACAACTTCCTAATTTCCTAGTATAAAATATATTTAGTTAATTTATTGTTGAAACTGTAACCTATTTTCAAGATTACATAATTAATGGGTATCAATGTGATTTATTTTATGACTATACAGTAGGTAGGTTACATCTACTGCCGCCTTTATACAGATTGTGAGAAAAGGAAGTGAAATTAAACTGGGTTTACAAATATGGTTTAACCAAAATCCATCTTTCTATGGACGATAAACGCTATATTAACAATAAGTGAAGTATTTAAAAAAACATTGTCATACCTAAATCGCGAAAAATATTATACTTTAAGCAGGATATAGATGATTTTAAATCAATGTGAGTCTTAATGGCTAGAGAAAGTATATTAACGGCATATTACACTTTGTTCTAAAACTAAAATTGTATTCTTAGACGAATGCCGTTAGGCGCTAGAGCTACCTGTGGTTACAGCGCGGCGCGACGGCGCGACTCAGCCGACAACTGCCACGGGCGACTTCTCAGAAGGCGATAGTGTAGTGAGCTGTATTTAAATGTTATCGCTATGAATACACCACTGTGATATGATAAGTCCACTTGTTGCGCATGTGACTACTCCACCGTGTTCTTCTGGGAAATGATTATTTATCTAATTACCTACCTTGTTAATTTAGTTTCCTATTTTACAAGACAGGTAAAAAAGACTCTAAAGTAATTAGTTGCCAATAATACTCGTTTGTTATTACTGATTATCAAGACTGCGTACCTATGTAATAACAATTTTAATCGTATAAACAATACGAAATATTGAGATCATAATTTTGTAAAGCTATTTTGTTCGAAATACTGACTGAAATTAACTGGTAGTCATTTAATAGCGATAGATAGGTAATATTGCTAATATGTATAATGTTAACAGTTTAAAACAACTTTTTACTTGAAACATAACTACTCGTACATTTCAATCATTGATACCGAACCCGCTAGGCTTGTTTACGCGGACAAGAACGGCCTTGCCAAAGACGTTTAAAAGGTTATTCCTTTCGCCATGCTCATGATATATTATTATTTAGGTACATAGGTATGTACTCATAATAAGAACAATAATATATTATGTATAAAACCACAACGTCGTTGTACTGATTTAGGGCCAGTAGGTGCATAATTTCAGGTACCTTCTATATGGTTGTCCGTACCTACAATACAGGCCGGAATTTTCGGACTCTACCTGGAGAAAATTCCATTCATTCAGTTGGGGTAAGGCATCGAAGATGACTAGCATTATCCGGCCAGTTTGTAAAAATATAGAGAATAATTAAATAGGAGATACTCCAAAGAAACTGATTTCCAAAAAAAAGTTCTTAGCAAAAAACTATGCCTGTCTTCAACATTTTACAATAGTTTTAAACAATATACGTTTTACAAAATAATACACACGGCAAATCAATCAAAAATAACATCTTCGTCAGGCATGACATCAATCGACAGGATAAATGATAAAAGGATCAAATCTGTCCATTAAAAATTGACAATTTTAATGAATAAAAGGAATTCTCTCCAGGTAGAGTTCAAAAATTCCTGCCTGTATACTATTTAAGGTTTGCCTACAGAATGAAAGTTATATTCGGGAAGAGTTAAGACTAAAGTTCCCTATAAAGCTGAAACAAATTAGTCATCAAAGATGTGTACGTGCACAGCTGCTAGATTCGCGTAGTTTCTTGTTACGTATTTACCAAATCTAGGTGAATAAATGTCTGTTCCCTGCGGCAGATCCAGTTACATAGAAGACTTTGGTCACTACCTACCTATTGTTTCTTTTCTGAAAGTAGGCAGATATTGCGATGTGCATCTGGATTGAGTGATCTTTTCTTATATTTCAACGAAACCAAAGCGTACATTTAGTCAAAAATTGTCAAAACTTATAACCGATATCCAAAAATTTGTCACTCACAAGATAATGAAGATATTGATCAATATGACGATCACTCAATACAGACATTTTGCAAAATGGCTTCAAGCTGAATCTTAGCCAATACTTACTCCGTGGACAAAATTTTCGTATCAAAAATTTGTACCTAATTTGTCACATTGTTTTACAAAAAATCTAGAAACTAAAAGGTAAATCCAGGAATCTATGACAGTTTCATTGGATCACTCAATTCAGACGAATTTAGATTGAGTGATTCTAGAAATAGGGTATTATGTAGACAAAATAAGTATTATTTATTTTCGCCATAAATTTAAGACTGGAAAACATTTTTACAAATTGCAATCACAACGCCAATATTTATAGTTAAGTAGTTATGAGAAATTAAACCATTTTGAATTTGCTGAACTGAGTGATCGTTAGAAACGCATGCAGGTAACTATCCCTTTTGTTTAAATGTACACTAACTGTGTTGAAAATTTGTACTACTTTGTGACTAAAATTTGGCAAAAAATTCATTTATTTATGTCATTTCATTTACGAGATATTCGTTTCACAATTAATTTTCAGAGAAAAGTGCAGTAGGGTGACCATAGTAATATGAGATCATAAGAGAATTAAAGACTACATAAAATGTTTGTAAATTTTTATTTAGAAAGCAAACTACTCTTTTAAATCGCAAATTACGTAAGTAAGTACATGCAAAAAAATAAGTGATTCATTTTTACTATCATACATTTTTTGCATATTATCATCATAGCAAACCATGCGTCCATTTATATACCCGCGTGCTCTATAATGACCCATTCCACCAGGATGCATAGCAGCGATGAATTCTATACCTCCCAGTAATCTGTAGGACTTCTTTTTTATTAACATCATTTTGGGCACATCATGTAAATTGACTTTTTCTGTTCCATTTAAGTCCAATTATAGGCAGCAGTACCATTACAAAAAGAACAAGTTCCCTTTTCATCGCTAAAAGAAATTGCATCTTCTAAGAGCGTGAATACCAAATACGGTTATTATATTTAGATTCAATGACAGGAATACAATAGATAGTAGATGATAAAATAGTCCATCAACAGTAAAAATTTATATCTACCCTACAACACTCTATTCTTTAATAAAAATAAATAATTAAATCTCGTAAATGAAATGACATAGACAAATGAATTTTATGCCAAATTTTAGTCACAAAGTAGTACAAATTTTCAACGCAGTTAGTGTACATTTAAACAAATGGGATAGTTACCTGCATGCGTTTCTAACGATCACTCAGTTCAGCAAATTCAAAAAGGTTTAATTTCTCATAACTATTTAACTATAAATATTGGCGTTGTGATTGCAATTTGTAAAAATGTTTTCGAGTCTTAAATTTATGGCGAAAATAAAAAGTACTTATTATGTCTACATAATACCCTATTTCTAGAATCACTCAATCTAAATTTGTCTGAATTGAGTGATCCAATGAAACTGTCATAGATTCCTGGATTTACCTTTTAGTTTCTAGATTTTTTGTAAAACAATGTGACAAATTAGGTACAAATTTTTGATACGAAAATTTTATCCACGGAGTAAGTATTGGCTAAGATTCAGCTTGAAGCCATTTTGCAAAATGTCTGTATTGAGTGATCGACATATTGGTCAATATCTTCATTATCTTGTGAGTGACAAATTTTTGGATATCGGTTATAATTTTTGACAATTTTTGACTAAATGTACGCTTTGGTTTCATTGAAATATAAGAAAAGATCACTCAATCCAGATGCACATGATATTGCGTGCTTTCCTTGTGATGCATCCTGACCTACGAGAATACACAAGATTTTTCTTTATGAAAGGCGCGGAGGAATATAAAGCATATTTTTCCACATTCTAGGTAATTCTGTTTCTCCACCTATCTTTTTCTATCGGTCGAACCGTGTTTACAATTAATTCCGAAAAATAGGTTGAAGATAAAACGGTCGTTGCTGCGACACTTCAGGTCCTTCTAGACCAGAAGCCTTTAAAAATAATAAAAAGTGATAAAATTAATAGTAGGATGAAACCCATTAGAAAAGGAGGGGAATATTATAAAAATGAAAGGAAAAATAAATTACGGGCGATCTGAGGTCGGCAAGGGGATAGGGGTGAGTTTTAAGGGTAAAAAACGGTTTTTCTCGATTTCCAGCAAAACTAAAAGTCCTATGGAAAAAAGTCAAATGGCAAAGTTGTAGGTAATAAAAAAATCTAAAGCTTTTGTATTTACACTTTTTTCACATAACCTGAAAATGTATGTGAAAAATTCAAAAAACCAAGATTTTGGTTTTTTTTTTATCTTTTTCAAATAAATTTATTTTTTCATGAAATTTGGTGAAAACTTACCTTTTTATGTCCCAAATACACGCTGTAATTTATTTGATTAGAAATATTTATTTTTGCACCTTATTTTGAATTAATATCGAAAAAGCACCCTAATTTTCAATCGAAAATTCACCCGTCAAAATATCAGCTTTTATCAAAAAGTTGGTATGTTTTCTGTTCGTTGAAATCTCTACTTTCCGATGGTGAAAAAAATAAAATATGTTACAATAGTAAATCTTCTCAGAAAATGCCAAAAATCGAAAAAGACTCGTATTCGAAATTTCTTTTTTAATTATTATATACAATTTTGAGCCATTTATTAAAATTTACACTTTAATTAGGTACTCGAAAAACGTAAGATTACATGTTACAAGTTTACTTAAAAAAAAAAAAAAACTGTTCGAATCTGCATAGAAAGGTAATTACTATCTCTATTTTTATCTGTTTAAATTAACTCAAACATAAAAATAGTAATATTTTCTTTAAAAAATAGTATGCTTAACGTAACATAACCTAAAGATTAAAATTGAACGATATTTTAGTACAAGATTAAAAAATAATAATCTCCTGTGTTTTGCACAAACAAATTTACTCCCATGAAAAAAAAATTACAAATACATAAAAAATATATTAAAAATCTATAAAAAATATATAAATGTAAATAAAATATATGTCGTAAATATATTTTGAATAACTAACTTTAGGCCGATTTTCATGTATATTTCATATATTTTAGATACGGGATCGGGAAGGGGATGGGGGTGAGCCCATCCCCTTCCCGACCTCAGATCGCCCGTAATTTATTTTTCCTTTCATTTTTATAATATTCCCCTCCTTTTCTAATAGGTTTCATTCTACTATTATTATTTTTTTTGTTATAAAAATTATCGACCCTGGTCTATTCGTACAAATCTATTGTATAAGTGTTCGAGTGAATTTAAGAGAATTTGCCTGACTGCAACATTTCTGTTGACCAACGATAATATATTAACCATGTGATGCCAATGTAGACCCTGCCTGAAAATCGGTTCGCAGTCATTGAAGTTATGTGGACATAATCTAAGCTAAAATTTTAAATATTTTTAATAGTGATCAACCTGGGCCAAGACGCGACAAGAAGGGAAGATCCAAGAAATAGTAGTTACAGTTGATGTTCGGGATGCTGAAGGTTGAAAAATAAAAAGAAGAGATCTCATTAGTAAGATAGTATCTGTGATACTCGATATGGATGACGATGATGAAACGGAGGTTATCAATATGAAGCTTTTGCTAATAGATTTTTAAAATAAAAATGTGTAATAAATGTAGCGAATAATAAAAGCAGCCTTTAAAGAAAAAAATGGAGGGCAATACTGGCTAAAGACGTGCTTGCTTGCATCGGCTTAGTAATGCTTAAATTACATCACTCAAAATTAAAATATCGCCGTACCGGATCCAGATATAAAACCAGACCAAAGACAACCATCGATATAATTGCACATGAACATGTTCCTTCATGCAATCAGAGGGCCAATTCTCTTATGAAATGTATTCAAATTTCAGTCTCAATCTGTCAAAGTCTCAATCTGCCAAAATCAAATTAATTGTTAAAAACAATTTTATTTAACACTATAAATGGAAAAAAAATTAAAATTATTAATAATAATAGTTATTATCATTTGAGTTTTTATAGATTAAATCAAGACCGAATTTTGAATAGATCTTTATTAGGAGAGATAAAAACAGTTTCCATGTCCTATTTTCGGTCAAAGTTTACGTGTAGGTATATGAAAAATTGCTGCCAAACCCATTCATCCGATTTTGCTAGATTCATTAACAAAAAGCTCACCTTCGCATTTATAATGTAGTTAAGAGTGACAGGCAGCCGAGTTACAATTTACTAAGTCTAGCCAAGTGTTGGATGTTGAAAGAATGTATCTAGAAAATCGCAATGAATTTGATTAATTATTGCGATGAATTAGGAACTATTTATTGTTGAAAATATTTTTACCAATCAGGTTGAAGTTTGAAAAAATACATTTTGGCGTCAAAAACCCAACATATAGCTTTTGTTCATATTTTATGTACCCAAGAACACTTTGGCAATAAATACCTTTCATTTGAGACATGAATCGATGAAAGCCGTACGGTGGTCTAGAAGGTATGAGGTAATAAAGAATAATAAACATACATACAGACATACCAGATACGCGCAAAAAACATAACCCTTCTTGGCAGCCGGGTAAAAAGTTGAATGAACTTCAACTGTATTTTTGTTACTACTCACTGCTTATTTCATCCTTTGTATTCAATGCCAGTTTCTCTTATTACGTATTCAAAGAACGACACATAAAAGGAAATATATTGACTGAAGTCAGGTTATTTTGTTTTTTGTGTGAATACTTGAATATATTGGTAAATCACAAAACATTAATCAGAAAACCTAGATAATAATTTTTTGGAAGACCAAAGTACCTAGTTAAATACTTAGAAAATTCGAATGATCAGCAGAATAATAAAAATAGTTACGACATGATTATTATAAGTATTATAACATAACAACGGAAAGTATCTAAGTTTTCAAGTACTTATTTTTAAATTCAATATTTACTTCAACTTAATGTTGGTAAGAATATATCTAACATATGGGTAACGATTAATGATAATGTAATGAATTAATATAAATTAAATTCCCTTTTTCATATTGGACACGTAAATTTGACTTCACCTCGCCTGATAGTAAGTTGAAGGCAAGTCTCAGGAAAAAGGATCACCATCACAAACACGTACCATGTTAACAATGGTGGCACTCAGCTTGACGGTCACATCAGATACTTTTTCACGCCCCGCTTAAAGGATCCGTTACTGTAGGAAGAAGGAAACACGTGAGCTGGCATGGAGTTCCAGGTGCGACAAAGAAAAGTCACCGAACCGTTTGGTTCTTAAAGGAATATTCTGCATCGTATACGGGTGACATCTAAGCCCTGCTCGTATTGTCCAGTGTAGGAAAGGAGAGGGTGGGAGTAATTGGAAGAGCTCGTCAGAACATTCACCATAGTAGAGACGGTTAAATACTGTCAAGGAACACTCTACGCATCTGCAGAGGCTCAAGGGTGCTCGTGACCTCGGGATTCCCAATAATACAGACCGCACGTCGCGTCGCTGACACCTGTTAAGAGCATCTAATAAGTACTTTGCAAAGCAATCCCAGAGATGCAAGCAGTATTTCACGCAGAGCCAAATTTATGTTTTCTATAGGAGTCACCGCTGCTCTGGCGTGAAAAATCGTCTCACTCTGTTCAGGTTTTGATGATATTCTCGATGTAGTTTTTGTTATTCAGTTTGCAGCAAACATCCATACCGAGAATTTTGAGGTTGTCCTGCAGTGGCAGTGGCGTGCTCTAAAGAGTGGGAAGGGGAAGGAAAGAAGATAACTTTGCTGTAAACGCACATGCCTGAGTCTTTGCATTGAACTCGATTTTCTTGTGTATTTGTGTTGTGTCTTCAGCACTAGAATCTAGCTAGCGAAAGTTGAACCTAGCAAAACGAGGCAGACTTAGGAAAACGATGAGAAGGAAAAAACCAGCTATACAAGGAAAAAAGACTTATAGCTCAAAGTTAAATAAGTCAGATGACTTCTTCATCAGCGCTAAGATGTCCCGAAATGAATGCTTTTCATGCATAAAGAGAAGTGTCAAATACATGTCAGGACCTACCACTTAGCTCCACCACTTACCAGACATGCATACGCCCCCATCTGTTGTAATACCGTGACCTACTGCTGCTGAAATCTAATTATAGTCGTTTGAGATAACCACATCAGGAAGATTTGAATAATGTTTTTTTCATTACACTTGCTCATAAAATTTCTAATTTCACCTGCGGCATCTGTCAAATCTGTTGCTTCTTATTCAGTCACTGATGCCAAATCACCATGGCAAGTTACACGGTTGAGCAGCATGTGCAAATGATAAAATTTTATTTCCAAAATGAGTGTTCGTCAGTGCAAACGTTGCGCGCATTGTGCCCATTTTACGGCAGACGTGGTAACCCTTCAAAGTCTACTCTCCAACGATTGGTGACCAAATTTAAGACGACCGGTTCGGTAAACAACCAACCAACACTTTTACGTCAAAGGAACGCCAGATCGGCCGAGAACATCGCCGCTGTACGTGAGTGTTCAGGCGTCTCCGAGGCAGTCGATTTCTCGCCGTGCACAAGAAATCGGCCTTTCGCAGACTTCAACTTGGAGAATTTCGCGTCAGGACTTGGGCCTGCTTCCGTACAAGATCCAACTGCCCCTAGAGCTCAAAGTTAATGACCATAGACAACGCCGTATGTTCGCTGAATGGGCTTCGGAACGCTTGGAAGAGGACCCCGCTTTGGCCAAAAATAATCTTTAGCAACGAGGCACATAAGCAAAATTGGACAACAATAACAATATGGATGTGAACGACATGTGGTTCCAGCAAGAAAGCTCTACAAGCCACTCAGCGAATGACCAATGGACATTCTGCATGAACGGTTTGAGGGTAGGGTTATCCCTTGCAGAGGTGACGTGGATTGGCCGCCAAGATCGTGTGATTTGACTCCGCTAGACCTTTTCTTGTGAGGTTTACTGAAGTCGGAGGGGTATGCCAATAAGCCACAACCGACCGTTGCCTTGAAAGCCAACATAACGCAGGCAATCACTCAGACTCAGCCGGATCTATGCAGCAGAAACATTGAAAATTGGACCTCTCGGATTCGTGCCACCATTCGAAGCCGCGGCGGACATTTGAACGATGTTATATTCAATTCATAATGGCATAAATGGGCCTTTCAAATTAAAAAGAAATTCGTTAATATCTCACATAAACATAAACTCTCACCTATATCCCCGAAGGGGTAGGCAGAGGTGCTAGCACCCATATTTCGCCAGTTTATGTTTAGGTCCCAATGTAATAGGTGGCGAGCCTATTGCCATTAACCGGGCACTTATAAACCTGCGATAAATATCCACAACTTCGAAAAGCATAGAAATGGTAAGACCTGGGATCGAACCCGAGACCTCGTCTCAGCAGTCCATTACCCATACCACTAGCCTACCACGGATCTCACACATCTTGTTTTATAAATTTAAACATCGACCCGTCCTTGTTGAAAGACGTTGCTAAAATTCACAAGTGAGTTATAGATTCTTTTTATTCGACTGGTCGAGTTGCTTTGTTTAAAAAAAGTTTCGATACAAAAAAAATCGCATTCAATAGTACAAATAAATTAATATACCTATTACTTGCTCTTTTCATGCAACTTCGTAGATAATTTCAACTTGTAGTTACGTGTTCACTATACAAAACTGTCATCAAAAACAGTTCAATTATTATTTTAGTAACTGCACATTTACTAATTGTTTCTCTAAATAGGTTATGAAAAGAATTCAATAAATTAGCATGCGAGTTTAAAAAAGCGGCCAGGTGCGAGTCGGACTCGCCCATGAAGGGTTCGGTAGCAGCAAGTAAAGTTCTTGTAGAGTTACAATTTATGACGTATTAAAAAGCTACAGACTACGGAGGACGGACACATTTTAACACTTTGGAATGGACTCTTGCGCAAACTATTCAGATTAGAAAAAAAATTGAGATTAGAAACCTCAATATCGTTTTTGAAGACCTATCCATAGATACACCTACAAGAATAGGTTACATGAAAAAAAAAATTTTGAGTTTCAGTTCTAAGTATGGGGGAACCTCCAAAATGTATTGTTTTTTTTTCTATTGTTGCGTGAAAATCTTAATGCGGTTAACGTCTACTTACCAAGTTGCAACAGCATAGTTCTTATAGTTTCGGGAAAAATGTGGCTTTGACATACGGACGGACAGACAGACAGACAGACAGACAGACAGACAGACAGACAGACAGACAGACGAGTGAGGGTTCCCTTTTTTACCATTTAGCTTCGGAACCCTAAAAACGAGCGATAAGCGAGTTTTTTATAGTATCATTTTAGTATATAATATACTTTTAACTTAAAATACTCGATTTAAAGACCAAATTATATGGAATTCCATACATAGTATCATTATAGTATATAATATAATTTGGTCTTAAAATACTCGATTTAAAGACCAAATTATATGGAATTTCATACATTACTTTACATATCTAATCTCATGAAATAACTAATTTAATTTGCGTAAAATGACAAAACTTGAGCGCCAAAATCACCGCGTCCACAGACTATATAGAAAAAAACCAGCTGAAGTTTTAAAATTTATTTTGATATTCTGTGCATAATGACTGTCATCCGCTGATGACAAGGCAGCATGAGCATGGGCATCTTAGCCTGTACAGACAGCCATTAAAGGTTTCTTTTTAATTTTTAACGTTTACATTTCAGTAGAAGAGTAGGTGCAATGATTTTTTTGTTATTTTATCCACAAAGTGTGATGAAAAACGTCGCATGATACACGTGTGTATTGCTGATTATCGTTTTCGGTTCTCTTAAGACCTAAAGGCTCGGGTCTCAGCGCCTCGGCGGTAATCACCAACTTTTCACACTTATACCATAATGTACTATTACTTTTGCTCATTTAAGGCATTTAAGTGACGTGTTGATTCCCGGCTGAGTATAATAGAGCTACACCATCTCTTCCTGCGGATGTCGAAGAAGGCGACTAAGGGATAGGGCTGTTCTCCATCTGACAGTAAACATACTAAGTGCCCGCTTGACGGCAATAAGGCTAAGGACCGAAAATCATAGTTCGCGAAATTTGAGTGTTAATACACCTCTGTCTACACCTTCGGGGATTTACAGGCGTGAGTATATGTATGTATGTATTGCTCATTCTTAACAACCCTTCAGAAAACCTTAACATACCAAAGTAATACTTATATAGGTTCTTATATTTTTATATAGGACACGTCAATTTGACTTCACCTCAACTGATGGTAAGCTGAAAGCGGAATCTATATTCTAGATAAATTACAAATGCCATATGCTAAGATTTTCTGATGTGTTGTTAAAAATAAGCGTCGGGTTCAATTTTCATTAGCCAGACTCTTATAAAGACTCATTGTCTATAGCCGTATTGTTATGTGTACATAACTATATTGAATTTTACACTAAAGTGTCATAATAAATTATAATAAATGTAATGTGATGTGTAATAGAGTTTAAATGGTACCCACGATCCTTAGGCCAAAAGTCAGTAGAATGGTGGGACTCACTGAAGCCACTGAGCCTGATAGCGCCGTGTTGGGCGTTAGCCAAAGCAATTTGCATCGCTACCCGTTTCGGAACATCGCCAAGTCTAGCCGAACAAAACCACAGAGAATTACCCTCCATTCCAATAATAATTAAAGCAAACATTTCGCAGTCGAGACGCACGTCGACGGACGTTATGGAGCTTATAAAGCATCGGCCCCAGCTCGCAATTAAGAAACGACGCGCACGTCTATTTACCGACACGGAAGAGACGCACCGCTTGCAATGGTCCATCGCGGTATGCTCCTGCAGTCGGCGTCGCAGAGAGCAGAGCCAACCGCTCGACCGTCTAAATTACTACCTTTGATATTCGAAATATCAATATTTTAAAGGAGCTTATGAAGTGCGTCTTTGCAAATGCAATGTACAGGCCTTCCGTGTTGGCAATCTTAACGTGTTCTAATGAACCGAGTGAAACGGAATACATATAAATCTTGTGAATTATTTATTATCTATGCAATACAATATTCCTAAGTATTACCTGCTCCCATATATTTATTTGCGTTTTATGAAGGTATTTCATTATTTTTAGCTAGACAACATAATAAGTTCTCATGGTTTCTGTAAGTTTGGTACTTATGCAGGCATACAAACACAGCCCACTTTACATTGAGTTGCAACCTCTTAAAAATATTATATAAAAACTGTACGTAGTTTGTAATACAAAAATAATAGGCACCGAAATCACGAGATCGTAAAAGCTTTAGTGTAGCGTAGGCTATTAGTTTCTTACCACAAGGCTCAAGTGACTGGTGCTAAAAACCAAATCATATTGAACCCAGTATGCGCATAGGTACCTCATTATAAATTATACCTAACCTTGGTGTTCCTCATATATGGCCATAATCGGTGATGCACAAGTAATATCAATCAATCAAACACTGACCCAATTGCAAATGGAGGATGCAGTCCACTGCTGGGCAATTATGCCTTTCCCAATGTGCACCATAGCATCTAACCCTACACCTTGCGCATTCAGTCTATCCCGAAAGTCAGACAAACATTTACGTTTTTCAATTAATTTATTTGGAATCACAAGCATTAAGTCTATATTGATTATGTATATGACGAGTTTTGGAGTGCCTCGCAGCAAGTGTTGCGCACAACAGAGCTAACCCTCTATTATTCTATGGGTGAATACGCGTACCTTCTTGTATGGTGCCACTCCACCGATGTAGCACTAAATGAGACCAGCCTGACAATAACTGGCTGTGTCGAGCTGTCTTCGGGTCCACTAGCTGGCATTGCATACCCTAATATCCGCAGAGGTGTGGCATCGCCAATGGAGAGGACAAACTGGAAATGGACCTGCGACACCACATGCATGGCCATTCTCATGTGGCACAAAAGCTGAAGAGCCGCAGGAGCTTTCAGGCAAGCGTCGCTCTTATCGACGATCAGCCCTCGTTACCCAGAATAAACCACTGGAAAGCACAGGGCCCAGATTAAGTCACTGGAAAGCACAGGGCCCACTACCGCCTGGACATGACCTTCCCTAGAACAGGTGAAAGTCCATGAACAGACTCCGCACATAGGTTGAACGAGGGAAAACTGGTCTAGACGGGGCTTCACGGGTGGCGTAGACCTGCAATGTGATGTGGTGTCCTGCATGCCTATACACAAGCACTCCGGAAGACCCTGCTCTGAGAACGCCATTCAAGTAGCAGCACATTGGGAAAACACAATTTGAGGGCCGAAACGCGATCGACACGAAAGACTACATAACATGGGCGTCCGTAGCGTAGACGATTGAGCTCCAAGTCGGTAGCGTCGGTAGCTTAGTGGTTAAGGAGGTGGCCATGAGACCCTATAGATAGATCATACATTCATTTGTAAAGCTAACAAAGATTGCAGTGACAGGTTAATATCGGTTTAAACGATATTTACAGTCAACTGTAGGACAAAAATCTATTAAAGCGGCCTGAATTATGATATCCAAAAGGTGAATGGATATACTTTTTTTCTTGACAAATAGACTATATAGAATTCAACGAAGTTTGACTTTCGTTAATATTTTTCAAGTTTTTTGTTTACAAGATGTCGAATTTTATTATTATGGCTCGTGTTAAATACAACATTATGGTGTATTATAGATGAAGTATCTAGTGTAATAGAAGAAGTGAATATAGCAATTGTATACGAACTCAGTAAAAGTTGTTTCATATCTTGTTTTGGGTTTAAAAAAAAATACAAAATGGTAAGAAAAGTCAACTAAAGTAATTTTTTCTTCAGCTACTTCTTGCAGTGAGGTACGACATTTCATCTTGCATTGCAATAATTATGTGGCACCTCATTATGAAATTGTCAAGAATTTATTGCGAAAGGACTTAAAGACCTTAAATGCAAAACTCGCAAAATCAAAGAATGTCTCCTAGTTTTATCATTCTCTTATTTTAGAAGTTACAGGACAGGAGGACACATTTTACCACTTTAGAAGTGTCTCTCACGCAAACTATTCAGTTTAGAAATAATGATATTAGAAACCTCAATATCATTTTTGAAGACCTATCCATAGATACACCGCGTATGGGTTTGATGAAAAAAGATAATTTTGAGATTCAGTTCTAAGTATGGGGAACCCTCAAAATTTATTGTTTTTTTTTTCTATTTTTGTGTGAAAATCTTAATGCGGTTCACAGAATACATCTACTTACCAAGTTTTAACAGTAGACATACAGACATGACGAATCTATAAGGGTTCCGTTTTTTGCCATTTGGCTACGGAACCCTTAAAAAGATGTACCTAGGTATAATTTTCAGACGTTTGTTTTTAATTTGTAAGTTAACTAACACCTTACAAGCAAATAAGCATTTTTTCTATTAAATATAGAACGTAAGTAACTAAATTAATATTATATTTTCAAGTAAAAAAACACTTTTTTTTTCCCGCGTGGAAGTATCTGTCCTTACTCAGGCCTATGAATACTCCAAAGAGAAGAATTCACTAGCGATTGATGATGATTTTTTTTTAAACACGTGGCTCATCGTATTTTAACTCGGTTAAAATTAAGGTTGCCAGTCGATATAAGAATTAAGAGACGGAAAATCCTCCTGATGCTTCCTTGCCCAGCTTCTCCAAAGATTTTTTCACCATTTCAGTAGTTACTATGTTTTGATTATGTATTTGCTATACGGATCAATATTAATTTATAAGTTTACTAAAACTAAAACGTATAAACTAAATATTTACATGAATATAAAACAGGTACGCTTATTTTTCACCTACTATTAGTTCTAACAGTACACTTTGCGAGCATCCTTCCACCCTTCTTCCTCATATGTTTTTCATATTACGAAATCCACCTACGAGGCATGATCTTTTTCACAACAACCTGTGTGGAATTTTTGATTAAAGTCATTCAGATCCGTTCATACTTGCTTTTTTTATTTAAAAAGAAAGGTTTGCTACGTTTAGTGTAAATCGGTTTAGAAATGCGCTCCCTAGACCGGAACTGATAAACACACATACAAACAATACGGACTCAAGCAAAGCTTGCCATCTTGTAGAAACCGAAACTCTTGCTAGCTTCGCTCGCTCGGTCAACCAGTTTTATATCTATTTGTCACGCAAAAACGTTGTAGCGACGTAACAAATCAAAACGGAATGTATTTTTGTCATTTGCATTTATATTTACAGCCATTTAAAGCCTGTAAGAAAAGAATCTGGCAATAAAAACTCACTGCCACTCTTTTCTAATAGCCAGTAATTACAATGACTATTAACAAATTGTGGCGGCGAAGCAAGATACTACAATCAATGCGCAAAGCACAAAGGAGACATCATGTAAATACAAGAGTATTGGAAAAAAGAGCACTTTATGAAGTATTTACATAAAAGAGCAAATATTGTAATGCTCCAAAAATCCACTGGTTAGGAAGTTTGTCATATGCTTACGATGGGTAAGAATTATGTAATAAAAGATATATTTTATTGTAAATAAATAATATTATTAATTTGAAGTCATTTCAAGTAGGCAGGCAACTTTACCTGGTGTACAAACCTAAGGGTTAGGGTTGATTAATGAGTTATAAAAATCTCGCTAGGAAAGTAGCGTAGCGTAGGTTCTTAAATAGTTAAGAAATGAATTTAAATTTTAATGGGCAAGTTTCTATTATAATATTACGCGAGATTTCTATTTGTGCCATTAAACAATAAGATGTAATTAAAGCTATAGGTACAACATGCTACAAATTGGGGCATAAGAAAAACGCCACTAAGCGGAAAACGTGGTTGAAATCAAATCAAAATAATGTGTGTAGTAAGGTATCATTCTTTCTTATATGGATTTTAAAAAGGTGATAGTTTATGAGGACTGCCGCGAATAAAAATGAATTTATTATTTGTACTGAATCAACACTGAGTTAAGCTCGCCTTTGTACATCAAAATGTAATTATGCCTTCTACTGTACAATTTATGTGTGTGTACAATAAAGAATTAAGAATTACTATAATAGTGCAGTACATCACGCAATCTGGTAATAAATGTAGTTTATTTGACATCCTTCAAATACCACTTTCAAATGTCCTATAATAGGGGTCATACTGGCCATACACCAAAGCAGCATTATGCTGCGAACACAGCAAATTGCCAAGAAAATGCTTACAGCGTTTTCGCAGCAAATACTGCTTTGATATGTGGTCCCCGTAAGATGGGTAACATCTGTATGTGTTAGATAATATCTTTCTTATTGTATTAATAACCTATTAATTCAGTATTGAATTGTAGAGTTAACACAATAATACAAAAATAACGATACAAAGGCCACCAATGACAAAAACTTGAACCACGCTCGGCCGGTTGGTATTAATTTTTATATTATGATGATGACTACTAGGCAAGTTGGTAATTTCAAAGCTAAAAATAAAGTTAAATTGTTATTTAAATTGATCACTTATTCAAATGCAAGTCGGATTTAAGGCACTTGTACTTCACCGTAATTACAGTATCGGTAACTTGGTGATTAATGAGGTCCTGGGTTCAAATACTGGCCATGTTAGAGCCGTTGAGAACCCTAACTCTAACCTAACAAGTAATGTATGTACGCTACATTGCTGGAGCTGGCGGGGTTAGCCTTAGCCTTTTTATACTACGGGGTAAGCTTAGCGGGAAGAGGTACCAGTAATTTCGGTCACTGTTTAAGAAGAACTATTTCCTATGTTATTATTTTTCCATACTATCGTATGTAAAATCTCGCACTTGGTAGGTAGTAGATATGGACATTAAGAAAGTACATTATTGCAGCGCTACTTTAGGCCAAACGCAATCCGTGCTGAATAAGCATACGTACCGGCTAAGTCAAAAATACAAATTACAACAATATTCTTGGTGTTATCGTATTTTATCATTATGTTCTGACGGCAGGTGTATCGTGATAAGATAGCAAATGACGACAATATGTCAATAAAATGTTGACATTATAAACTAGTTTTTTTATTTTATGCTCCAAGAGCCTGAAGGAACAAAGAAAATATGGAATTGAAATCAAATTCTCCGATATTGTTCACTAATATTTTGGTGCCCAGGGTATCAAGGATATGAGTGATAAGTATATCATTTCTTAGATATCTTTACCCTATTACTATAGGGTAAAGATATCTAATTATTTTATTATATACTTATATTATATACTTTATTTATTATATACTTTTACCCTATGTATGGTAGATAATACAATTTCATGGTACAAACAAGCGCACAAATGTCTACCTATATATGCTATTTAGTAGTACCATTGTGTTAAAGTAAAAGGAATAGTTAAGTACATAAATATATTGCCATTTCTACACAAAGTATTATGTAGGTTTCCTTGGTCATCATATCCACTTATGTATAAATGAATTCGGTATTTCAATTTAGTTATACTTATTCGAGTATTCGTGTTGAAAATAAAAACAGAAATAATCAGATTTTTTGAAGTCGGTGAAAGCACCGACTTCAAAAGATCTGATTATTTTTGTTTTATAACGACACAAATAATATATATAATTAGTAACGACACAAATAAATAGACATTAGTATGTTTATTGTAGTTAAAGAAAAACATACTAATGCCTATTTATTTGTGTCGTTACTAATACCTCTTAATAAATTTCCATAGGACTAGCATGCGATACTTAATTATAAATTAAACACTAAGGACTTACTTTAGATAATATATCTGTCCTTCAGGTGTGCGAGCTTGTTCCCATCCAGGCGGAAGTGGACCAAGTTCGTCAGGAATATGTGTTCCGACATCATAAGACCTTTGTTTTGTGTGCTGATGATGTAGTGGCGGCTGTTGATTTTGTTGACCAGCGGCATAAGTTTGTTGCAAACTTGCGGGTGACGAATGTGCACGAGAGTGCGACACCGGTGAGGCGCCAGTGGCGGACGACGATCCGAACGCCGAGTCAGCCGAGTTTTCTCGCGAGTGAGACACAGATGGCGACTTGGAACCGGTTGACGGCGGGTTAAAGAACGACTTTGGAAGCTGTCGCATTCGAAGAGGCACCTGTAGCGGTCGTTTCGAGTCCGGCTTAAGCACTGTGTCGAACAATGACTGTAGAACCGAGTCTGAATCCTGGTCCACGCGGAGGACCAGGTTCGATTTCTGTTCAGCGTCCGAATTTAGAGCCATGATTTATGTCGGAACGAAGAAATCTCGAAACCGACCTGGCCCACCGCTGTGACACAACACTACCACGCGACGGGCTGGCGCGGCGCCACCCAACGTACTTGCAATATAGCGTTCGCTGCGCGACTGACGCGCGCCCCGCCCGCACCGCTGAGTCTCCCTGCCCACGCGCACCCGCCGCACCACCCGCGCTGCGCATAGTATGTATGTGTATGGCGTACAGACCGGTCTTTGGTTCGAGAATGATGCCCTCATCCCGCTCACCCACTGTCTCCTTGGCTCCTAATAAAAATTTAATTATTAAAAAATACTGAATAGGCACAATGAAAACAATGTTTCACAAGAATTAGGCATTCTACTAGGTATATCAGATTCGTCTGTTACCTGCCCGAAGATTTTTATTAAGAAGTTTTAAAAGCAGTTACATTCGCCAAACCTTAGAGATTTTTAGCAACACTCACGTAGAAACCCTTTAAATGATGGTTTAATCTTTTGTATTGTTAAAATGTATATCAAAACCTATAAGAAAAAAGCAATTTTGTCGGTTTGATTTAGGTTTGATTTAGATTTTTACTGTAGATAGCTGATGTTATAAGGTGTAAAATTTTATTTTCGAAAACGTATCAAGGTTTAACGAAAAAAGAAAATTACAAGAAGCCCTTGATGTTGTACAGTAAGTTGAATTTACAAATAATAAATACGTAGATATCACTATTTTTAAACATTTCAATACTATAGAGGTGAAATAGACGATAAACGGTTTAATGGAAAGTCCGTCATTTTCGGAGTAAGCACGAAATTTAATATCAGCTGTTATGTTTAGAAATAAATTTATACACGTATCAGCGTTTTTCAAAACTACCCTCCTAAGATGATAAAACAAACGATGGAAAGGTGTACGAACGACTATACAGGTTAACAATAAATTTATGCATATATGTTTTTTCAAAACTCAACCTCACTAATAAGGGGTTAAAGAGACGATCGACGATTGTATAGGAAATTCATTATTTTCAAAGAAGCAATGATCTACTACGATCCTAATGGGGACGAATCCGCGGGCAACAGCTAGTTGTTAAATTATAATATTGTAAAAATATCATTTTTACCACATTATTGTACCTAATAGAAATTTGCAAAAATTAATTATGCATGCATTACAGCACCTAATTTACAATAATTAAATATTTAAAGAATTATTGTTTCATAAATGAATGAATAAGATTAAATAAATATGACTTGCATACCTATCTATAATTTTTATTTTATTTAATTAAAAATCTAAGGAAAACATTCACATTTAAGGATCAACAACATCACTACCGCTTACGATGTGTACTTATTACATATAATAATTACGTACACGCATAGGGTTGCTTTGGGAGAGGCCTATGTCCAGCAGTGGACTGCGGAAGACGAAGTGATTGCACGCATATGTTTGTTTGATTAAACGCGCTAAGCTCAGGAACTGGTTCTGGTTCGAATTGAAAAAATATTTTTGTGATCAATACTGCCTTTATCGAGGAATATTATAGTTATGAAATTATCATCACGCTACAACTCAAATTCCCATACTTACACTATGTGAAAATCAACAAATTACGAGCATACCTATGGTTTACAAGGGGTGATATTGGGTTTCCAGTTTCCACGGGCGAAGCCGGGGTGTGTCTAGTATTGGACTCGGTAACTCGCTCGCTGGTGTCCAGATATGCATACGTAGAAAGGTAAGGAGGACATCAATCATATGTCATGATGGAATTTCTACAAAAACGTAAATGTCAAATTTAAAAATGTATGTATGCATCTATTGTTACCTAATTGAATGTAATTAAATATGGCTTTATATAATTAGTTTTATATGGTCAGAGTTTATTCACAAAGGACAGAAGAATTTAATGAGTGGTTAGGCAGTGCCGAAAAGGGATGCATCTGGCAGTTCATAGCGGCGCGGTGTGTTAGTGAAGTTACAAGGTTTAAAAAGGTATCTTAAAGTAGCTAAGGTAAAAGAAAAAAAAGAATTTACACCCTTTCATACAACTTTATACGAAAAGGTGTTTTACATATTTACTTTGCCGACTGTACTTTAAATGGGTAGGCGAGTGGGGATCGATTATGTGGTGATGGTAGCTACGAGCTACAGTACTGATAGATACCTCCCTTAATCGTAGCTAGTGAAGTGACTAAGAACAGAAGCAAGTTGCAAGTTAATCCTAGGCTACCACGAAGGAAAAAAGGAGTGTATGTAGGTACTTATGTATTTAATATAGATCCTTGCCTGAACTACCGATTCAATAAATGTACCTATGTATTGCTAAAGAATAAAGATGGATGGAGAATAAAATGTGGACTGTGGTGTGCCAGAATTAGGAAGAGTACTTACTTGTAAACTTCACTTCAAATTCTAAACTTTAATTCCCTTTAACATATTTGTGTATAAGGATGGGTATTTTAGAGGGACTTAGATAGTTAAACCAGTTAATGAGTAATTGAGAAGCGAACGAATGTCGTCACAATGTCATTTTATAAGAACAGAGTAATGTTGTGTAAAAGGTCCAAAGTACGAAAGTAGAGGGCTTTATTAGCAGATGTAGGCCCAAAAAAAAGATAGATGGAACGCGTGAAAGATTATATGGTAAGGTACTGACTGAGAAAATGATATTTAACAGGATTCTAAGCGCCGACCCCAAATAATTGGGACAAAGGCAGGTAGATGATTTGCTAGCGCAACTTTATGTGATGATGATGATGCAAAAATAAAAGCGCAAATATATTACTTACTTCGTTTATTATATTTATGTTGCTGAATTTATTGAACTACTCGAATATACCACAGTGCACTTCGATCAAAAATATGATCGAAGACCGTGCAGAAGTCTATTAAGACGAAAGTATTGAGAGCGTTATTTTTTACGCATTTCGGCAATCATCTAGTAAATTGCTTATATCATTTTTACAATATGCAATATGTAGGCAATATTAGCTATATCTAGCTATTAGCTATTGCTCCAGTACCTATACACTATCTACTTCTGTACATATTCTGTTTCGAAGGTAAGCACTTGCAGTTAAAATACAGCCAAGAAGTCGTTTACAGGGTTGGCAGCACAAGTGTGACTCCCCTGGTGTTGCACACGTCCATCAGGCCACGGTAACCTTTTTCCATCAGGTGGACCATGTGCTTGCCTGCCAACTAAGTAGTAAAAAAAATTGGATTGGATGGAAAAACAGTCGGGTACACGAGTGTCACTCGTCTTGTGTTGCACACGTCCCACTTTCATCGGGTGGACCGTGTGCTTGTTAGGTGTCAATGGTTTTTTTTTACAACTTGGTGGCATAGAAACTATCGTGAGCCATTTTTCATTCGATAAATTTATTACGGCTGTACTCACGTTCCTTGTCAGGATGCGCCCGACTAGTTTCGGACCCGACCGGAGTCCTTAATCATGAGCAGAGCACCCAGGCGCGGCTGGGTGCTCTGCTCATGATTAAGGACTCCGTGAGTACAGCCGTAATAAATTTATCGAACTTGGTGGCAGACAAGCACACGGCCCACCTGATAGGAAGTGGTTACCGTGGTCTATGGACGTATGCAACACCAGGGTCATCACAATCGTACTGCCGACCCTTTAGAAACCTTCTAATACCCTTCTTGAAAAACCCCATATTGTAGTCGCTTGGGCAAACCACGGCAGGAAGTTCATTCCACAACCTGAGCGTGCGTGGGATGAAGTTCCTTTCAAAACGCACGGTGCGCACCATTTCCGGTCGCAATGTTTAAAGATGAATTCCCTGCCTATGGCGAGTGGTGCGATGATAGAATGTAGCGGTGGGCATCATGGCAAACAATTCATCTAAGCCCAGTCCATTGTATAGGCGGTAGAACACACACAGCGAGAAAAAAACCCCTCCTGAGGCTGAAAGGTTCCTCATCGCCTATATCGATATAAAATAGCACAGCAGTAAATAGTACTGCAGCCCATGGTACAACTTTAGACGTTAAGCGTACCTATACATAACTTAGATAGATATACTAAGACATTATAGCTGTTTGAACAAGTCCGAGTGTGCGCATTTCTGCGCTTTACTAGTATACCTCGTGGAGAGATATCAATAACAATGAAGTATACAGAGTTTTCGACATCGCTATCTAAAAACGCGCATGCGTGCTTTAACGCTTGGAGGCTAACTGGAAAAATCATTACAGTTAGTATACCTTCATTGCAATGGAAATATTGTGAACTTAGTAGGTATGCTTACTGCACTTCGTCATAATGGAAGTATTAAAAGACAGTTTTGAAAGATGCTGTCGTCTTTGCGCCGAGGAACAAGATGTTACAATAATGATATTCAGTCAAGAAGCAGAAGCAATGCTTCTTCAGAATAAGCTAAACAAATATTTACTAATTGAGGTTTCTGTCTTTTTTTATTGTGTCATTACTATCTTGTTGGTTTTAAAGGTTTCTTGGTAGGATGTATAATTTGGTGCCCTTAAAATGTTGGCTTTTTGCAGGTGGAAGAAGACGATAAATTACCGAAAAATATTTGTATACAATGCTGTACGAAATTGCAAACTGTGTGTGAATTTATAGATACTGCTCGAAAAGCACAAGATTTGCTCCTAGACCGAAGTTTAACATTAGATGATATATTGTCTAGAAAATGTGTTAGTTCAGAACTGAAATGTGAAGTGAATTCTGCACCTTTGAATAACCCTGATGATGATAGCAAATACACCGAAATGGAAGTTAGTGTGGATCCCATGATGGTTCTGCAAAACTCAGAAGAGACTTTCTCACCAACTAATGACGATACTATTTCTATAGAAGATGTTACTTATTTGCATGGGGTAGATGGTGAGAATGTGACAATTAAGCTAATCAAAAAAGGAGATAAATCAGGTAAACAATCCAAATCTGGTGATGAAGATGATAATTCTGAAACTTCCAAACCCTATTCATGCCTTACATGTCAGCAAGGTTTCATCACAGAATGTGCTCTAAAAAATCATATGTTGCTACATCTTAATGAGAGTAATGAAGGTGAGAAATATACATGCAGTACATGTTTGGAAACCTTTCTGTATAAAAATGATTTAATAACACATTTGAAACAACATCGAACAAACGGCTTATGTCAACTTTGTGGAAGAATGTAAGTAGACTTAAAAAATATTAAGTTGATCTAATACTCCATGGATTTAATATTTATGTTAGTACATTCTAGAAGTAAAAAATAAAATGTACCTTTCAGGACATCCTTTCAAAAAAAAGAAAGATCATATAAAAGTTTTATATGTATTCTGTATTATAGTAAATAGAATATAGGTACTATAAAATGAAAACAGGAACTTCACAAGAGTTCAAAATTCATATATAGTCGGCAAAGGAAATAATACAGGTACACCTGGTCATATAAAGTTGTATCAAAAGGTGTATAGTACTACTTATTTGACTTTGCCAACCCTACCCTATGAACTTTCAAGAATTTTAAGAATGATTTTATTATTCTATCGTTTAGTTTTTGATTTCAAATGCACTATTCAAATAAATTTTCTTTGGGCTTACAGGTTTAGATCAGAAAAAAACTATATTGCTCACATGTCAGTACATTTACCATCAAATAAATCTTATACTTGCAAAATATGTGGACGATCATATGACACATGGGGGAATTTGCGAACTCATAGTATAGCCCATAGTAGTGAAAGACCTTATCAGTGCCAAATATGCTGGAAAAACTTCAAGAGAAATCAAGATTTGAAGGTAATAAAATTTAAACATTAATGTAGTATGTAACACAATGTTAGAATTTATTATAATATGTAAGAATATAAGTTTTATATTGAAGGTTGTAGTAAGTAGATAGAACAGAATAAATATATTATTATTAATATCAATATGGCATAGTTTTTATCAGGTAATAAATTCAAATCAAGTAGGAAGCTACCTAATCATGTATTTTTCCCTACTGTAACCAGTAAGTAGGTACTTAAGTAGAATAAATATAAACATTAAAATTTAACAGATTATTTACAATAACTTTGGATAGTTAACTTTAAAAGGATTCCGCTAGGCCTTATATCACCCTATCCATAAAAGATTACTACTTAATAAAGCAGTTATTAGCAGAGTAGATGTATTAAACAATAAATTAATGAACATACCTCAAATTTTATCTTCATAGTTTCATAATCAAGCTTCATACTGTAACGGGAGTACTATTATAGATGAAAGTGAATGAAATGTTTTCTACAGGTATACCAATAACAGCAGCTAATAATAAGAAACAAAATCCAACTAAATTAAATTAAAGTATTTTATTGAATTAATTAGTAAATACGTCTGAAGTAGATACTTGCATTCGTGTGCAAAGTTCCCGCCGATTCACAGTTCACATTTTTTTTATCTTCCTAACGGAGAGATTACGGCCGTAGATACAAGTCCTTAAAGCTTAACGAGCAATTTATTTATTACTTAAGTTATTCAGTAGTGTTTTAGACTCTACGTGCTTGTTGCTTTACTTGCTTATAGATATATTAGTATACTCGTATTACTCTTTGCCTGTCATGCTGAATGATTTTCCAAAAATAGTACTTAAATTTCAATAAGGCGCTTTTAAATTTTTAAAATTGGCTGGCATGTTAAGCCTCGTCCATAGCTCGCTAATTTTCGTAACACGTCATTAAAACAGGATAAAATGTTACTTCCAACATTCGGCCCAAACAGTTTGCGGCCCTGATGACACGACTAACTTGCTCTACCCCGGCTATGCCATTAAGGAAAATTTCCTTACAAAAGCCACAGTGCGTGTTTGTTAGGGCGGATGTTTGTTATCGCTGTTTGCGCTGCCTAGTGGACTTATTTTTCTCCACCCTTTGGGCTCCCATACAGGAGATGCCGAGTCAACTCGTCTCTTCGAATACCTAAGTCAGCAACGCGATGTCCGGAAAGCCGGTGGTCCGGACGGTATTCCAGAAGTGGTTCTGCAAAAATATGCAGCGGAGTTGTCTACAATGCTTGCGCGGCTGTACCTGCTGTGCAACAGCTCGGGTGCAGTGCGTTCTGCTTCGAAAGAGGCGAATTTACAGCCAATCCCCAAGAAGGAGGATCGCTCAGACCCAGCCAACTATCGACCCATAGCCGTCACCTCAGTGCTGTGCAAGGTGTTCGAGCACATAATTAACAAAAAGCTCATGTGTCACTTAGAAGATCGCTCTTTAATTAATGACCGGCAATGTGGCTTCAGGCCGAAACGGTCAACGGGTGATCTCTGGCGTATGTTACCCATCTTTGGGGTGATGCTATGAATAACACTGACATGTGATGACCATTAGTCCTTTTTTTCTTTTTAACGTGTGGAAACCCCCACGGGCTTCATTCCATCGGTGCCGACGATGGGGTGGGCGTGTTGGAATCGGACCGACTAAAACCAAACGGTGTCCTTCCCAAGTGTCTATTGCCGGGCACCCTGGGTAAGCCCTCGAAAGGAAAACCCCAGGGTTACCGGCGGACATTGGCCGCCACCGCGGCCTCGCCTGGTGGGGTCGAGTTTTAACCCGCGTCGGTGAGTTGGCAGGCGTGTGTAGGACACACACGACACGCCTCCGCCACGGCCTGCTTCTGTAAGGATGGCGAGTCGACCAACTGCCGTCCTCTGACAATTAGTCCTGACATCGCCAAAGCTTTCGATAGAGTTTAGCACAAATCACTCCTTTCCAAGCTACCAGCCTTCGGTCTGCACCCTTGACTGTGCAACTGGGTTGCTAGCTTTTTGCAGGAGCGCCGTACTCGCGTCCTTTGTAATGGACGAGTCTCGGAGTTTTTATTTTCTTGCAGGTGCTCCAAATGCTGGCGTTCCGCAGGTGTCCGGACTTTCAACCACTCTCTTTCTTCTGCATATCAATGACATACTATCTTCCGGCAGCATTCATTGCTATGCAGACGATAGCAACTTGCACGGGAGTTATCGTGGTCGTCTTGCGGATAAACAGTCGGATATCGCGGTAAAAAGGCAGCTTCTTGTGACTGAGCTTGACCGGATCCTGAACCACATTTCCCAGGGCTTTGAGAACCTGGTCGAGTTCAATGCCAAGAAGACGCAGGCATGTGCGTTTACAGCAAAGGTATCTTCTAACCTTCCCTTTCCCACTCTTCAGATCACGCCACTGCCACTGCAGGAAAACCTCAGTATCCTCGATATGGATGTTCGCTGCAAACGGAATTACAAAAACTACTTCGAGAGTATTATCAAAACAGCCTCGCTTAAACTCAGAGTCCTAAACAGAGTGAGATGATTTTTCGCGCCGGAGCAGCGGTGTCTTCTATACAAGACACAAATTCGTTTCTGCGTAGAATACTGCTTGCATGTATGGGATGGCTCCATCAAGTACTTATTAGATGCTCTCGACAGGTTGCAGCGACGGGTGGTTCGCATTATTGAGAATCCGGAGGTCATGAGCTCCCTTGAGCCTCTACAGATGCCTAGAGATGTTGCTTCTTTGGCAGTATTTTACCGTCTCTACCATGATGAATATTCTGATGAGTTCTTCCAATAAGTCTCACCCTCTCCTTTCCTACACAAGTTACAGTCATACAGAATATTCCTTCAAGAACCAAGCGGTTCGGTGACTCTTTCCTTTGTCCCACCATTAAGGCCTGGAACTCCTTGCCAGCTCACGTGTTTCCTTCTTCGTACAGTCCCTGGTCCTTTAAGCGGGGTACACAAAAGCATCTGATGAGGCCGTCGAGCTGAGTACCACGTGTTACCCTCTTGCCAGGGACTTTGCCTTCAGCTTACCATCAGGTGGGGTGAAGTCAAGTAGATGTATCCTTTATTTAAAAAAAAGAGATATAATATCACGACAGTGTTTATTGGTAACTATTTTAAAACCAGTCATCAGGCTGGACTCTATAAATTACATCAGATATACGGACCTATATGAACTTCAGGTACTCAAGCCCATATTTAAATATAAATATTGATCAATTACTCTTATTAATTGTTGGTAATTGGAAATTAATAAACATTAAATTATACAAATGTCAAGTATTACAAATAATGAATTCACTTTGAAAATTATCGGAAAATTATTTATGAGTCTGATTATCAAGAAGTTTTCGAAAACTATAAAATACTAACTGACAATAAAAAATTGTTGCCTTATAAAGGTGTAGAAAAAGAATTTGTTCATCTCTCGTTGGCCAGACTCTATGTATAATTCTACGGACTATACATTTATCCTTTTTGCAAAATTTCGCCTCTATATTTCACTCTCCACTCGGTTCTCTACAGCCGTCTCTACTCGATTCTGTACTCTCCTCTATACTCGCCTCTCCATTGGCCTCTCTACTTACCTTGATTCTCTTACTTACTTGGCTCTCTCCACTCGCCATTCTACTCGCCTCCCCACGTGTCTATCAACTCGCCTCTCTACTCGCCTGTATACTCAAATTCTTTATTCGAACTCTACTCCCCTCTACATTCATCTCTCCAATGGCCTCTCTACTTGACTGTCTACTGGACTCTATTCGACTCTCTACTCGCCTCTCCACGGGCCTCTAATCGCATGTCTACTCGCCCCTGTACTCGACTCTACTTGACTTTCTATTTGACCTCTACACGCGTATCCAATGGCATTTATAACGACCAAAGTGACCAACTTTCATTCCCTAGCACTATTCTTCCCCTCCATTGTACCGCCTTTTTCACGATAAAAGGTAACCTTTGTCCGTTCCCTAGCTCTAATCCATCTATGTACCAAATTTCATTAGAATGTTTTCAAAAATGACAGACTTTCATATTCATCACGATCAGTTCAGTGGTTAAGACGTGAAAGCGTAACATACAGACGGACAGAGTTACTTTCGCATTTATAATATTAAATATGGAAACCACCCATGCGGTGTCGTACAAGGTGACAAAGGGATAGGGCTATACAGACAGATGTAGATAGAGTCTGACAAAAAAAGAGTAGAAAATGAATGAGGGCACCACTATCGATGATACAGCAAAGCAACACAGTATAGTATGACATAAATAATGTTGATACTTGTACATTTTAGAATTTTTAAATCTGTAAAATTATCGGAGAAGGATTTGAAAGATAAAACAACACAGCTATACTATGTACCTCATTGTTGTCACTGTCAAATGCATACTGTTTTAACCCACGATGCAAAATGACGGGGTTTTAAAAGTTTAACATGTGTAGTGTGTCTATGTCATGTCATTTTTAAGATGGTCCCCTTAGGTGTGTAAAGCACGATATGCTTATCCAACCCCGTTAACAGAGGGCAAGCATAGAATCTCCGCACTGGCGAAGTCATTAGGGAGAGAAGTGACTGTTGCCCCCACGCCTGCATTTAGAGAACTAGCTTAGCCCTTGTATGTTAACACGACTATAATGTATTGTTATTTCAGTTTCATACTAATCAACACACAGGAGCGAAGCCTTATAAATGTCCATTTTGCGAGAAGTGCTTTGCAAGCTCAGGAAATTGTTACTCTCATAGAAACCGTATGCATCCCGGGAGACGGGTTGAAGGAAAAATTAGGAAATGGAATGAACCAGTTCTAGGAGAACCGGCACCACTTCGACCTATAGCACCTAAACCGTCACCTCGGCCTATTGCACCAAAAAGCACTCTAACAGTTGTAAAAGGCATATATAAATACCTATGTACCATCTGTAATGCCAGTTTTCTAAAAAGGGATAATTATACTGTAAGTAAAATTTGTAATTTATCCAGCTATTGGTTTATTTATTATGTAAATGTGGGCAGAGAGTTGGCACATGTAGATTATAAAAGTATCACTGCATTTGGTCTCATGACATGCAATGGTATTAAATAATGCAGACATGCATGACTCACTTCTGAATCTATTGCTATTATCATAATATACCTATATTACCATAATATTTTAATAATTATTATTTATATTTTACGTATGTACTTTTTGTATTAATTTTTAAGCATTTTTCATGCTCAATATTCAAATCGATTTAAATTGAAAAAAAATGGAATTGGTCTAGGCGGGGATGGAACCCGCGATCTTTGCCTTACAGGGGCAATGTTTTGACCACTAAGCTACCAGACCTCGCCCTAACCAATTCAAATTGTTTCTTTTATATCTGTCTTTGAGGTAACAGTAGAGTGTTTCAATTTAAAACGTATGTACTTTTTAACCTTTTCAGTATCATATGTATCAGCATACCGGTGAAAAACCATTCCAGTGTTCATACTGTCCTGAACAATTTGTGACAAGAAGAGGTCTATTGCTACATCACGAAAAGGAACACACTGGAGATAAACCACCATTAGTGCTATGAACCAAATATACTGTGCTCAATTTAATATAACATTGTGAACACTGTAAATTCTTTTATTATTCACCCCAAACGCATACGGCTATATTTTATGAACCAAGTGAATGCGGGAACCGCTAAGGTGGCTAACCTATATAAATCCATGTCGAGGCGCGCAGTGTCTTCCTCGCATATTTATCGTTATGCCCGGGCAATTTAATAATGCCCAATTTATGACTTTGCCCATAACATATACATATAATATACACATGTGAGAAAGTGTTCCTTTATATTTCTCTAAAATATACACACTTTTACATAGACAAGCTGGAATGGCACTGAGCTAGCCACATCTGTCGAAAGACCGATGTGACCGAGTCCCAAAGTGAAGACCGCGAGACAGTAAACAGAAGGTAGCAAGACGGACTGACGAATAATTAACTAGTCTCATCGGTAAAAGTAATAATTGTAAATTTAGTACCGATTAATGTCATCTTGTCATCTCCGAGTGTTCAAAAAACATGTTGTTAAAAAAATGTCGTTAAGTTTGAATTAAATTTTTAAGCTTTTTGCATGCTAAATATTGAAAATATTGAATATGTCATTAAGGTGAAAAGTCGCTTGTTCTGTTGTCGTAATTTATAGTCTCTGTGTGCAGGACATCACAAAAATACTTAAATATTATACTAATATTGTATTCATTTTATTCATATAACCCTCTATATAGCCTTATGTAGGATAATATTGAGGTCAAAAATAGCTTACACCTATTTCTAATTATGATTTCAACCTACTTATATTAGAAAATACAAAAGTCAACAACTTGCAAGGAAAAAGATTAAAAAACGTGCATGCCACAACTGGGAATGGGAGTACTTAATCGGCTATGTTAATTATTTTTGTTTTATTTGTCTTATCTAAATCTGAGGTTATTATTATTATTTAAATGTAATATTGTTGGTGAAATGGGTTTGTCCATCAGAAATACCGGGAAGATCAACATTGATATCAACATTTCGATGCAAGTACATAAATAACTCTACCTAATTCCGACCTATGGCTATAATGAACATCAGTTTTATGCCTCGTGTTTGAAATAATTATTCACCAATTACTATAATTTTTTGGATATTTAAAATTATTAATCACTAGCTTTTGCCCGCGGCTCCGCCCGCCTGGATGTCGGTTATTGTGGTCTAACATACCCTTATACCAAATTTCATAAAAATTGGTTCAGTGGTTTAGGCGTGAAAGACGAACGAACAGATAGACACACTGTCCCATTAGTGATAATTGCTCATTATTAAAATATTTAAATCACTCCTAAAATTTATTCCTCAATGGTTCCTTCTTTCTCCTAGCCTTTATACGCAGTCGCATCCGAATTTTTCAACTTGGAGTCTGGGGTCCGCTTTTACTAGTCTACCTGCGGATTTGGCTGAACTTCGACATTTATCAGAAAATTGTTTATGATGGTATAAGATATCAAGACATTTTCGTAGACTATACAATAGTAACTGCCATATAAAAGGTTTGAAAAACAGATTTGTTCATCTTTCGTTGGCCAAATTCTAGCTACAAGAACTTTTACAACTGTTATCGTACTTTGTTACAATCATTCAGTAATAATCTTAGTCACTCGGTGTTGATAACCCAAGATAGTTTGGTTAGAAAGCGATGGTTTCAGAAAATATCCACAAATTAAGAAACCACACCGAAGAAAAATCACGCTCTAAAAAGTATTAAACTCGAAAATATCAAGGATAGTAGTGGTCGGAAACCACTTTCCCAAGTTTTGAGTATTGAATATACCAAAAATACTACTTATACTGTTGATTGATGGCACTTGGTGGAACTTGCTACACATCTTCAATGAGAACACTTGTACTATTATTCATGTATAACATGTATCAACCTTTTATAATGCCGTAACGCGAAACCGGTCAGGATAATAATAAATAATGTGGAATAGTACAAGTGTTTTCATTGAAGATGTATGCCAAAAATACACTAAACTGGCTAGCGAGGCCTATTTGGTCGCTCTCTTTGAAGACACCAACCTTTGCGCAATTCACGCTAAACGCGTCACAATCATTCCAAAGGACATACAATTGGCGCGCAGGATCAGAAGCGAACGCGCTTTAACGTTAGGTACGGTCAGTAGTAGCACATAGGTAGGTTAGTTTTATATGTTACCTAATAAAAAATTAAAAACAAATCATAATATCAACTCAGTTTTGTCGTTGTATACTCAGTGTTACTACCTGTTGGTTTTTCAAATTGCTAGCCTGACTCTACTTGATTTATTTATTATACATTCAATATCTAAAAATGATTTGTTTTTTTTTTTTATTTCTTTAATTGATATTATGGAGGTGCCATTATGCTTATATGTTATGCTGAAATAATGTATTTATTTTACGACAAAATGTACCTACTAAAAAAATTTATTATAATAGGTATAATACAAAGAGTTTCACTAAAAACACAAAACAAAACATATAGAGATTTCCAGTTCTAAGGTTTTTTACAAAAAAAAATCAGATGTTCGGCACTTTAGGGAAATATAATTTCTCTAAGTTACCTAATATTTAACAACAAGCAGTGCAAGTGAAAATGTTGTGAGCTGTAGCCGTAACTTTATGATTGTATGATTTTATTAACTGACTTAAGTGACGTTTTTGACATCATTTTAAGAATTAAGCCAACATGCAAAATATTCACTCAGTACAGTACCTATTTCTAAATTTTCTTGTTTTAAAATTCATAGTAAAACTCGTTGTCATATTTAATATAAATAAAATATATATGAGTATAAATCAGTATAAATACAAATAAATTTTGTAGTCAAAGTAATCGTAAACAACACATTTTTGCACTGACATATTGGGCAAAAAGACAAGGTTCAACCATATTAGTATTTAGTTTGTTATATTGGTACAATTGTGTTGGTATTACACTTTTAAAAAATGCAAAAATTGTAGTGTAAATGTGAGATGAGAACATTTTGTTTATAAGATTTTATTAAAGATAACATTCTCTACTGATTGACCTAAAGAACTCGTTGAAAACTGTCTTCTGAATAAAGTCGGAAAAGTTAACGGCGCTAAACGACCTTCAAATGTGACCTTTACAGCCTTTACAGTACACTATATACTCTTTGGTACACTACATAGTCAATAGGAATTGTTGAATGCGCATGCGTAATTTATCCGTCAAATTTTGTTTGGCGCGCTGATAACTACGAACACTGATCACGATGCAATTACTTATTTTAGTCGCCCGTCAGATTCCATCTATCATTCACGTCGTTAATCATTTGTGCATTAACTTTGTTGTTTATAAGAAAAATGTCGTGTGAAGAGTTGAATAAAAATAGAAAAATGGCACGACAGAATGGTATTGTGCAACCTTTGCTAACTGGTGAGTGTAGAATTTACTTATTTTGGAGCGAATTTTAAAATGTCAAGTGCATCTTAATTTGGGCGAGCATGTTATTATGCTATTTGTTGTTTCAAAGTAAATATATAAACACATACTTCGTTTTTTTTAATGTTATCTTATTTTAAATGACTAATGGTATGGAAATAAGCAAGTAATATAATTTAATATTCTCCATGTTTATAATTCCTGCAGATCTTTATCAAATAACCATGGCATATGCATATTGGAAAGCTGGAAAGGTTGATGATGTAGCTGTGTTTGACTTATTTTTCCGGACAAATCCATTCCAAGGGGAATTTACTATTTTTGCTGGCCTTGAAGAGTGCTTAAAGTTTCTGGAGAACTTTCACTATTCTGAAAGTGGTAAGTATGTATCTAAATTCTTCTTAATGATATTTGCAACATAATAAAACACTTTTCCTTTACAGACATAGAATATTTAACGCAGACTTTACCTGAAAATATTGAACCTGAATTTTTCATATATTTGAAAGACTTAACATGTAAGGATATTAAACTTAGTGCTATCGAAGAAGGATCAGTAGTTTTCCCCAGGTATGATAAATCATAGTTTTCTATGCACATAGTTAATACATTGTTTCCAGTTGTATGGGTATCAAATTCAACTATTGTCTAAATTGAAACTTTCTACTAACATACCTATTTGACCCTATATAAAATTTTATTGCATGTATAATTATTATTTTCTTATAACCTACTACAATTCTAAAAAGGCTATTCTCCATCTGACATTATACATATACACTATGGCAAAGTGGCCGCTTGATAGCAATAGGTTTGACTTGTATTATGTGAAAGGGAAAATCATAGTTGGCAAAATGGTAGTGTTAATACAGTGCTCCCTACCCCTTCATGCTACTGCTGTTGATGGGTACCTATTGTGGATATTGTTTCTAAAGACATTTTTTAGTTTGGATGAAACAAATTAAATGCTATTATGTGATTATTATTAGTAGAGATATAGAATAACGCAACCATAATAACCTTGTGTTGTGTTCCCCTTGGTGAGTAGGGTAACCAGAGCTCACTGGAGAGTTTTTGTGCTGTCAGTGAGAAGACCAAAGGCTATACCTGCGTCTTCTACACTGACAGCACAGGAACTCTCTGTGTTTACATGGTTGGCTATACAAGTGTGACTGATAGGCCATGTTTAACCACTTTCTATCAGGTGGACCGTGTGCTTGTCTGCCACCTCAGTGGTATATAAAAAAAGATCAATGTCCAGCAGTGGACTGCAAAAAGCTAATTGATTGAATATTAAATTAACAGCTTCATTAAACCCAGAGTTCAGCAGTGAAAATATTGCATTTACTTTCAATTAAATCATTACAGTTTCCTCAATGTATTTATTTGATTAAAAACATCTGCACTCTGTTTAGTTTAGTTGAATAGATTTTATACAGTCACATTGAAATTATTTTTTATTTAATCAGGTCAGTTTTATTATTAATCATTAATTACTACGAGGTGGGTGCTTGAATAATAGAACTAATAACTAAGATTTAATATAATATAACTAGGATAAAATTAAACCTGAAACCCCTAAATTAATGCTATACTACTACTATAGTACTATAGTGTATAGTATACTTGTTGCACCATAATATTTCAACATTTGCTAGATTAATAGCAATTTTACTAGAGGTCACATTGAGTAAACTAAATGTATTTGTGGCCTCAGGCCCCTTTTCTTTTTCTTTCTATGTCCATTGCTCCAATAAAAGCTGTAAGGGCAACATCAAAGGGCGGAAGACTAGTATCCTCTGGCTCTGAAGAGAAACCTTCCCTCCCATCAATTTTCAACTGTACTAGCTTGTAATTAAGTTTCATTTAGCCCCATGTCCATAGATTACTAGGCACTATATTTTTGAAATGGGGTAGTAACTATTAAGGGCAGGTACCTTAACTATCATAACAAAGCATTCCTAGTAGAGTATCCATAACTTTTTAAGATATTTAGAATAGCATTCACGGATTTGTGAATAATCGTAGTTGACAAGAAAAATGCTAAAATATGAAAAAAATACATTTGTTGATTCTATTTTTATATAAATACTATACGATAATCTACTAAGGTATGAGTACCTACTAGAAACCACAGTCACCAAAAATGTATCCCATACATTTTGTAAGGAAAAATAGAATAAGATCAAGTGAAATTTAAGGACAGAAACCCTTTATTATCCATAGTAGGTACACACTCGATAGAACCACCAGTGGTGCCACGGACTTTTAATTAAATTTTAAAAAAGGAACCTGGCCGTTTTCCGACTCATTGATTTGTTAGTTGAACTCTTCCCAAGTCGTTTCTTTAAAAGAGTACCCTCGGCGTGCTGTGTTGGTAAATCTCTTCGCACCCTGAGTAAAAAGGTTTCCCCTTTCGTTCTCTCCTCTCCTCTTTTCTATGGGGCAGATGTTACAGGTTTTGTCAAATATTTTTCCGTGCGTCCGTCCACGGGACCAAGGTACTATCAGATCATACCGTGTTCCTGACCGACAATGGCAAGCGTATTAGGAAATGCCAGTGAATAATCATTAAAATCTTGGTAATCTTATCATAGGAACTGTAAAGATAATCATCATGAGCAAATTGCGTGGGTGATAAGATTTTGGACAGGCCTTTGACAATATATTTATTTTACAATAACAAAGTAATTGGATCGGTAGTGAACGCGGCCGCTGTGCAGAGGAGGCACGGGCTCGATCCCCGCTCAGTGCAAATATTTGTATGCATGAATATGGGTATTTGCATTGGTCTGGTCGTATCTCGGAGAGCACGTTAAGCCGTCGGTCCCGGTTGTCATACAAACATCTATGGCAGTCGTTACGGGTAGTTGGAGCCCTCATAAATCCAACAACTGGTCTAGCTGTAATGCTTCTATATCGCCTTTGGGTTGTGGAGGTCAGATGGCAGCCGCTTCACCGAAAATATCGAAGTTTAGCCAAATCCGCAGTTAGACTGGTAAAAAGCGGACCCCAGACTCCCAAGTTGAGAAGCTTCGGATGCGACTGGGATTAACGCTAGGATGAAGAAGAACAAAGTAATTGTATAAACCTAGAAAAAGGTGGGTTCCTTGGAATTCTTGCTGATATTTGCTGGAGCTAAAAATTATTGCCCCTTGTATAAATTAAAATGGACAAGCAAACCCACTCACTACTTTAATTAAACCTTTCGAATTTCCATTGGATTCTTTTATGGAATTAACTCAATAATGTCAAAATCTTGTCAAGAGTACTCACTGACATTGAGCGTGGTTCGATGATCTTCTTCTTAGTGGCTTCTGTAGCGAATCGTCGCAATTTTACCAATGTCAAGTAAATTGTAAATGTTTTGGTACGGATGGCCTAGTGCAGCGACTGTCACTATGCACTATGCTATGTGCGGTTAATATTTAACCCCTTCTTACATTAGGTAACTAAAAAGTAATTCCAGTCGCTAGCGCAGATAACGTCAAAATTGATGAAAATGGGAAATAATTATTAAAAGATGGTTAAAACACTGGGAAACATAAATTAAACTCGCTATGAAGTACGAGGCTGAAGTGGCGTGCATTTTAAGGATAAAATATGGTGTTCCGCGAATTGCAGCTAAACTAAACCTCCTATCGAAAAAAGTTGTAGGTAATAACAAGGTCTACACTGTCTGTCTACTTTTGTCCGAACTATTTTTCACACTACCTTACAGTTTTCGAGCAATATTGAAAAAAAAAATGGCTTTTTGGTTTTTTGTTCTTATCTGTTACAAAAACTCATTTCTTTTTTCACAAAATTTCGTGCAATAGTACCTCTTTATGTTTCTAACGATCACATAGCTTTATGTTCAAAATCTTTATATTTAGATCTTATTTTGATGTTCAGACAAAAAAGAGACCTCATTTTCAACGAAATAAGCCAGGGTGCAACGTGTGGAGGCTATCGATTACGCATCTCTAATCATTATAGTACAATTACGCAGAAAACTATTTTATATCTGAGTTTACTTTACGTCCATTAATTGAGCGGTTGTACATACGAACACCGTTTCTTACAAAAAAACGTGTCAAAAAAGGTTACTTATCTTCAGTATCATACCGCGTTAATTAGATATACACTCAGGCGTAACAAAAAGTAATAAAATTAAAATGCATTTGTAGTCTAGAATTGTAATACTCCTACCTGATTTAGGCTTATTAATGCAAACTATTATTTATGACCATGTTTATCTTACAGAGTGCCCTTATTGAGAGTTGAAGGACCTTTAATTGTAGCACAATTACTGGAGACAACTTTATTGACCCTCGTTAACTTTGCAAGGTAAGTCACTTTTAATTCAGCTAAGACAAGTGTTTTCACGGTCAGTACTAGTTAATAGTCAATTTTTTTTTTTGTAAAATATATTTTAAAGTTTTTACATTCATGTTTCTTGTGTGGGTTAGTTAATAGCCTTTGTAAACATAATTCTGGAAATTCTCCGTTGCCACACGCAGTTAAGAAAACTTACCCATTTGGCGACAATAAGTACGCGCGACTGTAGACTGAAAACATTGTAAGCGACATGTGGGGCAGTTATATAAGTCCGTCGATATCTAACTTAAAATTGTTTAGTCTAAAAAAAAAACAAATTTATTTTATACAAATAGAAGTCTGTGTATGTAAGAGGTTTTTATAGCAAACTAGCTTTTGCCCGCGGCTCCACCCGCATTGAAGTAACCGCTCGACCGATTTTGAGCAAACTTCACATAAACCATCTATTAAATAGTCCGAACAATGCCTAAATATTTGGTTTGCATACGTGAGCCCGTTCTTGAGTTATAAAATTACAACGAAAAGTGGCATTGATTTTTATTCTAGATTCATTCTTAATTTATTTTACGAAATGCCTAATCGATAGAAGCGCCTATCTTTGAACATTATCTACTCCGAGGCACAGAATAGAATATAATAGAACAGAATAGAATAGAATACACACACCGGCAGAATTAGCGGAACAAAAAAAAGGAGAGTATAAACTAGTTAGCTTTATTTTTAAACAAATAATAATTACATGCAACAACAACAACATCTTTAATTAAGAAATTCCCCCTCGTGCCCTGATTAAGGTTTCCATCCGTCTGGGTATGCTGCGAATGATGTTGTCAATGATTTCTTGGGGCAACCTCTGCCATTCTTCCACTAATGTGTTTCGTAGCTCACCTAGATTGTTAGGAGGTGGCATTCTTGATTTGACACTCCTCTTTAGCAAGCCCCAAACGTGTTCAATCGGATTCATATCCGGGGACCGTGCTGGCCACTTCATCACCGTAACACCAACATGGTTTAGGTATGCCTGTACTGAGCGACCTCTGTGAGCCCGAGCATTATCCTGCATTATAATGCCACAACATGTTCCTCTAAAATCTCCCTAATATACCGATCAGCAGTCAGATTTCCGCCGTCGAATACCACTAAGTCCGTGCGAGCTCCTAAACATATCCCTCCCTAGACCATAATTTTGTGTTCCGCTAATTCTGCCGGTGTGTGTATATAGGTATACGCAATATCTATTTTGTGTCAGAGCTGAGGTGTATCAGGCCTATACATATGAAATTGGCGTTTTACCGAACTGGCCATTTTGATCTCAAAAATCCAGCGTTTGTTTAGGAATTCCAGATTCAAATTTATTTCAATTATAAGCTTGTCTATTTGTGTTTCGTATCTGATAATTCATTTATTTACGCGCTATTTAATTTTGCTTTGACATCGTTCTGTATAGAAAACTTAAAATGTCGCATTATTTTCGAATACGAGTTTCATTGCGGTATCAGCGCTGCAGGAACAGTTCAAAAGATTAATGATGTGTACGGGGAAGCCACTGTTAAAAAACACAGTACGTTTTTTGTAACAACGCTTTCGTGCTGGAAATGTTGACCTCTAGAATAAACCTCGCAGATGGCCAGAGACCCTATTTTGAATCATTAGCAACAAATTGGAAAAGCGAAAAAGCTTAAAATATGGGTCCCGCATGAACTAAGTCAAGCCAACAAACACGCGTCGACTGCTGCGTCACGTTACTCGACCGTCACAATAACGAGAATCGTATCATTACTTGTGATGAAATATACATCCTTTACGATATTCTTTATAGCAAATCACAGTGGTTAAACTCTGGAGAACCGGCCAAATCAAAAGTTCACTCAAAAAGATACTAGTTAGTATCTGGTGGATCAGCGTTAGAGTCATTCACTACACCTTCCTAAGATCTGGTGAGATGATTACGGAAGATCTATATTGCCAACAATTGGAAACCATGATGTAAAAGATAGCCGTTAAAAAGCCGAGATTGGTCGACTGCTCTATATAGCCCACTGCTTAAGGACAACGCTAGACCAAACACTGCACAACAGACGGTGGCGAAACTAGAGGAACTAGGATTGAAATGTCTTCCATCACCCACTATACCTACTCCCAGAACCTTGCTTCAACCGATTACCACATTTTTCAGAAATTGGATAATTATCCAAAAAAATAAATATGGAAAACAAATCAATTCAGATGAGGTGGTCCAAAACGATTTTAAAGATTTTGTTGATTCTCGCTCCCGCTATTTTTTTAGCTAAGGTTTCGATGAACTGATGCTTATAAAATGGCAAAATTACATAGATAACAACGGTACATACTTTGAATGATTAAATAAAAAACCTGTAAAACAAATAATTTTTCTTTTTCCGTATAAAACGCCAATTTCATAAATAGGGTTATTGATGTATACCGCATTAAGTCATTAATTACCTGCTTTACCGATGGCTTCGTCACTGCGAATCCAGAGAGCTGAACGGAATAAATCCTTGATTAACTAAACTATTACACCTTTATCTGCCACTGCCAAAAAAGGTAACGAAGTCGCAGTAATGGTGTTCTGTTCATGAATGTCTTTTCTTAACCAAGGCGTAAAAATGTAAAGCTACAATATAGGTGTGCCTATTAAACCTAACGGTCAATTTTCACTGAAAGAGCAGCAGCTGGCAGCGGCCGGAATTTGTTACCAAAAAGAGGTGCTCGGCGCCTGTAATTCCTGGATATTCCTAATTCTTCTTTCTATACTTGCTTCGTAGGGCGCGTCGTCCACAAATATGATTTTTTTGTACTAATCTTTTTTTTATTATGAATAGGAGACGTCAATTTGACTTCACCTTGCCTGAAAAACTGAAGGCAAAGTCTCAGGAAAGGTCACCATTGCACACACCACGTACCATGTTAACAATGGTGGCACTCAGCTTGACAACCTCATCAGATACTTTTTACGCCCCGCTTAAAGGACTCGGGACTGTAGGAAGATGATAACACGTGAGCTGGCATGGAGTTCCATGTCATCGCGGCAAATGACATGATTTAAAAGGCAGCCCTCGTATCAGATTGAGCTCCTTTCCTTGTTGTTGTTGTTGGTGACTTCGTTCCTTCGAACAGTTGCCGTCCTATTTCCAGCCGTTGTGCAGCGGGCAGGTGTACGGGTGAAAGACAGTGGGTTCACTGGTCGTGTCTCTATTTAATGTACTTGCAATTGTTAATACACATCGCAACACTGAATTTCAGGAATCGGTTTGCCTGCCTATTGCAGAGATAATTTTTCAAAAGTAACTACCATGTTCTTAACGGTTATTATTATTGTTATAACATGGTTGTTCATGTAAACCTACAAAGATATGAACGTTTATCATTAGATTGCATGCTTTCCGTTATCAGCCAGTAGTTAGGCTTGAATAGCCGAGTTAATTGGAAGTTGTGTTCAACGCGTTAACAACAGGGTTTGTCACTTGTCACCCTTTGTTGCTTTGATAATATTACTGATATTTTTTAATAAAATTACTAGGCAATTTCCGTTAAGGTTTTCTAGCATTATTATTATTTGGTATATAAGCCTATGTTAATCAAAGGTAATTAGACAGAAAGGCATTTTTAGAAAAGAAATGCATACAGAGTTGGTGCCAATGAATTGGGAAAAGACAAGATAAATTTTGTTTAAAAGCTGAACCTGATTATTCATAACTAGCTGTTGCCCGCGGCTCTGCCCGCGTGGATGTAGGTTATCGCTTAGTGTTTCTAAAATAAAAGTAGCCTAAGTTACTCCTTATTAAATTAGCTACCTGCCAATAAAAGTCCCGTCAAAATCGGTCCAGCCATTTCAGAGATTAGCCGGAACAGACAGACAGACAGACAAACATTGTATAAAATTTTATTTTAGTGTATGTACCGTATTATATTCATATGCATGTACTAAAACGGTTATTTCAATAATACAAACACACTCCAATTTTATTTATATGTATAGATGTATAGATAATTCAGTTGAAATTTAATATAATTTATTTAATTAACAGGTATGTACGTGTACATATTATATGACACAAAAATGTAGATCTATAAAATTGTTCTGATGATAGGACTGTTTTTGTTGTTGTTGTTACTGGTGGTAGAAATTTAATGGCACAAAATTGTCACAAATTTCGGCCGTGTAAATTGCGAAAAACCCTCCATAGTTATCCAATCTAGGTTGGATTGCGTTCAGGGGTCAGCAAATGCATAGCCGGGCAGGGGGGATTATGGTCGCAGCACTAGTGGGACCGGTGGGTGCCACGCGGTGTTGCGACGACAATCCTCTTTTGATGAAGCCGTCAAGCTGAGTGCCACCATTGTTAATATGGTACGTGTATGTAACGATGACCCTCTTTCCTGAGACTTTGCTTTTAGCTTACCATCAGGCGAGGTGAAGTCAAATTTACATAAAGGAATTTGGATGGAACATGTGACGTTGCTACCTTCAGAATCAGTAGAATGAAGGAAATAGAATAATAAGAAAGACAAATTTAATAGTGAGATAAAAGTTAAAAGCTGCTTATTGTTCGCAGTTTGATGGCAACGAATGCTGCACGATACAGAATGGTGGCTGGTAAAAATGTTTCTTTACTGGAATTTGGTTTACGACGAGCCCAAGGCCCTGACGGTGGACTATCAGCCTCTAAATACGCGTACATTGGTAAAATTTATTTCTATTATTCGTTGCCATATGTGTTCATATTAGACTTTAACTGTTGTATATTGTGGCGCAAATTATCATGTTTTATTATTGATTGTATTAGCGTGTTTCCGCGGCTTGGGCGGCTAACAAACCTGGTGCCTGGTACGAAGTTCGCTGATACTATTCAAACTTGTGCAATATAAAACACCCGGCCGTGCCATCGAATTATAAGAATCCCCCAACAGCGAACATACTTTTGGTTAATAGGTTTAATCAGGCAAGTTTTCGCGAACTTTGCCCTTGAATGTCTCCCCCGTTCGGTACTCTCGTACTGACTTACACCAGCTATAGCTATTTGAACTTCGAGATAATAACTTACTGCTTTTAATAGTTTCTACTTTTATAAAGTTTCATTGATATTTAAATTACTAACCAAGGTTGGTGATTTGATTGTGTATTTTAACATAGTTACTGCGACCAATATGATGTACAACAAATGCCTTTAAGCTAAAAGTAAAAATATTTTGTGATTTATTGAACTATGATTCGAAATTAATTACTACTGCATTATTTTTATTTTAGGTGGATTCGATGGTACAAGTAATGTGTTGGCTGGGAAAATGTTTAATATACCTGTCAAAGGTACGCACGCACATTCCTTCGTGACATCGTTCAGCAGCCTGGATGAAATACATTCAGTCATTATTACGCACAAGGTCACACAAGAACCTTGCAATCTTCTCGAACTGGCAACCGAGTGGCGAAAGCGGGTATCGGCCGTTATAGAAATTTCTCCGGACGAAGCGAGTGACGGTGAACTGGCCGCACTCTTAACATATGCCCTAGCGTTTCCCACTGGATTCTTGGCACTAGTGGATACGTACGATGTCAAGAGGTATAATTTTCAAGGCTTACCGTCACGACACAGGCAGCATAATATGAATGGGCATTTTGGCTACAATAGCAACTGTGGACCCAATGGTACTATAGTACTAAACTCACCGAGTATACATAGTACATATGGATTTAGCACGGTCGAACGCACACTGAGGTAAAGATGCAAATAGACAACTCATATTGACATTTGGTGTCTTATAAACTTGTATTGTGTTGCATTTTCATTTACATAATTATTTCATAAGTTATGTGAAGTTTTATTATTATATTTATGTGCTGGCTGACGTCCAGTCACTGCAACTTTCATTTACATTACTCATCTGTTAAAGGGGCATGACAAACTCATAACACTGGGACGAATTACATAAAGCAAGCACACTACTTCTAACAACATATCGCCGGGATTGTCTGCTGGGATACATTAACATTACTGTTCATGGCTGTAGTTTACAATTATTTTTATTTGGCTTTTTCAGTGAAGCGCATGTGGACGGCGCTTCATATAAAACCGAATGTAAATACATGAGACCATATTTAACGAGAACTTTATATTTGCTTCAGTGTGACGTATAGTCGTGATCCTATGAGCAAAATTAGGGGCAGTCTTAATCATTGGGCACAGTTGCATTGTATAGGGATATGCACACATTCACAGTATTTAATGCAATTTATATGCATGTACCTACCATTATGCACCTTGTATTGTTATAGTAAGACTGTTTTTATTTTATTTTGACGATTACAAAACTTGGTAATGAATGTCAATGATAATAATAAGTACCTACCTATTGGTCACCGAGTGTATTGTGTACGTAACTGCTAATGACATCATGCTGCACTACCTTTAACTCGCTCACAGGACGCTCATTGTCGAATCTGATAGTTACATTGTTGGAGACATATCTTAGAAAGTAGCACATCCATTAAAATAGTTGACTATTTGTGTAATGTGTTGTTTTTGATAACGGATTAGCGAATGAATGTTGTACCTATTTTGATAATATTTTTTAACAGGAGTGGCTTACTAAACTTCTGTGCCGTGGCCCTTGCGCTAAATGACTGTGGATACAGGGCTGTCGGTATTCGTATCGACAGTGGTGACCTGGCTTATTTATCTGTACTAGCACGGGAGACCTTCGAGAACATTGCCGAAACTTTCAAACTGCCTTGGTTCGCCAAGCTGACGATTGTAGCCTCTAATGACATAAACGAAGAAACTATACTCAGTTTGAACGAACAGGGACATAAAATTGACTGTTTCGGGATTGGAACACATTTAGGTATCGTTAACAAGTTTTTTTTAATTAGATTATATAACAACAATTTATTTTATTAAGCAAATAAAAGCTTCTTTCTTAGTCTGAACTGGAAAAATGGTATTACAAAACATGTGTTATTATGTTATTTAGCGTTAAATAAGCACGTGTTGAATTACTCCATAATTTGTGGTAATGATTGGTCCCTATGGCGCACATTAGTAGAGGCCTATGTCCAGCAGTGGACTGCAATCGGCTAATTGATTGATTGAATGGGCCTTAGAATTACATACCTATTGATCATGCATGAAAAATAAGTATGCAGGTGACAATGACGACAGATACCTGAATAAATTTGAACTTTCGGGATTTTATTGTCGAACTTTAACTTGTTAATAGGTACTCTAATTAACAAGATTGTTGCAGAATTGCTTGTCAGATAGTGGAATAATCTAGGTATCCGCTTTATTTTGGAGTATTGGTCCAAAAATAGGTTACCTTTTGCCCCCTATGCTTAACTAAAAGCAAGTTTATCCGAGACTGATGCCGTACGCAAAACAAAAGCTCTCTGGTGGTGGCACTAAAACGCGCTCTCCAAATTTGTCTAACCATTTAGGTTAGACAAATTTAGTAAACCACGAATAATTATTGGAAACATATAGTTAGTTTTCCGGTACATGTAACAAGTAAACTAAGATAAGTAAGATTAATTTTTATTTCATAAATATTGTGACGGAACTGAATAGGCAAAGGTCACAACACCGAGGATGAAGACTCGACAAAAACTAGTGTTATAATATTTTCTCGGCCTTAATATCTTAATGTTATTATGAGGCTATTTTGAGACTTCACTAACATTTTGACTAAAAATGTTAACAATCTTGCATGTTCTTGCCCCGAACCTGGTAGGTACCTTTTTTTCATGCGGGAATTCCCATGGTAGCTATAAAGATTATAAATTAATGTGACAGGTATGATAGTAGGCTTTGCATTGGATGTATCTCGTAGGGACAGTTTAAAATGGTTCCTTCATTTCATTGCCCTGGCTTTGCTGTTTGCCAGCTGTGTCACAGAGTGCAACGCCGCTCTGCAGTCAGGTTCGAGTAATAGGATTACATTTATATTAATCTATGGAATGCGAGGGTAGCACATAATGGTTGTTATTAGTTTCAATCTGAAGTTATGTAGAAAGGAGAAACCCAGTTCCGTTTAGGGGCTAAGTGATATAGGTGACCACCAATGGGCTGTGAAAACGCAGGAGAAAAAATCTTCGGCGGTCGGAGGGCGTAGAGCGACCTCCGCCCCCCATGAACGCGGGCCTGAGGGTGACGGGTGGAGCCGCACGGCATCCTAGCAGAAACAGGCCACGGCGGCGACGTCTCCCCATACCGAGGGCGAGCCGGGGGCCGCGTGGTCCCCCCTCCCAAGGAGGGCCAGACCGAGAGGGATGGCTTTGGGTCAGCCGGCTTGCGAGGGATATGTCGCCTTACAACCTCACCGGCCTAGCACAACGACCCACAGACGGCGAGAGGTTTAGTCGGTTGGAGTCCGACAAAACATCCCCCTCCGGCCCCGGAGTCTTAGAAAATGTACTTCTCAGAAAATAATGTAAATTTTAACTTATACAAGACGACAAAACGTTACAGGATTGAACGGACGTCACCATTGCCGATATTTGTAGGGCCTTTTTATAAATCGTTATTACTGCTTTGATATACCTACTTTTCAGTTTCATGTCATCGTCAAGTGTGTATATGAAACGGGTTTCTTCTTTATTTACCAAAGGTTGCCAATGTGTGCGTGACATCTACAATGTCGCATATATCCATAGGGTACGGACTCCATTCCATCGGGTAATTTTTGCCAGGTCTTTATAACTTCGAACCATCGTTGTATAATCTAAACGGAGTAATCATTTTTAATGTTAAGTGCATTGCCTACTATCCTTGAGACGTCAAATTATATCTACAAATGTTGTACAAATAAATCACATTGTCATCATTTCGAAAATGATGTTAGCTTAGGTACATAAAATTTAACGTATTATTGTAAAAAAAATAACGATATATAACTAGTGAACATTGTGATATATTGGGGCCATGGGGTCCGAGCACCCGCAATCTCTTCAGGGAGATTGCGAAGCGATTGTTTGACGCTTCTCGTGACCAGAAAGCTGGCCTCTTTTTAGGTCAGAGTAAAAAACAATGGCAATGACGCCAGTCTTCTGGGAACGTTACCACAAGAGGAATGCGATGCGGAAGAATTTCACGATGCATTCTAATTTAAGTTCTTAATTTGTTCTTTTATATTTAGTTCTATTGTTAACCAGTTGATGCTCGCGGCGTATCCCTTTTAAAAAAAATTCTCTGCGTAATCTCTCTACGAGTATGGGACTCGTACCTACTGCAAGGAATAATCTAAAAAAAGAATTAACGATAGCGGTTCAGCCCCTCTACACAAGTGGCAATTCGCTAACAGGCGTTTGATGGAATAGAATGACGAATGTATAGGATTTGACGTATTTGACATGCGTTAACGACTGTCATTTACGTCAAATCCCATACATTCGTCATTCTATTCCATCAAACGCCTGCTAGCGAATTGTCACTTGTCTAGAGGGGCAGCTGTTCTCGAGATTCGCGCTAGGAACACATTCAGCGTTTCATTTTTATATTATAGATTGTATCCTATTTCATAGTTTCTTTTTCCTCATATTTACTAAGTACATGTTATAAATACACATAGTCACTAGGTATTGTTTTTTAAAGATTAGTGGGAGTTCTTTTAATTAGTAACCTGTGAATAAGATAAATCTAATGAGATTTTCGTAATGTAGTAGGTATGTAATACGCACAGCATTTTTTACTATTTATGGGCAATTGATTTAATATTTAGTATTAAATCAATTGCCCATAAATGTTATTAATAGGCCAATTTTAATTCTGTGTACCCAGTTTGGTGAACAAATAAGTCTTGGTGAACAAATTTTGTCCAAATATGATAATACTTACAAAATTAAACAGCACATGAAAAATTATCTACAGTTTTATATAAATCAATAATGAAGCAATAATCAGGACTATATCCCCTATTTCAGTGACATGTCAACGTCAACCAGCTTTGGGATGTGTATACAAATTAGTGGAGATAAACGGCCACCCCAGGATCAAACTTAGCCAAGATGTTGGCAAAGTCACAATACCAGGTCACAAACAGGTATTTATACTACTTAATTCTATGTTAATTTTAATTGTGAATTAGCGCATTACCACGGCAATACTTTAAGATTAAGATACTATTAGCGTGGACTTCTTAGGTTGTCTTGTTTTCTCATTATTCTCTTCAATATATACAACGACAAGACGAAAGTAGTTAAACAGTCCTCACTAAAATATTAACAAACCCTTTTTACATTGGTATATGTATCACAAAGTCAATTTATGAAATTAACAACCTACGTAGTTTTATCACCCTCAGAGAACTAAGTTAAAATATTTGATGTTATATTTGTTATTTTATAAAAGGTATTTCCTTGTCGCCTTTGCCTTAGAACTTATAATGAGTGGTAAAATATTGTAGGAACTTCTATAGTTTTACCCTCAGAGCAATAAACCATGCTCTAAGGTTGTACCTCACCAGTGTTGCATATAATTCTGTACCCAAGGGGTAAAAACGGAAACCTATTTTTGACTCCAATGACTGTTTGTTTGTGCTACCAGGCCGTATCCCATGAACCGTGATAGCTATACAGTTGAAATTTTACACAGATGATTTTTTCTGTTGTCTCTATAACAAGAAGTACTAGGTATAAATACTACAGTTTTGTTTCGTGTGTAAATTCCAGCGAATCCCCCTTGCGCCGGTATTCGGAGGTGGTTATGTCGAACTCGAACTGAATAAAACCGCACGTCGTTTCGGAACTTTTTTCCTGCTGTGGTTGAGTTGTTCATATTTGGAGAACTTGCTTGCTTAAAACAGCTCTTTATTTTTATTTTATTCTTTACTAGCTGACCCAGCGAACTTCGTACCGTTAATATTTTTCCGCCTGCGTGGCGTCAGATCCCGTTCCCGCTGCACCCTCTACTATATTATATATAAACCTTCCTCTTGAATCACTCTACTTATTGAAAAAAACCGCCCGTTGCGTAATTTTAAAGATTTAAGCATACAAAGGGATATAGTGACAGAGAAAGCGACTTTGTTTTGTACTATGTGTTGATTGTTCACATAAACTACATTTACCTATGCAATATAGCGATCCGCCTCGGTTTCGCACGGGTGGTAAAAACGTTCCCGTGGAAATCCAATATAGCCTATGTTAGTCAGGGTGAGTGTAGCTTTCCAATGGTGAAAGAATTTTTAAAATAGGCACCGTTTTTAAGTTTATTCATTACAAACATACAAAAATACAAATCTTTCCTCTTTATAAAAGTAGTGTAGAAGTGTAGATGTATGATATTCTTGATAAATGAGATGTTTTGATATTCTTTTTATAAATATTACACAGATTTGATTTCCAATAAATAAATCTGAAGATTGAAGAGACTTGCCACGATTAAAGTTATTACTACCAATGTGTATTCAATACTCTCACTTTACATTTATCGCAAGTTTAATTGACGCAACGGGTTGTTTGTAAACTTAAATGATGACGCATTATTATCTTAGTCATTAAAAGTATACCTAGGTACATTAGGTAAGTTAAGCTAATCATGACACATGTACATTGCATTGGATGTTGATTCTTATAGACACTTAATAACCGCAATATTATTTTCTAATAAATTACATCATTGCAGTTCGGTATCGAGTTACATTTACAAAACTGTGCCATTATTGAGGTTTTGATAAAACTACGATTTATGTGACGAGATTAGGGAAAATATAAGACTCGATAGTGGAATATCGTTTAACGTACGGCCCTGAACCGATGCGTGTTATCAAAGAGAAAAATACACGAACGTCATGAATATGAATAGGTATAAACTTGTAAAGTATCGTCAAACGACAAGGTCTCGCGAATTACGAATATTTTGTACTTATTTTATTGATTGCTCAGTTCTTACTGTGCAATTTGGTATACATACTAGTATTATTACAGCTTAGTACAGGCGATAGGTATTGTCAATGCTTGCTTGAAATAAAAGTATACAGTGCAAATTATTTGTCTAAACGCATTTCGATAAAAATTGCTTGCGTAAATTGAAACGCAACGAAAGGTTAAATTTATTTGATAACTAGCTGTCGCCCGCGGCTCCGCCCGCGTGGATGTCGGTTATCGCGAATCGGACTATAATTTGAGATTTAAACTATCCTATCTCTCAAGTTGGATCGAACTGCACATGGTGTGCGAATTTTATTATAATCGGTTAAGTGGTTTAGGAGTCCATTGAGGACAAACATTGTGACACGAGATTTATATATATTAAGATAACAATATTCTAGGATAGCCATCTATACCGGACCTAAGCATAACTTGTGAAATGGGTTTTCTAGAATACGAAAAGCATAAAGTATTTCAATCAACTTAGGCGTACAGTCAACGTCAAAAGCAGACCATTGCTATCAGATTAAAAAAATAATAATGAAAATGCTATTTGATTACTTAGTCGGTATTCCAGACGGTCCTACTGTACGGTTGCGCAAATATTAATTAGTACTCTACCCACCCAGTATGGTTTCAAAAAAATGTAAAAGTTGCAATAAGAATATCACCAAGAAGTTGCCTGGTTTGGAATGCAGCCGATGTTCCAAAGTGGTACACGCGAGCTCGGAGTGTGCTAGACTGACCAACAAACAGTTGAGCACCCTACGTAATTCCGACAGCATTGAATGGAGTTGTGAAACATGTTTGGTGAATACTTCACGAAGGACGTCATTTATCATCCCAGAGGACGACGATGCTGATGAAGACTCCGAACCAGGTACTGCCCCCAGCCACCAGTCTACTCTTGACCACAGGAAGCTCATACAGGACATTAGTCGGGAGCTCAAAAAAACGGTCAAGGAAGAGGTTGGTGCCTTGGAAGCATCTCTCGACTTTTTAAGTGATCAAATAAATACGCTTGAATTGTACATTAAAAAGCAGGATAAAAAAATCACAGACATGGAAAACAAAACTACAGACCTAATTAACAAAAATAAAAATTTGGAACTGCGTGTTGCGATTCTAGAACGAGGAAAGCAACAATATAAGCAGCACTCACTATCTACATACGTCGAAGTTGTGGGGTTACCGGAGGAAACTCCCCAGGACACTAATAAAGTGCTGTTCTTGGTAGCAACTCAATTGCAGGTGGACAAGCAGGATATCCAGTCAACTCGTCATGTAAACGGACGCAAGGGTAAGCCCGGTTATATACTGGCCGAGATGAAGACAAAGTCTGCACAGGACCGATGGATTGCCGCCAGCAGAATCAAACGCCTAACACTCGGAACTATTCTACCCGACACACCAGCGGAGAAGGTAAATAATAAAATTTTTGTTCGTGAAGCCCTAACTAAGTATATGAAGACGCTTTTCTATACAACAAAGCAAAGGCTTGGTAGTTCATACAAATTTATATGGATCAAGGAAGGGAAGATATGCGCTCGTCAAACAGGCGTTAGCAAGATCCACTACATATATTCAATCCAGGATATTGAACTGCTTGACAACTGCGCGTCTTCTAGTTCTAAGTAAAAATATAAAATTATGTATCCCTGATCGAGATGTAAGCTAAGTTTCTTTTTTTGTGTTTTTAGTCCATGGAACCACTAAAACCTAAAGAAATTAGCAGCTGTAAATCTGTTAACGACTTTTTTAAACAATTACCTTCCAACCATAATCTATTTCTATCCTGCCTACATGTTAACATTAGATCTATAATAAAGAATTTTCCTAAATTGTTACAAATTATCCATGAATGTATTTATCCGCTGGACATGATTGTACTTACCGAAGTTGGCATATCTGAGAATACTGTCATGTTATTTAATATACCTGCTACAATATGCACTCGAAACTACGAACAAATAGGAAGGGTGGCGGTATTATTATTTACACAAAAAAGTACTTAAAATTTACGATAACCCCATATAAAAGCTTCACTTTCGAAAATATAACAGGTATCTTGAAAACAGACAGTAAAACCGTAATTATAAGTGCCGTTTATAGACCGCCATCTTCATACACTCGTAAACAACTGTTCATTAAAGAACTAGATAAGTACGTATCTACTTTCAAGTTGCAAAACGATGCACTAATAATCGGCGATATGAATATAGACCTGAAAACTATGTCATCGCATACTGAATCATACTTGGAAACACTGAGTGAGCACGGGCTTATGTGTGGAATCACAGAATACACAAGAATTGAGACAAAATTAAATATAATAACAAAATCTTGCATTGACCACTTATTTGCGCGATTCCCTACATTAGATCCGTACTCGGCAGCGCTCGATGTAGTACTAGCCGACCATAAGGTCATTATGTTTTCATGCGTAAGTCAATGCTTACATACCCGACGCACACAGGAGGTTTCCAAAACACATGTGAATTATAAAGTGTTAAATGATCAACTAAACAAAGTTGTATGGGCGCGGACTGGTGACATGAACTGCCCAAAACAAATTTATACTTTCATTAGGGATTCCTTAACCGGTGCTCATAACCAAGCTAGTATGACAAAGAAATATAAAGTAAGCCAGGGTTTATATAAGGCTCCCTGGATCAATGTTAATATAAATAAACTGTGTAAAAAACGTGACCGTCTATTTCGTACTTGGAGAAAAAACCCCAATAATCTTGAATTGCGACTTGAATACAATAAATTACGCAATAAAACACATAAAATACTGGAAAATTGTAGAAACTCGTATTATGTAAATGCTATTAGCGATAATTTCAATAATATTAAAAAAACTTACCAAATAATAAATCACATGCTAGGTCGCACATCCTTATCCGTCGATGAAGCCATTATTAGAGCCTTCGAATCGCAAGGTCTGTCCACCAAAGATCTGGCAAATGGATTCGCCAAAGAATTTGATCAGGCGGTTAAAATAATTATCCCACAATGTAAGACCCAATTACTAGGTAAGCATAAGTTTTCAAATCCGGTAAACTCCAGTATTCGATTTCAAAAGGCTACAAAAAAAAACGTAAGTGAAATAATAAAAAAACTAAATTTCAAGAAAGCTCCAGGTATAGACACTATCTCAGCTTCAGTCATAAAAACAGTAAGCAGTGGTATCTCTCAGTCCATAGCTAATCTCATTAACTGCAGCGTTAAAAAGGGTGATTATCCTGACGAACTAAAAACTGGCTGCGTTAGACCGATCTTTAAGAAAGGTCCTCGCAATGAATATGGCAACTATCGCCCTATCACGCTACTCTCCACTATCGACAAAATAGTTGAAAAGTATGTCTGTGGTTAAGTGAATAATTTTTATAACGATAAGGAAATCATTTATAAAAATCAATTTGGGTTTCAACAGGGAAAGGGCTCTAGTGACGTCCTATCACAATTTACTGACCATGTTAACGAGTCCATGAATCAAAGGAAGCATACCCTAGCACTCTTCATTGACTTCTCCCGTGCTTTTGATACTCTTAATCACGAGGTGCTTCTTCATAAACTTGACTCTTGTGGAATACGCGGGCCTTTACTAAAATGGTTTAAAAGTTACCTCTCTGACCGCACATATACTGTTAAGGTCAATGATGCTTTCAGTGATACGGTGGCTGTGTCCAAGGGCACGGCACAAGGATCAGTGGTGGGACCTCTTCATTTCTTGACATACGTCAATGATATGAGTGATTGTATCGAACAAAGCACCTGTTACCAATTTGCTGATGATACGTGTTTACTAGTTAGTAATAGGAACCTAGATAAAGCGTACGAGTACCTGCAGGCAGATTTTTATACCCTCTGTAAATGGTGTCATGATGCAGGGCTTGTCCTTAACGCAAACAAAACCAAACTGTTACATATCAGGTCACCATACTTAAAGTCCTCAACAGCCAACAATCAGATAATAGCTCACGATCACTCATGCCTACATAATTCTAATAGTGACGGCTGTTGCTGTCCAACCATTGAACGTGTTACCTCTCATACATATCTGGGCCTCATCATTGATGATAAATTGAACTGGAAACTCCATATCGATAAAGTATGTGATAAGCTGAGAAGCTTCCTGGCAAATATTAAAATCTTAAATCGTCGTATCCCCTATCATGTGGAAATACTACTTTATAACTCTATAGCCGAGTCTCATATTTTGTATGGACTCACCAGCTATGGACGGACCTATAAAACACACATAAATAAAATATATAATCTGCAACTGAAAATATTAAAGACAATAATATCGAAGCAAATTAAGTTAGAATATAGCAATGATGATCTGGGTCTTTTTAAACACTGCAAAGTATTACCCATTCATTTAAAAATAAAATATAGTTTGTTAAAAGAAAACTACTTTAAATATTATTTGGGTGATAAAGTGGAACATCATGTATGCACAAGAGCAGTCTCACAGAACCGGTTACAAACCGCACGCGCTGCTAACGTATTCGGTGAGAGAACAACGCAATACATTGTACCGCGTTTAATTAATAAACTACCCTCAAATATTGTAAAGGAAAAATTAAATAAAAAAAATATTAAACATGTATTGAAGCGATTCTTTTTTGGATTTTTGTAAACATATACCATTTCAATAAGGATGTTTGCTTAGCCGTGAGTAGGTACGTGTCGCCATTCTGCGCCGGTACACCTACGTTATAATATTAAGCTACCTACATTTATTTCTTATATTTTACTTTGTGATTTCTAGTGATTATTTTTTGTAACCTGTATTACCTATTGAAAAATAACTCGTTGCATTTATTACAAACCTCAGTGGTTTCTAAATGCACTGTAAATAATTATGTATATATGATGTTTTTAAGGTGATAAATAAATAAATAATTAATATCTGTGCTGTCATTAAATTTTATTTGACGCTGAGTATACGTACTTTAATCAGGTCAAAGACTTAATAATGGACTAGAGACAATATACGAAACCTCTCGTAAAAGTAGAAAGATGTATGCCAGCCTCATAGCATAGACTCGAATAGAAAAACGACGCAATTATAACTATGTACGCATGTAAAATAAATATTATCCTCAACCCGTATATGTATATACCAGTTACTAGTTTGTGGTGTTCATTATTCATAAATTCACGTTAACAACTAACGTTTCAAACGTTTTGAAATTAATATTATATTTACATCAAGGGAAGAAGAGAGTTGGTTGTTAGAACAAGAGTGTTGGTTTTTAAATGATGTCATACACAGATCTAGAGACGTCAAATAACTATACTAATATTTATTAGCCAATACCCAGTCTACAGCTACCTGATCTCAATTATTATTTAGGGTCAGTGCAACATGCATTACGTATCAGATTTCATCCCATCAGTCACTTCTTTTGCCATATCCTCTCTAACGCATTTCATCCAAGTTTTCTTGGCCTCCCTCTATCCTTAAAGCCAAATCCATACATTGAACCTTTTCAGCAACTTACTACCACCATTTATGCCCCCACCACACCATGACAGCCACTTGTTTCCATTGCGAAGCGGACCAGTATATTGTCTTCAAAAGTACAAGATGCAATCTTGAGTAGTACCGCATTTTCTCGTATGTTTCTTGTTAATCATCACTATTACACTTATTCATTACAGGCATACAGATTATTCGGTGCAGATGGGCATGCGCTGATTGATCTCCTGCAGAGGTCCTCCGAGCCTGCCCCAGAAATCGGTCAAAAGGTCCTATGCCGGCATCCTTTCCAAGAGTCCAAAAGAGCTTATGTCAGTCCAAGCAAAGTTGAACACCTTTACAAGGTAATCTTATTTCTTTATTTATTGCACATGGCCTTATTCGTGGATACAATGATTAATGGTTTCCTATCAAAATACCGAATTACAAAATCCCGATGTTCAAAATCCCGAAAATTAGATTTTGATACGTTACTAATGGTAGGTTTAATTATATTCATTTTACAAAGAAGGGATATATTATGTGCGTATATTTATTTATATGTCTTGACTACCGCTATTTATAGTAGAGTATGATAAAAGATGTCTTTCAAAGGGTAAGCGGTAGGTAGGGACTCACTTTAATTAAAGATAATTGCGTTGTTACAATGCAATGAACCTACTTTAAATACAATGCACATCATACATGAAATAAATCACACATATTTAAACTTGAATCTACATATTCTTGAGTTTTATACAAGCTTTGTACATTTTGGTTGAGCTAGCTAGACCTTGGCCTGAAGAGAACTGGCTTCCTTCCTGTTCTTCCTGTTCCATGTTACAACCGGTGTATGTCTGATCCCTTTTAATACAACCACCGTACGTAAGAAAGTATTATAAATAGGTACCTACTTAAATAAGTATTTAAGCGTGGATACTCTCGCCAGCTACGCAGCAAGTGTGGGAATCAAATTGAGTAAGACGAAACAGTGTGGTTTTAGTCGATCAGATTGCCACAAAGGAATGTGCACATATATATGTGCATAACACACTTAATAGATATTTTGTTGTAAATAAACACATAGTACCTTCTACATAGAAAAGAAAAAAATTATGATGCTTTGAGGTCACTTCACACATTACTCTGAATAGGCATACTCAGATGATTGCTTAAAAGTCATGATAGGTATCTCCAGCCATGATATAATAGGTATATAATTTGTTATCTATTTATATTATTTGAGTAAATACCTACTAAATGTAAACATTTAGTACATTGTAGCACCATACACCAGTTATCTGCCTGAGCTAGTAATCATCATTTCTCCATAGAATATATAGAAAAATATAGAATATATATAATATAAAAACGGCATTATTATTTATAGCCTTGGATTAGATTCGGGAAGCGCTCGTGTATCAATCACGATGAATAGGTTTTCCTTCGCCGTACAGTCCATGAAACAATGTCCCACTCACGGCAACTTCCTACTCTTAGTCTACTACAATCTACACACTTAAAAAAAACACGGGTTGCACTCCGGGAGTGCCGGCAGAAGTGAAAACTTTTTCTTTCTTTCTTTCTTTCTTCGTTATATACACAAAAGAAGATAAAAAGAACCATATATATACCATACCATACCTATAATATAGCGCCAATCATAGAACCTATCAATAATTTTTTGCTAATTTTCTGTCAGAAGAAATTAATAAATTACAAACAGAATAAATAATCACAAAAAGTATTAAATTACAAAAAGAAAAATAATAACAAAAAATGTCAGAAGCCTAGGTTCGAACCCGGTACTATCTGAAACCATAAGTACTTACAGTCGAAGCGTTCACTGCTTAACTACGAAGCTTCTGGAAGCTTCTTATCGTATCTTGCAAAATAAACAGTCTGGTAATGTTGTATGACGTCAGTCGCCGGTTACGGTTCAAAGGTCAAGTGATCCTGACGCGCGAGTTTAACAATTTTTACCCAACGCCGCTAAAGAAGTTTTCACTTCAAAAATCTAGATTTTGTTTCATGGGCATTGTTTTAATAAAAGCTTTCATCACTCTGTGTATCATTTGATTTTGCTAGTCTGATGTTGCGACCGTATAGCCATCGATAACTGCTGCCATGTATGATTTGAGATTGACATGGTCATTTACATTAATAGTAAAACACCCACCGGGATATTTACAATGGTTTTTACGTTTATCGAGTATCCGATACGAAACATTGTAAATATCCCGGAAGTGTTTTACTATTAACTGCTGCAATCATTAATGAGTTCTTGATTGATGTCTTACAATTTAGTCAATTGTGTTGGCGCGTCTAAATGGTTAGTTTAGTCTTCCTATCTGGTTATGACGCATTGTGGAGCTGGATTAAATTTTGTAAATGATGCAAGACGTTTGAATTAAATTGTCGCTACTTTAATTTTGGACCCTGACGACTAAAGACACCAGCCTGTCACAAAGGCATATGAGTAATTTTACTGACCTGTAACAGGCAATTTGCACCTTACCTTTGTTAAAGACAAATGAAAAGAGAAAAAAGTATGATACAGTTTTGTCAATTTTTCACAGGTATACTGGAAAGATGGAAAAATCAGTACGATGCCGAAACCCCTCATCGAAGTTCGCGAACGAGTGCAATCTTCCTTAAAGACATTGCGTCAAGATATCAAGAGGAATCTTAACCCCACCCCATACAAGGTATATGAAGACTACTTTTTAAATCTTACAGTGCCGTAATCGATTTATTTGCTGTAAAACGTTGTGAATAGGGCTCAAAGGGTGAATAGAAATAAAACTGACACCTAAATTCTTTTGTTAGTTTCTCTCAAGTTAAACTATGATGTAATAATGAACAGAACGATCAAATTTCTGGTTAGATGGTTGAAATTTAAAGGCTAACAGCCGTTTTAACTTCACCCCGTTTTACAAAGTTCATTTATATTTGATATATGCCTAGTCATCCACATCCATTCTCGACAACATTGAAAAATTGTGTCAAGGAAGGAAGTTTCTGCAAATCATTATAGGTTCGCTAGTTCTGTGATCAAACGGCGGCGGCGTGCCTCTCCATACCGAGGGCGAGTCAGGGACCGTGTGGTCCCTCCTCCCGAGGAGGGCCAGACCGAGATGGCCTTGCGTCAACCGGGGTGCGAGGGATATGTCGTTGACAATCTCACCTTCGGCCTAGCACAACGACCCACAGGCGGTGTGCGGCTTGTCGGTTCGACTCCGACATAACGAAAAAATCTGTGATCAAAGGCGAAGGACACCGTCTGTCACGGCAGATAGCGTATAACACAATTAACGTGATATGATAACAATTATCTAGATAAATGTACCGAAATTAGATATCTATGTAGTTTAAAATGATGCATTAATTATAAGATACGTATTATATTACATGTTATGGCCGAGATTTTATAGATTAGATACTACAAAATGCGACGATAGACCGCGATAAGTGAAAGATCAGTCACACTAAAGCATGCTGATATAAGTCAAGACCGACAGAAACTGGTACTTATAGTTCCAGTTTGTTTACACTTCATATAAATATACGATTGTATTTTCTCTTTTATCTACCTGGCATACAAACAGAACATACATTTACAGAAGTAAATTCTGATTTAAAACGCACACGTGGCACTGATCCCATTCTATGATATGTCAAACATTTTTCATGTTATTTATCTAATCTGTCTTTCATGCTAAATGGGAACCCATTCAAATAGACTGAAAAATAATTATTCAACAATAATAAAATTGTAACCTAGACTCGTTCCAAAAATAGTTCCATCGTAAAACAGCAGAATAAGACATTAATTGGCATTTAAAGTTTAAGCAACTTTACCTTATTGGTTTTTGTGGACCTAATTATATCCTGGAGACAACACGACTATCGGTCCGTATTCTAAAACGACACAGTCCTGTATCTCCACGGAACAGAAAAAAACTGTGGAAGTGTGAAGTAGGCGTGGCACGCGTGTCATTTTTATGCGGAGATTTGCAAGACCTTACAATTTCAACCTTCAGTCGTATCTGTCATCACGTGTATTTGACAGTTTTGCACCGTGTGTTATTTAATACTATTTAATAGAAATATGCCTTACTGGGCCATTTTGCAGTGCCCAGATGATAGTAGGAGCATAAATATTTGAAATGGAGTTGTTTTATACCATCGATAAGTCAGGATATAGCAGAATTTATAACAAATCTTATTGAAATGCAAAGAAATAAAAAAAAAATCAACCTTACCACACATATCAATAAAGCTGGTTTTTGATTACATACAATAGACATGTCATTCTTATTTATTCTAGAACTTTCTTTGCTATTCATTTAGTGATGTAGTCAAACTTTATCGATATCTACTTTTTTAGAAACATTTATAAACTTTAGTCAAATGGTTTTATAGTTTTTTTTTAATATCACGGAACATTCTGCATACCCATTCAAAGGATACGGGCGTGATGCTATGATGTGTAGTGGCATAGACATAACAATAATATGCGTTTGCAGCAATTACTGCTGATTTCCTGGTATTTATTGAAGAGTTTCGTGGTCTCTCTCTGAAACCCTTTATCGAATCTTTACAAAAATTAAATGGTATCATTTCGGAATAGTCTTCTTTCAAACAAAGAAGGAATTTTGCATATTTGTCTACATATAACGAAGCTAGGCGCGTACAAACATACAAAAATATAAACTTCCGAATTGAACAACTCCAGCTGGATATTTTCTAGTTTGTGGACGCGGCGCAACATGCATACGCGATCAGCAAATAGATTTTGGTGCTCTACGTTTTTCTCATTTTACGCAAATTAAATTAATTATTTCTAAGTAGTGTATGAAACTGCTCGTAATATGGTCTTAAAACACCCGTCTCATATTGTAAAATACTCGCACTCGTATTTTAAGTATCCTTAAAGTGATTTCACATTTTCTGATATTGAGTTTCTGACGCCGATAGCCGTCACCATGTGCTGTTTTCACATATATTCAATAAAATCGGTCCGATTCAGCCATTTGCTCGATCGCATCGACCGGATGAAAAAAAGAATAAAAAATTCCTGGCAATTATTTTCAACATAGTTTCGAGTTCTTTTTCTATTTTATTTTATTTCATTCGATATCGGAGCCGACACTAATATCGGATATTAGATGCGCCGGATAGTGTGAAAACGCTTTTATTATGCTACAGTTACATAAAGTATCTACTATAAATGGACACTTTAATCGTTAATAAAAAACATGAACCGCTATTGAATCTTTCCTATCACACTTCTAACAGTTTTTTCTGTTCTGTGTGTATCTTGATTTATCTGTCCTCAGATAAAACGATATACCGAACTGAGTACCATTCTAGAAGACCGTCCTGAGTAGTAGTTACGTTTTTACGACACTTTTTTTATGTCTTAGTTTAGCCAATATCTTCTGAGAGAGGGTAGGTACGATGGGCGAGTGACGCAGTTGTTGCAAGCCTTCATAGGCCGACTACTTGCTGGTTACCTTAAATAGTATAAAATATCTAAACTGCCATGCCCTCCTGTTTTTAAACTTTTATTTCTGTTTTTGCTTACAGGTGGCCGTTAGTGACGATTTGTACAATTTTATCCATGATTTGTGGCTTCAGAATGCCCCTATCGGAGAATTATCATGAGAACAGTGAGTATATTAGATAAACCAAAAAATAACATGAAAAATAAAGCAAGTATTCCAAAAAAGAGCTTCAAATGATATCTAAGAAAGAGTATAAAGATGATAATGACCATGTCTCATGATTTCAAAGATGGACGATGATTGAAAATAAATGACTTGAATTAGGATTGGAGTGGTTAATGTCTAGATTGTGTAGAAGAAAGTTATTCTATGTGAATTTGCATACATCGAAAATACTGTGAGTATATCTATATACTCACAAATTATCTGTGTGTATATTATATAGTTAATAAGCTAATTGTATATTTAATCAAGTTACTTGTTATTAAGCTTTATGGGACAGCAGTAATTTATTTTTTAAAGTTAAAAGTTGTTTGTTATTCGAGATGAATTTATTTTTGTCACTTATATCTACATTGATAATATTGATATCATCATTATCACATTACATTTTATATTTGACTTGAAAGCCTTATCCAGTTCCAACTTTTTAGCTAATTAAGACCCGGTCATAATTGGGGTGTCGGCACAGAAGCTCAACCAGAATTGAGAAATGACGAAATTAACTATTTGCATTATTTTGGGATGTCTGTCATTCAACAGTACATTAACTCGAATATCAGTCAAACTTATTCATAGGCGAGTGAGATCCAACACGATTTCCTTACGGCCTTAGAGGGTAGGCAAAACATCCAAAATTTCTTATAGACGCCGACACAAAATTAGTTCGACAAGTGTGAATAATATTCAGGTACTGGAAAATCCAATAAAGATCTGGGCCCGAAAGGCGACATTTTAAGAAGGCATAGAAGAATTGTTTTCTATGCGAAGATTTTTAAATTTTATCATGTTAGTCACAACGCTACGAATTACAATAGCTTAGTATGAAATTTGCACACGCTATAGTAATATAAATTGTTGTTATATAATAAGAGACAGCACACTAATATTGTCGTAAGTAAAAATTACATAGACTATATTTGTAGGTAGAATGAAAATTTCGGAATCGTTCCTACACCAAAATTTCTGCACTAGTCAAACAAAAAATATTGTAATTAACTTTTAAACTCACGCGTTCCATAATTTACAATAAATATAACGGGAATTTATGCGATCATGGTATAGGTACGTTCCGACCAGGTTGCACCGGCCGCCGGTCAGCCTGTGACCACGGCCGGTGTAACCTGGTCGAAACGTCAGGCAATCATTGGTATGTAAGTACCTATATCATGATCTCGTTAATTCCCGTTATCTGTATTGAATATTGTTATTAATCAAACCATAATGATTCTACAAAATTGTGATTTTATTCTATTTCGAATAGCTTTTAAAATCTTTGCTTTTTGCATTCCTTTACTTTAATCTGACATTTTAAACCAAGTAGTGAGAGTTTATGAATGCCTATTTAGTTATTATAAGTGCATTCTCGTTAGCCATTTTCCTTAGTTATACAGCTGTAGAAAACAAATTTCAATATCTCTAATCTACAATGCGCTGAAGGTCAATCTAGAGATTTTAGGCTAAAGGATGTCTGCGTAGATTGTTACCTATTAGGTAACAAAATCTTTAGTTTAAGCAAGTTGCACCGTAACTGTCGGCAGTGGGCTGAAAAATGTGCCTATGTATTATTGGCTTCTAAATATTCCCTTGTAAATTTATTCTATCTATTGTATCAAAGCTGGACTTTGAGCATAGTGTTTGAATTAATACTTTACTATGAACCACGTGGCTAAAAACGAGACTGGATTACTTACTCGCTGGAAATCGCGTTATGATGTTTTATTCTTTTTTTTTAATGTTTTTTTCTCTTCTTAATTTCATATTGTATTTTAATTAAAACATAATAATTTTTCGGTGTGACAAATAAAAATAGAAAATGTGACATGCTTTGGCCAGGAAAGAATTACCGTAACATGTACAAATTATGTATTTAATATAAATAGGGCATTTGGTTTACCTCTACTATAGATATATAGGTATGTATTTAAAGTACCAACCTTATCATTTCAATGACGGAAAGGTATTGTGATAAATATGTTGTAGATATATTTACTACTATATGTATATTGTTATATACTTACATAAAGTGAAAATATTGCGCACTGTTTGCGAAACAGATAGTGTCCCTATCCTTAAAGTAGATATTTTAAAATTATGAAAATACATACATTAGTTTTTAAGTGTAGTGTGGTATTAACTTATCCAATAAATAAACATAACGCAAGAGGTTCAGGTTGTTAATTTTAAAGGATTTCACGTTAATGACAAGATGTTTAAAGTAAGGCACACTGACTCAAAAATCACACTGACTCAAAAATCACCCATTAAACTGAAATTGGGTAATCTTAGACTCATTTGATTCCTTCACCATAAAAGTAAGTACTACAATAGGTTTTATATTTTTGTTTTTTCTATATTATTTATAAATCCTGTTTTTGTAAATACATAGTTAATTATGTAAGAGAACTATATACAAATTATAAACATATTAGTATCACAAATGTAAATATCAAGGAGGATTCTTTAAAAAAGTATTTCTTAGATTAGACTACAGTCTAATGTATGATAATCTAAGAAATACTGTCATTCATGGTTTTTTCCTTGAACTACTGACGAAATAATTCGCAAGAATGTAAAGTCACTACATGTCAGCAGATTTATTGTGTTAATTAATCGAGATATCTCTTTTTCTTCTTCCTCCTAGCGTTAATCCCATTCGTATCCGAAGCTTTCAGCTTGGAGTCTGGGGTCCGCTTTTACCACCAATGCATACAAATATTTGCATTGAGCGTGGATCGAACCCACGCCTCCTGCGTAGCGACCGCAGTCACTACCGCTGCGCCACGGAGCCTGTCCATTATTTGAGATAACTGCAAAGTAGTTATTGAAAAAAATGGCTCTTAAGATTTTGTTTGCATGTTTTGTTTTTGTGAATATGTGACATTATGACTTATCCTTGTATTGAATGTTCACAAATAAAACATTCAAGCAAAAAAAAAAGTCGCTTTTATTGACCTTCGGCTATCCCGATAGTCACGGCACTCTCCTCAAAATAATAATTGTTGTAGTAACTCCTGGTTAGTGAATATTCTTCGTTTATTCATATTCAGTACATTGGTTTCAATTTACTCCAAATGGAAAATTGACTTAATATTCCTTAGGTGTTTAAGTAGGCCTATATAAATAGGTATATAAATTTAGAAATTTTCAAATTTCTTAAAGCTAGTTAGGCTGCCAAGCGCCTATAAGTATAATTTTAAATATAATAAGAGCATTTTACAGATTCATGACGTGTTTTTGGGGACGAGTCCATTTTACATTCAGATATTTCGAGATAATGTATTATTTGTGAAACCAGGAAAGAAATTTTGTATTTTAAAACTGATTGTAAATCTTCGTAGTAGGTAAAGACAATGTTAACTTTTCTTGCACAACACACCAATATAGATCACCTTCACGGTATATCAGATGCTCTGGAGCGTCGGTGTACCTTCGCATATATTGAGGGTACGTGTAGTTTTATATGGATAGATAAAAAATCTGGTTAAAAGAACTTCGAAATAATGTATGGTTAAGGAATGAAACGATGCAAACGTATCCTGCCTTAAGAAGCTTTCAAAGACTTATTGGTCTCATAAATGAATACCTTCATCGGCTATTAACAATACGTTATAATATGTTAATATTAATATTTAGATGTATTGAAATGCAAACTGTATGATTTTGCTATCGCAAAAAAGATTGTAATTTTTTAGGATAATTTATGATGTGAGAGTCAGGATGACTGGACCAAGAGATATTTTGGAAGTTTGAGTAATACCAAGTTATAGTACCTATTTGGTACTATTTGATACCTGACATAAAACATTTGGTACCTCGCTAAAGAGGGAAAACTATTAAAAGGAAAGTGGCTAGGTTCCAAAATCTTCCTTGGTCCAGCCAGCCTGACTCTCACATTTATGATAAGTATAATGATATAAAATAGTCAGAATGGCTGGACCAAACCGGTTTCATCTAGTTGTAGGCGTTATAATTAGTTTATCTTTTCATTAAAATTTAATACCTATTTAGTACCTCCACAAATGCTTTTCTTAGATTTTTTCGAGAAGCCTAAAAAAGTTGTACCTAGAAGACATTTTGCCTAGTTGTTGGCATTATAATTAGTTATGTTTTATTTATATATAATATATATTTAAACTAACTCAGTCAGCCTGTGACCACGGCCGGTGTAACCTGGTCGAAACGTCAGGCAATCAAAGGTATGTAAGTACCTATACCATGATCGCGTTAATTCCCGTTTTCTAAATTAAATAATATATATTTAATATATGGTGACAGCGTCCATGGTGCAGCGGTAGTGAACTCGACTGCTGTGCAAGAGGTCGTGGGACCGAATCTCACCCAGGAGAAATCCAATAAAAAAAATCATAGTCTGGGGTTTAATTTATCTATAATAAGCATGTATTCAAAATAAGGTACTAAATAGGTATTAAATTTTATTGAAAAAATTAAACTACTTATAACGCCTACAACTAGGTGAAACCGGTTTGGCCCAGCCATTCTGGCGTCCGAATGGCTGACCACTTTCCTTTTAATAGTTTTCCCTCTTTAGCGAGGTACCAAGTATTTTATGTTAGGTATCAAATAGTACCAAATAGGTACTATAACTTGGTATTGCTCAAACTTCCAAAATCTCCCTTGGTCCAGCCAGCCTGACTCTCACATTTATGATAAGTATAATGATATAAAATTCAAGTACTTAAATAAAAGTACATTAATCATATGGCTACTTACAAATAAATGAATCTAGCATACCTTTATGGATGACAAAATAAAATAAAATTGTTAAGTACATTATTTTTAAGCCACTTCAAACACAACATCCATGTATAAAGCAATACTTAGGTAAGTATAATATATTTAGTACCTAGTTATGGCCACATGTGTAAGCACAAGCACCGGCCTTTCCTTGGTGTAATAGGTGCCTTTGAGTAGAGCGTAATTTAATAAATAGACTTTCATAAATTAAACTCTTTTATTTTTTCGTTTCGACCGCGTGCATTTCGGATTCCGTATCAATTTTTTTTTTCGTTCGTTTGTTCCCTCGTATGCTACCCCCGTCGGTCATCAGGAGTGGTTATCTTGGACTCAGACCGACTAAAGGTCGCGACATACGAAACGGGATAAAATCGCGGTCGGGACGTGCACGTGGTGGGCTCGTGGCTGCCCTATTGACACCGGGAATGTGGTGTTAATGCATACGAACCATAACAGTAATTTGGATCTAACGCTGTGAACAAGGAAAGATGAATTTTGCAGCTTGAAATGCGGCGGGACGAGCTAAAACATCGTCGACAACGACATTTTTCTCACCCTACTCGTCCCGTATGTGTCTTCTTGACATATGCACTTCCGCATATATTATTTATGAAATGATATTTCCAAAATTTCCCGTCCTGTTCTTGCAAAAACCCGTCACGTATGCAACAGCCCTAAAACCACATGCCGTCTCGGGTCTTCAGATGGGTGTAAGTTGCTTAGAGTATATTATATATTTATTATACTGATCCTAGGCCAACTACGGTTTTAAGATGGCCCCCTCAGGAATGGGGATCACGGTGTCCCTATCGAACTCGGAAAAGGGTTGAGGCAGCAGCAGCAGCACAACTTGGATTAATTTATTGGAGTTCAGTAAAAATCAATATTGTTTTTGAAAATATAATGTAGCCTATGTTTGTCAGTGATTCAGTCATGTATCAAGTAGGTATTCATTTTAATATGTATTTGGCTTCAAAGATAACTTTATTGTTGCTATGGTATCTGATGGTCCATTGAATTAAAGTGCTTTATTTTATTGAATTTAATTTATAAGTTTAGATTTCAGGGATTTCCTTTCATTTAGTTAACCATGTTTGTTTATGATTGACACTATCGATTGGTTCATAAAATGGTTTTGGGTTTTAGTCGGTTCGATTACCGGGTGTGGCAAACGAGTTTTCAAAAATATTGGAATGTTTTTTTTTTTTTTAATAAAGGAATGTTTTTTTCGAATGAAGTTCGCTATCTTCAGTATTTAGAGTACTCCCCCTCCAGGTCTTATCCCAGTGAAAAATCGGGAAAATTTTGAACAGTGTTATAAACAGTTATAAATAATATTCTACCACGATCTACCTACATTATCAAGTGCCAAAATTAAAAGTTACTATATAAAAACAATAAATTACCTACATAGACATATTGCGAGTTTTTAAATCAATGCATGCAGTTTATTTATGCCACTTGGCAGATAAGCACACGGTACACCTGATGAAAGTGGTTACCGTGGTTTATGGACAGGAGTGACACTCGTGTTGCCGACCCTTTTTCCTTCCCATCCAGATTTTTTTATACTACTTAGTTGGCAGACAAACACACGGCCCACCTGATGGTACATGGTTATCGTGGCCTATAGATATATGCAACATCAGGTTCATCACGCTCGCGCTGCCGACCCTGTAAGAAACTTAATGGCCTTATTGAAGAACCCCACATTTTAGTCTTTATGGAAAAACACGTCCAGGGTGTTTAACCCACAGATTAAGCGTACGGAGGATTTAATTCCTGTCATACCTGACTGTGCGTACTGTTTCAAGTACCAACGTGTGGGGATGGATTCCCTGCCTGTGGCGAGAGGTGTGATGATAGAATGTAGCCGTGGGCATCATCGAATAATTCATTTGCATTGTGAACACACACGACACACCATTACGCTAAGGCCACACGCTGTAGGCCGCACCTCACCGCATTACTCTGCACCGCACTGGCAGCCACACGAGCAGTGCGGCGCCACAATGTTCTTTCGGCACCGCTGCAGCACTGCAAGCCTAGTTGACGACAGTCTACATAAAACAATGGATCGGGAAAAACGTGTTCGAATCTACATAGTAGCAAACGAATATACTGGATCAAACTAATACGCGGTGCCGCTGCGGAGCCGTAGCGGCACCGCACTGCTTGCACCCCTCCCCGCCTCGTCTACCTCGTTCCCAAGTGCGGTGCACCTGCGGTGAGGCACCGGAGCAGCGCCGGACTCGCCTTGTGGCATACCCTACGTTTTTATATGTAGGAAGCCGTTACAGCATGGCTTTTCACCGCACAGTGTGGCCTTACGCTTATACAGGAGGTAAAAAACGCATAGTGATGCAATATCTCTCCTGAAGCTAAGCGGTCCCACACCTCTAGTGAGTACGGGATTGTCGACGGACCTCAGCGCCCGCCTTTGCAACGAGTCGAAAAAAGAAAGTGACATCAGTAAGTAGGTACCTACTCCATGTTAGGCCGGACTTGCGACTTATTTAAATATAGAGAAGAATTCTAAAATTTGCCATTGCATAGTGCATATCAGTATTATTTTTATTTCTATCGTACAATTTTGGATTCTTTTATAGTTCCAATTATTTACCACCATTAGCTAAAGTTAGCCACCAGAGTCAAAATAATTTTCTTCCATGTTGCCATATTCAAATTGTGGACGTGGATTAGGGATTTTTTACCTATCTTGTTGTAGCCACTGACAAATAACCTAAAAAGACTGAATTTTATATTGTTTTGTACGTAAATAACTAGTGAATTATTGTTAAAAAGTGCATAACAGAAACAGGCCCGCTCAGCGACGCGTATTCTGTAAGTACCTTTTTCGATTACTGCATATCTGCAATAAATTAGTGATCTGCAATACGCCTAACAATAAGCTTCACCAAGAGACTATTTTGATGGGACGCTATATCTTATCTAATCTAAATACAATAATATTACTCACGCACTTCATATTCATTGTAAATCTGTCTACGCGGAACATTGCGAGATATTACTTACGCTAGTCTTACTGGTCTTCCTATAAGTAGAGTAGGTCCTAAATATCAACATAAACCGGGAGAAACAAGATTTATGTATATTTGCAATAAAAATAAAATCCTACAGGAACCATGTAAAATATTTTAAGTAACTTAGTTGAAAGGCTGAGTAGATATTTCTTTTCATTTATTCAATATAATTAAATATAAAGTATACTTTATAAAATATAACATTTATTTACTTATACCTTTGTATATTTTTTATATATTCCTACCTACCTTCTACAATATTCACTTTTAAGTCAGTCAAGAAGAAGGCAGAAATAACTCTTATATTCATAAGTCTCTACTCTAATAAAATATAACTTTATTTGTTATCATCATTAATTATTAAGGAATTATACAATTAGATTATTTCCACTCCTAGAATAAATTCATAAAATTTTTGTGAATGTGTTGATACTCCATATATACAAAATTGTTATCCTACCTACTGATGCCTTTTTCTCTGCAGGCTAGGCAATGACAACAGCCCGTCATCTACTTTAGTCTTTCACACTTCATATACTTCCTCTTTTCATGCAAATCCACTGATACAAGTACTTTTGCCTTATTTGATTTGCTAAGGTCGACCCTGACCTGTTTGCCCAATTAGATGTACCTTTACATACATGCCCAATTAGATGTACCTTGTCATTCACTCAGTTACTTACTGATACTCACCTACTGTGTTTCAATCCTTTTATCGCATAAGGACAATCAAATTCTTCGATGTGTTGAAGATTAATCACAGTAATCTCGAATAATTTTAATAATGAAGATTAGCATGTCAGTTGTGTGAAGCTAGTTCACCCGTACTGCTTTACAGCATTGTGTTGATACTATAGTAAAAAAATGCGCTTCATAGGTATTCAAACTATTTTATTTCAGGGCATTACCTACAATTCATGCTAGATTACATTAAAACAATCATGAATTATTACGGAACCATTAAATTATGCAGTCTAGTTCGCCTTAATTTCAAGTATATTTTATTAAAATTCATGTGCTTGACATTTTTTGAATACACACACATACATATACTCAGGCTTATTTCTCTTATGGGTAGGCCGTAGATGGATGTCGGAATCGGACCGACTAAAACTGCATCCGGTTTTTGTCTCAATTACCAGGGTGTAAGAGCTTACCCAATGAGGCATTTCACTCACACCCTGACATATCCAGGGCCATCTTTGTTTGGTTGAATCAACTCTTATGATTCGTCCATATGGGACTTTCTTCATCTGCAACAAAGAGCGGATTCGGTCACCTTTTATTCAGCCAAACCATAACCCTGACCGTCAAGGGAACAGGGCCCCTTTGAATTTGCCGGACGGGATTAATGGAAGAAAAGGTTTTACTAAAGGAGAGCAGTCTATTTTTACCGATTTTACTTTTGTTGTGCAATGGGGTGTATACAGCCCTTCCAACATCCTTAAGGCCCAAGCAACTTGATCTGTCATCTGTAAGTCTGTGCACCTGCAAAAAAACAAAGGTCGAGGCTTTGGTGCAGGCAGTTGAGAGTTCAGACAGCAGGCGCTTCTGAAAAATTCAATTAAGGGTCATAGCAGACATAATATATCAACTGAGAAAGAGATTGTCAACATATCGCCTTTTAGCTAGGCTAAGTCGCTCTTACGGCTCGCTTACCGCTGATTGACCTAGCTGTCACCAGAACCCCGAATCTTGACTTTTCAAAATGAAAAGAGAAAGTCCAAAAGGCCGCCATTTGTACATTTTTCAAATGTTGTCCGTACATGTACAATAAAGATTTATCCTATCTTATCTTGGCTATTACCAAACTAAAACAATACCGCTTGGGCTTTAAACTGCAAACTTTGGAAGTTTTGCTACTATCTCATTAGTCATTATGCGATTTAGTCATAATGCGAAGTAGAGAAAACAAGATGAGAAGTTTTCACTGCACAGGTTTTTTATATTTTAGGCATTTACGAAGGGACCCGACGCAACTAGGAATTCGTTACAGGGATGGTGATGATGATAATGAGTTTTGTTTTGCAGGTGAAGAAATACCCCTAATGAAGACCTGTGCTGTTTTATACTGTGGTGATTTTAATTGAACAGATTATGAATTCTGTTTTAATTTAGTGTTAATTGAATTTGTAAAATAAAAATAATGGGCTAGCTGCTTTCATTTCCAGTTTATAAACGCAGATGTTTTCAATACGAATTATGTAGAGTAGTTGCTGAGAAAATTGCAAAAGCTGTTATGAATTTTGCAACACATAACATCTTTGCCTCGAGCTATCTTGCGATAATACGTTTAGAATACCACATTACTGAAGCTACACAATGCGCAGTTCCTATTTCTGTAGTCAAGGCTACCTGGAAATTAACTAGTCTTTAGGATAATTAATGCAGATTGTTGTTACAAGTGCTCGCTTTGGTACTCAATCCTACATTATGGCAGTGTTACAACAAGTGCAAATTATGATCACATTCATGAATAAATTATAAATTATGGGTTATAATAAATTCACATTCGAGGATAAGTATTGATTATAATAAATTCAATTTATTAATCATGGGAGTGCTTACTCTGTAAAAAGTTATCAGATTACTATTAGAGATGTGCCCCGAGCACGAATAACATTCGAATTCTTAACGTAAACGTTTCGAAGGAATGGAGCATTGCGATTGGTTCACAGTAGGCAGGCGGCCAATCGCATTGCTCCGTTCTCTGCATACGTTTACGTTACGAATTCAAATATTATTCGTGTTCGGGGTATAGAGCTGGAAAACCAAACTCATCCTTAAAGGTTGGGGAAATGGATGAAATGGCCCGCAGAAGCCGCGGATGGATCATCCGTCCCGTCATCCGGCGTTCTCCAAAATGAAATAATAATAATTAGAGATATCGGGCTATCCATACTTCCATACTAATATTATATATGCGAAAGTAACTCTGTCTGTCTGTATGTTACGCCTTCACGCCTTAACTACTGAACCGATCTTGATGAAATTTGGTACAGAGGTGGATTAGAGCTTAAGAACGGATATAGTCGAGTAACAAGCCAAATATAGAGGCGGGTGGAGAGGCAAGTAGAGATCGTTATAGGGGCGAGTGGATAGGCGTGTAGGGGTCAAAAAGAAAGTCGATTACAGGGGCGAGTAGATATGCGACTAGAGAAGCCAGTGGAGAGGCGAGTATGGAATCAAATAGAGTCCAGTAGAGAGTTGAGTAAAGAGGCGAGTGGAGAGATGAATGCATAGGCGAGTAGAGATCGAATAGAAAGTTGAGTAGAGAATCGAGTAGAGAGGCGAGTAGATAGGCGAGTGGGGAGGCGACTAGAGAAGTGACTGGAGAGTCGAGTAAAGAGGCGAAAATAGAATCGAGTTGATGGGCGAGTAGAGAGGCCAATCGGAAGCGAGTATAGAGGAGAGTACAGAGTCGAGTAGAGAGGGGAGTAGAGAAGCCAGTAGAGTCGAGTATGAATTCAAGTATAGAGGCGAGTAGATAGTCGAATATAGAGGAAAGTAGAAAGTCAAAAACAGAGGCGAGTAAATAGTCGAGGCCAAAGTTGAGTAGACAGGCGAATTTATTGCTGAATAGCGTCGGCTCAACACTAAGCGATAACTGACATCCACGCGGGCGGAGCTGCGGGCGAGAGCTAGTTTACCATATATTTTACCATTTATTATTTTGAGATGCCGATATTTGGCAACGATGAAAATGTTTTAGGATTACAAATGACGACCTCCTTCGAGTTCTTTTACTACGCATAACAGGCTAACGAATAAACAGCGAACGCAAGCTTTTCTCCCTTTGGTCGGCGTGGGCAAAAACAACAGCTCTGTGTTTGTCCTCAGGATACATTTCATACAGGCTCATTGTTAGGGATCTCTAATTTTGCGAATTAAAATTTGATTTGGACGGGTTGATGTTTTTACACAATCAGTCTAGAATGGGTGAACGGATCTGGGAAAACTTTGGCATAAATATAGACTGTCTGGATAGGTTCCATGTTTATAATTGTAAAAAGTATTATAAAGACTTTTAGAAGGCAGTACCATTAGCGTTTGTATCGATGCAAATGATGATCTGATGAATAAAATAATACACTTTTTTAAAATTCAACATTCGACTTCATTGGCGTCAGTGATAGTGTTCAAAGTCGCCAGCAAAAGCTACAATATTAGTAAACTGTATAAATGCAAGGTGTTATTATTTTAGCTACTTACGAGTTCCGACATAATTATGATAATATTATTCCGTTCCGCGTTACGGCGTTACTATTATATTGCCATGACTTTAGGTCCCTAACTTAATAGTTTTTTGCATTAGTTTACAGCAATTACTTGGGTTACTATTCTGCTATGAACATTACAGCACATTAATTTCATAAACAAATTTATTCTTAATGTTTAACTGACGTTGGTTTATTCACGGGATGCTGGGGAAATAAGTATTCGCGGTTTATGCTCCCAAATCTAGGGGGCGCGGGTGCCGGGTGGTAGGATGCGCCGGGCGGGCGGCGCATCCGCCCTGCGTCAGTGCCGTCAGTCGCCCGCCGCCGCGCGTTCGGCTGGCCGCCGACCCCCGTGTTTGTTCCTGGCATCACTCTATTATGGCCTGCGATTACTATAAAACGTAAATCTTGACATAAATACAACTACGATTAAATTATACTTGAGTGTTTAAGCATAAAATGCTGTAGAGAAATATTTAAAGAGAAGTTACATTGCCTTCAAAGTTTATTGCTTCGTGTTTGCAAATGAGATATTTATATTTTATAATTCAACGTTATAATTATGTTCAAAAGTTGCTGTGCGCGACCGACGAAAAAAATGAGCAAGAGTAAATCAAAATCTGAAAAAATGGATTCGTTGACAAAATCTGAACCAGTGCAGGAGAAAATTAAGCTAACGGAAATTGAGAGCAACAATAAACAGGAAACTGATCAATTACCACACTCGAATACAGAATCTGCGACAAAACAACATGTTAACGACCAACAAGAAGAGAGAACTAATGTAGAACTCTCACAATCCACTATTGTGGAAGAAGAAAATAAAGCTGATAAAAATGAAGAGGTGCTCAATGATTCTGTCAGCGAATCTGCAGACGACACTTTAGACCTCCCGCTTCCAAGTAGAGAAATATCCAGAAAACGGTATTCTGTTGATTATAAGAGGACGCGTCTAGATTTTAAGCGATTTTCCGTGGACTGTCGCCGTGATTCTGCCACGTTAGAAGAGTTAGCGCGACTCGAACAGGAACTGGCGCGGACCAACTTTGATGTGCGTCCTAGTGGACGCCGCAAATCTACCGGCATTTTAAAATCTACTACGAACAGTAGTAATGGCTTGTCTGATGAGCACCGGTCTAGCATTAAACAAGAGTCGGACACTGATGACGATGAAGTATTTGAGCAAAATGTTAGTAAAAGTGGAGAAGCCGAGGGTCCAAGGGAGCCGCCAGCAACTCCTGTTGGAAGGGATGAATTAGCATTACGAAGACACAGGTTTTTTTCGGATCTCGTGTGTGCTGCACGTGCTGCTGTAGAACATCGCGTACGTTTCGATCCTCTTGGCCCTATTGTCGCAGAATCAGGTAATAATAATAATGAAACCATATTATACTTATTAGCTGCAACTTGCATGTTGATCACAATAACTACCTTATTTTCGTTTGCTAAAATTACACCTTATAATAATAAGTCCCTACAAAAAAAAAAACACGTCAAAACGAGCCGCTAAGTAATAAGCCGAAATAAACAGACATTATGTATATTGAAATACAATAATTAAAAAGTTGTAATTAAATACATTACAAAACAGACATGTTTTTGTCATCATCATCATCATCATCATAGTGATGATATCTTAGTTGGGCTGCGTCCATTTTCCGGTACCAAAAATAAGTAAACAATAATACTCTCGACGTCTAAGGCACCATGTAAATGTAAACATAGGTTAACATGCTTGAGTTCAAGTATACGGATAAATATACTTAGATAGTTACATTTTCTTATTACATAAGTTTATACAGAAACATTATACGTAGACAAACGGAGATGTCTAAAGTAATTAAATGAATGAAATAAAGTAAGTAAATGTACTACTTCCTGAAATTAGTTCATTCAACCTAGCAAACAACTCTTTAGCGTTTTAATATTAAGTATAGATTCAGCTAATGCTATAAAATTACCACAAAAACGGGATCTCTGTCAGTTCGTTGTCGGCATTTTATGCAAAACAAATCTCTCATTCTGTGTGGAGTTTACTTTACTCTGCATTCTCAGCATGGCGAGGAAACCTTGTATCTCTCGAGCACAGATTTGATATATACAGAATTTTATCTTCATATAAACGGACGAAATGCGAGCCATACATACGCGCCTCGATTTGGTGTGCGCCCGGCGCGCAACCAGTCGAGACTATGCCGCAGCACAGTGTATTATTTTGCCTCAGTAGCGGTCATCCTCATCTTTTTATGTCTGACGATAGATAACTACCTAACTAAATTTGTAGTAAAACTCCAAATAATTTATCTCTCATAGTTTTAGAGAAATTGAAGAAATCGAGAAAAGTCCATAGAAACCATAAAAACCATTTATCTCTTTTGTTGTTCGTTCTTATTCACGGATTTTTTTTTGTATGATTCTGTTATAATTTAGGCACCGATTTATGAAAAAAAAGAAACCTTATCTCGTCTATTTTAGCGAGCATAATTTTTTTAATTATTATTTCATTTAATTTTTAAAAGACGCATCCCTTGCCGGTCGCATTTTTTTTTAGTGCCTAATTGTTAATGGTGGTTATTACTACTACCACAAAAATAATCAGACGCTACCAGTACAGGACAGCTGTGATATTCAATCTTTAAGTTTTGAGCTAGGGTTGTCTCTCGTCGTCTATGGTAGATATAGTTCAGTTTGGTCATTATATTTTTTTTATTTTTCAGTCTGCACTACTTATCTACTTACTATTATGACAAGTACACTACATTTCAGTAAAATAATAATAACAATAATAATAATAATTCTTAAAAATATTTTTAAAAAATATTTAAAATGTAATTGATATATATTTAAAACTGAATAAAGAGAATAATAATTCTAAATTTATATAAAAAGTGAAAAACCTTTATTAAAAACCAAGAAGTAGTTCTGTCGTTACTTCAAAAATAGTTGAACCTGAAATTGATAAAATTCAATAGACCACCTCTGAGGTATGAATCAAAGAATCAATTTCGTTTATTCAGTTTAGGCCCATAGAGAGCACATAGGAACGTCATTTTTTACAATTATCTCTAGAAATATTATAAAAATATAAAATATTATATAAAGTAAATAAACCATTTGAAAATGATTTTTTTGCTGGTTGGGTAAGTTGTTTCTACTGAGAAGTGTAACTGTAACAAACTGAATAAAGTACCATACCTTAAATATATCGTAACCATGATTATCTGGTCTAAGATTTATACAAATGTTGCGCAATGTTGATGTGAGGGTGCAGTGTATGGTCGTTACCGTTATCGAAAATTATTAATGGATCATTTGTGGTCAACTCCACCTATTCAAATTGAATTATCTGATTCAGAAGGGTAATACTGAACATTATCAGTTGACAACTGATAATGTTCAGTATTACCCCTACTTCTAATAGAGAAAAAACTTTCGAGAGTAAAGGCATCTTCGGTTTGCGACGTTTATTGTGGGACAATGTTGATAAGTATGGATCGGATGATTCGAGTCCACGGTGAAATAATCGTATTTTTTTTCTTTACAATTGTTCCTCGCTAAACTTAATCGTTTAACGGTGAGAGCGCGCTCAGCTGTGTATACTATATAACCTACCTAACATATTTATTATATAACTAAAAATTAAAAATAAAACAAAACAGGTACAGAAATAAAAAGTAAAACAAAATCTAGTAAAGTGATAGTAGTTTTCCGATCTAACTAACGATCATAACGCCAAAATTGGTTTCTGGATTCCCCGGTTTATGTTATTTTTACCACGTTGCCATTCGCAAGAGACATACATACACATGTCTGCAACGTCTTACAAATATTTGCGAAAATTTAAGAGTTCAGCAATATCTCAGCAGTAGAGGGGTATCACTAAATCATGCCACAATTTTAAGTCAATCTAACTCTATCTTAACCGTCAATCTAAATATTATAAATTTCGAATAAAATTGTATTTTTTTATGACAACCCTATTTCCATAGAAATTATAAAAAAACTTAGAAACGTCATACCTCAGCTGTCCTGCATCGAAAATAATCAAAAATTTGTAAATAGGAAGCTACAATGCTAGAGTGTATTTGCCAAGTGAAAAAAATGCGACCGCCAACTAGAAAATTTTCCATTTAATTTTTTCTGAAATTTCTAAAATATTTTTTTTTTTCGTGTTCCAGGTCATTTGCAGACCTGTAATTTTAACACTCAATTATGTATATATTTCGCCATTTATTAGTAATTTTAACTATGATCAATTTTAATAATTTCGCGCTAAATCTGTAAAAATCTTTTAGACAAAGTTCAATGACCTTTCAAGAAAAGCTACATATTTTAAAAACCAAGCAATATTGTTAATCTTGTGTGTCATAGTATGCTGTATTATGATTATATGCATCGAAATTGGCTATAAAAGGAGGATGTCCGCTACTGAGGCAAAATAATACACTGTGCGCAGAGACGAATGAACGGTGTCTCGTTTTTTAAACAGTAACTGCGCGAACATAAATTCATCCATCCATCCATCCATACTTTCGCGTTCATAATATTAGTAGGATTTTACGTACTAGTGGGAAGGTAGTGTAGGTACCTACGTAATTTGTGTCTTTTTAATAGATTTTCTTTTCTAATCCCTAAAAAAGGCCTGGATTAATAGAAACAGTCAAGGACACGCGCACCGAACAATAAGCGTGCCATCCGTTTCGTTTAAGTGCGAACGCTAAAACACAAGCGGATGCGGACGCGGGTGCCCGCGTCGGACGTCCGCCGCGGGCAACGAGTCCGCGAGCGGGCACCCGTCGCGTGCGTCCGTCTCATTTAGCGCTGCCAGTATAATTTTGATCTCGAGCGTCTACAGTTGTGTCGAGTAGATTACCATGGATTATTTGCTTATTTATTATTTGGCAAAGAGACGTATGCGTAAACAACGTCGACTACCTAACCTGTTCGTGACAAACAGGCTACTCAGCGGAGAATTCGTAACCAAATTTTCGAAGTTGAGGGACAATGAAAACGAATTTTACAAATATTTAAAATTAAGTACAAAGACATATGATGAATTATTTTCAATTCGATTATTATACGCTCTGTATCGATGTTCATGATCGTACTTATATCTAACCTCCGACGCGTGTGACCGTAGCATCTAGCGGCGCTCGACTGATTTGTTGAAACCAACCCGCGAGCGGGCGACCGTCGCGTGCGTCCGCGCCGTGCGCCCGTCGCCCGCCGCGCGTGTTACAATCCGTCGCCCGCGTCCGCGCTCCGTCGCACGCGCCTGCGCTGCTCTAACTATTTTTCATTGAGCGTCCGCCCGCGGGCGCCCGCGCAAGTTTTAGCGTTCGGCCTAAACGAATTATGCTTATACTTGAAAACGTACTTAGCCGCTTGTAGAAATAAGCTTAAACTTTTCGTTATATTGTGTTTAAACGGCCACAACTTAGGTAAACTTGTGTTTATATGGCACTTTTCTACAGTATACCTTAGTGTTTAATGACTAACTAAACTAGATAGAAAGTCAAAGTAGACAGATGTAATTCATCAAAACATCGGGTGCAGGATCAGGGAGAAGTCGGGCGACCCCCGCGCCGGATCGTACCTGGTGCAGAGGCTGGCCATCGCCATTCAAAGAGGCAACGCAGCTAGCGTGATGGGCACTTTCGCACCGGGTACGGGTCTGGGCGCACCTTTATTTTAAGGACGAGCACGGAGACGTGTAATTTTTGTCTTTTTTTTATATTGTGACATTTTACTGTATAATTTTGATGAATTAAATAATACCTTAAAAGCTTCAGTCATTTTAGTACTGATACTAATAAACTTTTATCTTTTAGACTTATCTTGTTTATTTTTATTATATTTTGAAAATCATAGTATCAAGAAGAGGAAATTGTGTGTTTTTACTTTAGTTAAAAAAAAGAGGTCTAAGTAAGTTCCGAAAAAAAGAAATCTAGCAGAAATATATTTTTCACAATTTTTTCAAAATTTGACGCCTGTTAGGCATCACGTCGGCGTTAGTCCTACGTCCAAAGAACGCCATTACCCGAAGGTTAAGTAACTAACCGAATGGAGGGCAGTAAGTCATGACTGTACTGATGACAGAACTTATTGTTGTTGACAATCTTTATTATTTGTATATACGACGCGAGCACGGCGAGAAAATCGATTCAGTTGGCTGTTTTCCAAGAAAGCAGTTATCTGTCTGCGTGGCAAACTCAGCTTTCTGGAAATTCAACACGCAAAATTTTAAGACGTGATGTTATCTTTCATCTTACTAGCATCCGACATTACCTAAAAAACCCACAAAATATATGATGCTGTCTTAAATTTTGGTTTAAATTACGAATTTCATCGAATCATTGGACAAACATGCATTCCAAACAGCAAACGTAGTGAAATTATGTATTATTATTGGCTGTTATTTTACGAATTTGCAAAGAATGCTGCAATGCTGCAATTTTTCATAAAATAACAATGTGGAATAATAAAGAAAATAGAATAACACTATCAACGTGCGTTTCTTTTTTCTATAATCCCAGGTTCTTTAAGCAGGGTGTAAAAAAGCATCTGTCAGTACCACCAAACTAAGACCCACCATTTCAATTGATAGTATTTGGAAAGGAACCTTATTTTTTTTAATTACACCTAAGCTGTTAATCAGGTAATCAGGTAGGGTGAAATCAAATTGACGGGTTGAACATAAAAGCTCTGAATGATAACGTGACGAAGTACCAAGTCGAGACCTTCATGTTTATTTTCATGTGCTGTTTGCGTTAGTGTGCATTTGTCAGAGGATACAATTTAAATTTTTAAATATCCTCGGGGGGTTTCAAAATGAAATCCTTTGTGGGGTTTCAACCCCTATTGTCATGGCCGCCATTTTGAAAAAGGGGGTTGAAAACGCACACACCAAAAATTTAGTAACATTTTTACAACTTTTGACGAGAAACCCCGGACCATTTTCGACCGACGAAAAAAACAGAGGAGGTTCTCAAGTCGACGCGTATTTTTTTATGTATGACTTACGCATAACTTTTTACAGAGTAGTCCGATTATGATAAAAAAAGAGGGGTTGCGCTCCGGGAATGCCGGCAGAAGTGAAAACTTTTTCTTTCTTTCTTTCTTCGTTATATACAGAGAATAAGATAAAAAGAACATACCATACCATACCATACCTATAATATAGCGCCAATCATAGAACCTATCACTAATTTTCTGTCAGAAGAAATTAATGAAATACAAAAAGAAAAAATAATCACAAAAAGTAATAAATTACAAATAGAAAAAATAATCACAAAAAGTGTCAGAAGCCCAGGTTCGAACCCGGTACTATCTGAAACCATAAGGACTTACAGTCGAAGCGCCTACCGCTAAGCTACGAAGCTTCTTAGCGTACCTAACAAAATAAACAATCTGTAGCTAATGTTGTATGACGTCAGTCGTCGGTTACGGTTCAAAGGTCAAGTGATCCTGACGCGAGTTTAACACTTTTTACCCATCCAACGCCGCTAAAGAAGTTTTCACTTCAAAAATTATTAGAAAGAGTATATCCCGAAGTTGGTCCAAATTTGAAAATAAACATCCAACCCTAAGGGTAGGAAAACAGGGGATGATTGATTGTTCACTCACTGATTGTAAGGTATGACCACGCATAACATTTTACAGAGTAGTCTGATTTTCATAATTCTTTTTTTTATTGGAAAGAGTACACACCAAAGTTGGCCCCATGTAAATTTTAAAAAATCTAACCCTAATGGTAGGAAAATAGGGGGGACTATGTTAGTCACAATCACATTTGAAGCCTTCACCTCGGAGTCAGGGGTTAGCTTTTCCAATCTAACTGCGTGTTTGGCTGACCTTCGACATTTTCCGTGAAGCGACTGCAATGTGACCTCCACAACCCATTGAAAATATTGAAGTATAGTAATTAGACCAGTTGTTGGACTTTTTAAGGCTCCAACTATCCGTAACGACTGCTATAGATGTTCGTATGTCAACCGAGACCGATGTCTTAACGTGCTCTCCGAGGCAGTGAATAAGTATACAGCAGTTGCCGTCATTAATTTGGAGTAAAAAATGGCAAACAATCACGTTTGTTATATTATGGGAATCCACCTCAAATATTTATTTTATTCTGATTTTAGATTTGTTGTTGTGCAGCAAAAATACGTCATCTATAAACATTTCTACTGTCTAACTATCACGGTTCATTTTATAGATATAGCCTAGTGGCAGATGGACAGACTAAGTATATATTAGTAAGAGGGTCCCGTTCCCAGAGTCAGGGTCCCGTAATACGTTATCTAAAAAAGACTTAATGGCGATAACCGATATCCACGCGGGCGAAGCTGCGAGGGAAAAGCTAGTATACTATATTTATTACCCTTAACTCTTCTAACAACAGATCATTAAAAATTTAGGTATTGAAAGTGCAAAATTCTGATCTATTCTAGGTATTTCGGTTATGGTCCGTCATTTCTATTTCTATGCTTTAGCTTTATAGTGGCAAACATTATACAGGGTGTATTTTTGAAACGGGGCAGTAAGGGCAAGTATCTTAACCGTTGCAGTTACAGCAAAACGTTCTTAAAAGACCTTCCCTAACTTTTTGGGACATTTTGAACTGCATTCACAGATTTAGTAAAAAACTTACAGTTAGCAAAAAAAATGCAAAAAGTTCAAATTTTTTTTTTTATGCCAATCGATTCTATTTCATGTGGGGATCAAAAAACTCTATGGGACCATTTTAGCTTTCAGTACTAGAAAAGACAGAAATCGCCAAAGACCTTTCCCATACATTTCGTACGTAAATATGATAAATCAACTCGAAACTCATAGGTCAGGTAAAATTTTGAACTTTTTTAGATAAAAAAAAAACATTTAAACATTTAAGAAATTGGTTTATGAAATAAATTGCTCAAAATGATTTCCATTTTCACGAATACATAAGTCTATCCTTTTTTGCACTGAACGAATGGCGGCTAATAATGTTCTGGGATGAATATTAAGTAAAATGGTCATTAATGCATCCTTGAGCTCTTGAACACTGGCGTACGTCGTCTTATACACCTCGTTTTTTACGAAGCCCCATAAAAAAAAATCAAGTGGTGTTAGATCGGGGCTACGAGGTGGCCACTGTGTTGGACCATGTGTACCTATCCACTGTGTACCGAATAGGTGGCTCAAATTGGAACGTGAAAGGTGACTGTTATGTGGCGGAGCACCATCTTGTTGAAAATGAACTTTTCGCAATTCCGACAGGGGCCATTCGTACATCTCGTTTTCAAGATGGTGTAAAATGACTTCATTATACATGGCAGAGTTCAGTTTCCCTTCATAAAATTCCACCATTATGACTCGATTGGACATTATACCACACCAACAGTTGAATGAGAAGCGAACCTGATTATGACTTGCCGTAACTCTTAGTGGATTTTCTTTGGACCAATAGTGGTGATTTTTTCTGTTGTACATACCGTTATTGGAAAAATTCGTTTCGTCTGACCACAGTATGTAATTTAAAAATTCATGATCTCTGCTTATTTTTCCTCTTAGCCATCTGCAAAAAGTAAGCCTTCGAACATCATCACCCGGATGTAACACTTGAACTATGCGCCCATATCGATAGCACTTGTAGCCGTATTTCTTCCATATCTTTATCACAAGGGAGTGGGATACACCTACTTCAAGGGCGACTTGCCTGGACGATACCTCTGGATATGCTTCGACATAAGTTAGAACCGCAATCTCCGTGTCCATGTCCACACGAGGCTGCCGCTTTCTTTTGAAAGAACCCTGCAATTCCAGGTTTTTCAAAAGATTTGTAATAACCTTTCTTGTTGGCACATGCCGCAACGGATACTTATTGCGGTACCACACTAATGCAGCTCCCGCATTTCGATTATTGACAAAATACGCTTCTAATAAGTCAATTTTTTCACGATTAGAAGACATTTTAGCGAAAATCCTTAATTAATAACTCATACGAAGTTTCTCAGCTGAAACTAAGAATAACACACAGATTTTCGAATCAAATTCGAAATTTGAGGGTAAAAATTCTTTTTATTTACTTTACAGTCAATTCTACCCACTTCCTGGCCATAACAAAAAGTTAGACCATCGTAGAAATTTGTTTCTGTTGCCGAAATGTATGGGAAACGTTTTTGGCGATTTCTGTCTTTCCTAGTACTGAAAGCTAAAATGGTCTCATAGAGTTTTTTGATCCCCACATGAAATAGAATCGATTGGCATAAAAAAAAAATTTTGGACTTTTTGCATTTTTTTTTGCCAACTGTAAGTTTTTTACAAAATCTGTGAATGCAGTTCAAAATATGTCAAAAAGTTAGGGAAGGTCTTCTAAGAACGTTTTGCTGTAACTGCAACGGTTAAGGTACTTGCCCTTACTGCCCCGTTTCAAAAATACACCCTGTATAAAACACAGTGATGATAGCAATTTTAGTGTCGTTCGAATGGTTTCACTGATTCAGTTACCTACTGCATGTGGTCAAGTGGTACGAGACTCCAACAGTCCTATAGGGCCCTACCAAAGCCCAAATCCCAGGCCCAAATTGAGTCATTCTTTTTTGTTATGTTCGTTATTAATCAAGTCAAGGTCCTTATGAAAGAAAATTTTGGTAATGTAGGCACACTAGGTACTAAATTGAATTGAGGCGAAGTCAGGGCGCACATCTATCTATCCATCAATCAATCAGCCTATTGCAGTCCACTGCTGGACATGCGCTATTTCTGCCGATCCTCCGCCTTCCGCATCTAATCTGTCCCAGTCACCTTTTTTAGGTCTTCAGTCCATCTGGCTAGGGGTCATCCTACCTTCCGTTTACCTTCTAGCGGTCTCCACTCTAGGCCTCGTTTCTTATAGGTACTTAACAAGATTTTTATAGATATAGTTATTTATTGATAACTAGATATTTTACAGGAGATATTGCACTAATTGTGTAACACAGGGCAATTCAATTAAGATGTAAATCAATTTATTGCCACTGGCTCACTATGCCTAACTGTTTTATGATATCAATATCGAGTCACTTAGATAGATGTCGATGGGTAATTGTATTGCTCCTTAACCAAATTGTTCTATGTAGGTACTTAAGTATAGTCAATAAGAGGAGAATGTAACAAATATGCCGAGAGAGAACACTCGATTACGTTCAATAAGTCCTCCCTACTGAGTAATATAATAAAATAACAATTTCAATCAAAAGTTTACCATCAATATTTACTCCCGTCTCAATACTGCGCTGTGTAATTGTTTGCATGATTTTGCATTTGTTCGATATATAAGCATAATTAAAACATGAATTTTAATCATATCTGATTTGCTTGCTGTATTATTACTTGCATTCACAAAGTTTTATTATCATTAGTAAGTCCGGATGTTACGTGCAGATATAGAAAATAAATATATATCAACTGTATCTGACAAGGTCCTAAATCATAATAATATTGTCGGGTAGAGTTTATGTGAATAATAATAATACAGAAATTAACTTAAGCATCTATATTCCCTCAACCTTCTAAAATATGAATTGCTGAACATTCGCCAAATTTTCAAATTGTTATCAGGTTCGCTAAACACCGGATTCACCATGTACCAAATGGTAGAAAGATAGACAGAGGTCTCTCTATTGAAGATGCCTGTGTCTAGCAGTGGACTGCAAATAGGCTTATTGATTACCTATATTTGTCTACGGTAATAAGTAGGCTCAGCAGAGTTGGTGGACGACATGACGGTGACACAACTGGCATCACCTGTGTAAGCATCCAGCTTTTCACTGTTGAGTTGTGTGTTTTAAGTCCTCAATAATGAAAAATAATAAGCTGAACTCGCTTTTACTATATTTCACCATATTATAAGCTTGATAACGAAAATATATTCGTGTAACAAAAGCCCTACAATATTTTAATGAAGACAGATGTTTGCTCATTATCTGAGCTGTGCTATTTATTACGATAAGAAAATATATTTTCCATCATAAATAATACTGAGTGTCAGTAGGTATACCTAGATAATTTAAGAGAATAAGATTGTGGTGAAAAAATATATCTGGTGTAGGTTTTTAGGGTTCCGTAGCCAAATGAAAAAAAACGGAAGTCTGTCCGTCCGTATGTCACAGCCACTTTTTTAGAAACTAAGAACTATGCTGTTGAAACCTGGTAAGTTTATTTTGTGAACCGCCTTTACTGAGTTCTGTAAGTAGGTACATATTTTACATACTTCAGCACTAGAGTAAAGCCCAGAACGATTTTATTCCTCTAATCCCTTACTTACTTCTTTATTACAAAATATGGACCATCAAAAATCTGAGTTTGAATTAAACCACGTATATTTCACTAGTCAAAATCCGTTCGGGTCCGGCAAAGTGTTTTAGAACTTTTTGAAAGGCCGCACGGAGTTTGGAAAAACGATGGCACACGTCTGAAGGTGATTTTCCACCAGAGGGGCGAGACGAGACGAGGCGAGGAGAGAATTGAAATTTGTATCGCAAATTTTCAATCCTCTCCCAGCGTATCTTTGGTGGAAACAGTGTGGATTGACGAGAATATGCGAGGCGTGAATTGAAATATTTGTTTGTGCAAAAATGAATCGTATTGGTTCCGATATAGAGTATACATCACCTTCAAGGTGATTTTCCACCAGCGTGGCTAGGCGGGGCGAGGCGAGGAGAGAATTGAAATTTGTATAACAAATTTTCAATCCTCTCCCAGTGCATCTTTGGTGGAAACAGTGTGGATTAACGAGAACATTGACGCCTAATTTTTGTCCGGAGTTTTCGGCATTGACGCTAGAATAAAGTTATATCGAGCATTGTGTGTGAGCTGTCTAAAATACATTTATATATGAAGCATATGGGCGGCGGGGCGCGGCGGTCACGCGCGAGCTCGCGATGGCAATTTTTAGTGGAAAAGGGTCAGTGCGATTTCAATTCTCTTCTCGCCTCGTCTCGTCTCGCCCCTCTGGTGGAAAAACACCTTTAGAGGGGGTAAGACCCTTTATTCCCAGATCTTCACTTTCCCAATTTTGCACATGGTAAATTTTTCACATTCCCTGATGTCTACCTTCTCAATTTTGTACATTTCCAGATCATCACATTACCGAATATTCACATGTGTGCCATGTTACTGGGACTATTATAGTAAGGTTTTATCTCAGAGGTATATTCCCGAAGAAGTAGCTCATCAGAGATATACAGGCGTAAATATATACTAACAAGCTTATTTATTAAAAGTACACAAAATATTTTCGCTATGAAGTTACGTAATTACGCCTGGCACTGGGTTTAAACAATTTGTTTGAAGGAATTCCTTTGAGTGGTACAAAACAATTAACTTTAAGCGATTTGAGTCGACGGATCATGGAGATTATGTTAGCTAGGTACATAAAAAGTCCTAAACTTTGTAATTTAAATACGCGAGCACCAGTTGCTGGCTTGGAACCGCCTTGAATATAATTTTAGAATTGAGGCTTTCTAGACATTAAACGCATAATAATTCTACTGTTTTATCCTCGGAAACCAATAACTGCGTAATTCATATGTACCTAATTGCTTTATTGACAGGTAAAATTCTTGATAGTATAAAAAAGCGGCCAAGTGCGAGTGGGACTCGCCCATGAAGAGTTCTGTAGCAGCAAGTAACTTATTATAAAAGTTCTTGTAGTTCGTTGTAACTTTTATATTTGAGTTAATTGAATGAAAGGTAAATTGCGGTTTACGATGATATAGATAGATGATAAAATGATATTAGAAACCTCAATATCATATTTGAAGACCTATCCATAGATGTAATAAACTTAGGCCCCGCCTACTTTGCACTAAAACACTAATTATTCAAAAACTATAATCTAGGACTTATAGTTTTTGAGTAATTAGTGTGTTAGTGCTCTGGTTGGTACCCGCAGAATTGTCTCGGCGAGCTTCTCCCCCACACATATGGGTTTCATGATATATTTTTTTTGAGTTTCAATTCTAAGTATGGGGGAACCCCCAAAATTTATTGATTTTTTTTGTTGTTGTGCGAAAATCTTAATGTGGTTCACAGAATACATCTACTTACCAAGTTTCAACAGCATAGTTCTTATAGTTTCAGAAAGAAGTGGCTGTGACATACACATACATGACATGACGAATCCATAAGGGTTTCATTTTTTGCCATTTGGCTACGGAACCCCAATAAGTCATTATAACTTTTGTTTTATATACGCCGACCCACATATTCCAGAATGTGACGGCAGGGTGTATTATTTATCCGCATTTCACTCACTATGTTTGGTTCCACCACGCATATACCAAAGAAGTTCCCTACTTGCTAGGTACGTGGTGCGTGCCAAGCTCATAGAAAATCTTAATTTTGTAGGTAGTTAACTAACTTGAGACCTCTTCATCTCTTGTACAATAAGTCTCACTTGCCAGCCGTACCTACTTGCCGCGGTATTCAATACCAGTGACAAGAAATTAAAAAAAATAGTAGAATAACTCCTACAAAAAGTTCACTTTTATAACACTTGCCAAAATTTTTGAAAGGTGCCCTTTGTGGACTAGGCTTGGTGCTATCTACGTAGGTGCTATTCAGCTGGGTGTTCCAACTGGACTATATTATTATACTCACTTAACTATAGGGGTGACACATTGTATGCCTTTTCCAAGCCACTACGAAACAAATCTATTCATATAGGTACGACACATAGAATCGATTTTTATTTATGCAAATTGCCATACTTAAGTGGTGGTTACCTTGAATTGTACTTGTAGAATACAGAGACATAGAATCAGCCTTGCTGTGCTTTGAAACCTTTGTTAATCAGTGAATAGCAGAGGTATTGATGACTGATTTTAATATTAATCAGTGTGAGTCATTAAGCAACTGAATCAGGTCATTTGGCTCATTCTTGCTTAATACTTATTAGCTGGAAGCAGCAGCACTTCTCTCATAGAAAGAAATAGACTTGTTGTCACTTTCATTTGTCAGGATACACCATGAAACGGTTTAATAGTCCTCATATACCTACAGACAAGCACACGGCCCACCTGATGGAAAATGGTTACCGTGGCCTATGACGTGTACAACATCATGGGAGCTATACTCGTGCTGCCGACGCTTTAAGAATAGAGAGTTTCTGTGCCGTTAGTGCAGAAGACAAAGCAAATATAAATATACCAAAAATATTTACCTATATAAAAAAAAAAATCTTCATGGTAGCGTTAATCCCCAGTCGCATCCGAAGCTTTCACTTCGTAGTCTGTGGTCCGCTTTTTTATGCTAACCTAACCTAACCTAACTGCGGGTTTGGCTTAACTTCGATATTTTAAGTGAAGCGACTAAAAAATTTATTTAAACAATTATATTAAGAAGTATGTCTATTTCAAATGCAAGATGATAACACGTATTTGTTAATATAGTTTTAGGAAACCAGTTGTGATCATGGGTAACCGTTAAACTGATTTTTTGGGGTAAGACACCAATGTCACATTTGACGCCAAATGAAACTATAAAGTTCTTAGTAACGTACCTGCAATGGCCTACATACGATAGTAGTTTCATACGTAGTAATCTTTTTTAATTCCATCCAACAAATCTTTTTTGGGAGTTGTATCATTAGAGTACCAATTGGGATTGTAACCCGAAATTATTTGATTAGAGTACTAAATTAGATAACTATATATTTTGTTTCCAGCCGTTTGTATAACATAAGCCCATTTTGTCCTGAATTAAAAAGTATAGGTACAGTCGACAAATGAGATACGGTTGCACTTTTTAATATAAAGTTGTATGTCAAGGTGCAACCGTTATCTCCACTGTCGACTGTAGCTACTCAATCATTTAGAACCATTTTCCGGAATTTATGTAACCTATAAAGTATCGTACAAATTATAATAGGGTAAACCTTCCAATAAATACTTGATGCATGCAGACTGTTGTGTGTCAAATCAATAGCGCAGAACTCCTTTTGGTTGGATGGAGTTTTGAACAACATTAAATATTCACATGCTCGGTATCACTAATTGGATTCGACTTGATGTTCTTTATAACTTATATTGGAGTTCGTAGCTCTTGTCATTATTTATGAGTCCAATGTCATTGTTATGAGTCATGGCCGATAACCTAGTATCGGTTGATGCGGTGCTCTTAGTCTAGGTAACTAGTTTGTAGTAGCTACAGTTTTTAGAGACCGTTTGGCCGTCACCCGTTTCTGAATCATCGTCACACATCCGTCCGCGCTGATCTCAGCGATCGTGAGTATACTTACTCAGTATCCGACAACGCACGCGCATGTTTACACGCATTCTGCTTTTATTAACAGTGCATGAAAAACAACGGTTTAGTGCTCTGAAAGTGTTTATGACTGTGCAATTATTTTCCGTACGGATCTTCAAACTGCATAACCGGTAAGGAGGAATGCCTGGTTTATATAATATTATTGTGAATTCTCTACAAAATACAGTGTTCACGTTCTCAAATGAAAACGATCAGAGTAAAACGTGTGAAAATTTGCCATTTTTATTAATTACGCAATTTCATTTTCTCCTTGCTTTGATAAACCTTTATCAAGATATCAAAATGGTTGAAATTCTAATAAAAACAATAACATGTATGGCCGGATGTCATGCCAACCATGTCATTGAACTTCATCAATACTTAGTAGAAGCTATGGCGAGCCCGGTAGAATACATGAATTGAATTAAAACTATTGCTTATAATTTGCCTTCAAAATATTTATAGTCTTTCTTTATTATCCCAGCCTAATATTACAATGAAAATCATGTTAAATATAAAACCTATGGTGCATTTGAGTATTACCGATAACGCCGGTCGCCCGGTTGAATACCTACTTATCGAAATAGTAGAATAGAATAACAAATGTACGGGAAAAACATGCATTATGACATTTATGACGCTTATGACAGTCGTAAATGTGACTCAATCGCATATTGACCTGTCAAGTCAGTTGTCTAGGGGGTCTTCGCTTCCATTCACTTTACCATAGGGTTTACTTTACTTATATGCTCATTACTCCAAAAATATCAATGTAAGCATTATATAATTTTACTAGCTGTCGCCCGCGGCTCCGCCCGCGTGGATGTCGGTTATCGCGAATCGGACTATAATTTGAGATTTAAACTAACCTTCCGCCCCCCATGAGCGCGGGCCTGAGGGTGACGGGTGGAGCCACCCGTCACCCTAGCAGAAGCAGGCCACGGCGGCGGCGCGCATCGTAGGACGATGCGCGCCTCCCCACACCGGGGTTGAGTCGGGGACGGCGTGGTCCCCCACCTCCCGAGGAGGGCCAGACCGAAAGGGATGGCCCTGGGTCAGCCGGGGTGCGAGGGATATGTCGCAAGACAACCTCACCTCCGGCCTAGCACCACGACCCACAGACGGCGTGCGGTTTAGTCGGTTCGAGTCCGACATAACCTACCCCTCCGCCTCCGGAGGGGCGGGTATCCGTGGGGATTTCCCGCACGTAAAAAAAAAAAAAAAAAAAAAAAAAAAAAAAAAAAAAAAAAAAAAAAAAAAAGGGTTTACTTTACTTATATGCTCATTACTCCAAAAATATCAATGTAAGCATTATATAATTTTACTAGCTGTCGCCCGCGGCTCCGCCCGCGTGGATGTCGGTTATCGCGAATCGGACTATAATTTGAGATTTAAACTAACCTATCTCTCAAGTTGGATCGAACTGCACATGGTGTGCGAATTTTATTATAATCGGTTAAGTGGTTTAGGAGTCCATTGAGGACAAACATTGCGACACGAGATTTATATATATTAAGATTATCACACAATGTACATATTAGAAGAGCTTCCAAACACAACTTTTGTAAACAATAGCTATCACGTAACTTTGGTTATTGTTAGTACTGATATTTCCGGCATTTTATGGCAGATAAATAAATTCAACACACACCACATTAAAGAGTCAATAGTAGGTTATATTCTTTTGAATCTTTGGACAGTTTAAATATGAACACAAAGTCTCTACCTCAGTTAAAGAGTCAATTACTAGCCGCCAAAATTTCAACCAGGAAATACTTCCATGGTTCGGCAATCAATTCCATCCGCCATTGTTCGCGTTATAACTCTACTGATGTAAAAAAAATATCTTTAACTAGGTGCTATTTGGTTCCCAAATGCAATGGCAGAGGATATTGACAGGTGTAACACAAAATGTGTGCCGCGAGTTCACAAATATTCCGTGCGCAAATAATTTTCTCAGTTGCTATGTCAGTAATTATTGATATATATAACCTACCAATGACTTTCGAAAAAAGAAAATCCCGCCAAAAACATTTTCATGTAAAAATGTTGCCAAGACGAGTTTACATAGCTTACCCTGTGAAAAAGTTATCAGATTTCGTATAAAACCAAGCTCTAAAGACTGCACGCTCTAAACCTAAAAGCTCTACACTACACCTTAGGTTTAGAGCGTGCAGTCTTTAGGGAGTTCATTTATTTTTGTAAGTTGGTTAAAAATTATGACGTACGTATGTTTTATTTGTTATAATATTTTAATTAATTTTAACTTATGTAGCACTAGTGTAAGTCTCATATACGAACTTCCACCGTAGTAGGTAATCTGTGCTACCACCTATTCCCAGGGAATAGGTTACGTTAGTTTTTTTTTTTTAAATTTGTTTGTTGTCTAGTAAGATTAGCTTACATACAAAATTTCAGCTTTCTAGGCCTTCAGGAAGTACCCTAACAATTTTGATGATCAGTGAGTGATGAGTTAGTGACGAAATTAAGGGTTTTGAGACATTAATAAAATCTTAAGTATAATAGCTACGACATTCAAACTTTGTATGTTTGATGATTGTACCGATGGCATTCTATCTTGAAAATTTTAACTATTTAGCATCATCCAAAACAAAGTTATGAGAGTTCAAAAAAATGAAGAAGCGTTTCGAGAAATCGTAGGTAGGTAGTGCCCTTGCGCTGTGCTTGGAACCCTCGACTCAGCGCTTAAATTGACAACACTACGCGATAAGCGACATCCACGCGACCGGAGCCGCGGGCAACAGCTACTAGAAGAAATCATTCATCAGTCTACTATAAGAAAATATCAGACATGCCTACACTGATGTAGACTTTATGCCCGAAACTTCACGAGGAAAAGATGAATTGTTAAGCGGAACGATGAGTGCAGTCAGATTTTTATGCTTTTAATGCAGGCGAAATAAACGAAATAAAATAGTAAGCTTGTATAAATTCGAATAGAGCTGGAAATTGATGCGGGTCTTAAGTACATAATAATGAAAAAAATGTCTTAAGTCACCTCCGCATTGTTGTCGAACCTCTGCATTTATTCAAGGTCAAAGATAAAAAATATTGAATACTTGCAAATTTCTTGTAAACGGCAAGTATTAGCGCAGAACTAGGTGGAACAAAGTTGTAGATCATATAATTAGCTACAAAATTGGTCTATTACTTTTTTTGTGTGCGGGTCACCATATGCGGAAGATATCACGATTCCAAAATTAGAAGAAGTCTGAATCGGAATGAAATTATAGGAATAAATACTAATAGAATATTCTATTAGTATAAAATTTCATTCCCCATAGTACGAGTATGATGCGTCAACGCAGAACCTTAAACGCTGGTCCTATGAACGTCAAATTTTGATAGTACATGCTTTTCATTTTCCAAATTTCTAAAAATCCTTTCTTGGGCGCAGAAAGGATTTTTGGAAATTTTGTTGCTTGTTTAGAGCTTCATTCCCGCTCATCCCTTATTTCAGATGAATCTTATGTAAGCAACATGAAAAGCACCTACTGCAAAAATTTCGAGTTTACAGTACCGGTGGCTTAGGCTCTGCGTTAATGAATCATTCTATAGGAACAAGCAATTTTGTATATGATAGATATGACTTCTTCCTATTTTGAAATAACGATAGCTCTGAAATGGTGATCCATACAGAAAAGAATATATATTACATGTTCTACAACTTGTTCTAACTTTTGCGATGGGAGTTGCTGTTTATGAGAAAAATGCAAGAATCCAATATTTTTAACCTTTGACCTTGGTTAAAAAAAGAATGCAGTAGGTCTAATCTATGGGGACTTTTGATATTTCTTTTATTATGGTGTACCTTTACAAATTTTTACTCTATGCGAATTCATGTAAGCTCAAATGTTTAAAATTTTGTCTAGCTTATTTTTAATAAGTTGCGTATGATAACGTACCAACTACCCCTTTTGTTCACAATGGGATTCCTTGTTTCAACCATGTTGACAAAATTATTCGTTATCTAAATCATTTCTGGAGTGTTGATCTTATGAATTTTAGTGTTGTTGAACCGAATTAAACCGTAACCAGCTGGCACCTATCCCAAGCATTATGTAAATATAGAACTAAGAATATTACTGGAAGACATATGACATCAGAGCTCGTAACATTTGCGTTACCACATAGCGACTTATTGAATAAATGACAATATAATTTCCTTTTGCGCCCTCAACACACGACCTTGTACAGTGTGATTTAATACACCATGCTGTAACAAAAATGCGAGTATGTTACTTTGGTACGTCCTTAAGGGGAATGCGCTCATTAAAAATGTATGATGAGTATGTCATTTAGTAAGTGGCGCCCGCGAATGTAGAGCGACTTGAGAGCTGCCCACTTTACCTTGCTACCTTTATCCAGCTAGACGTTTTAAAACTTTAGTTTTAACTAGACTTCGTAGGTGTTGTACCTACTAATTAATAAAAGTTATTCGTAGCAAATCTTGTGCTCATTGGTAGACTCTTCTTCATCAATTAGCCTAGTAATCCACATATTACCTAAATCGGTCCTCAGTATGCCTGAAAATAAATTTAAAACCTATGTAAAGACCACTTTATGTTAAAAAGCGTACTACAGGACACATGCCGAGGAGGGCCAGACCGAGAGGGATGGCCCTGGGTCAGCCGGGGTGCGAGGGATATGTCGCATGACAACCTCACCTTCGGCCGGCCGGCCAGTCGGTTCGAGTCCGACATAACCTCCGCCTCCGGCTCCGGATGGGTGGGTATCCGTGGTGATTTCCCGCACGTAAAAAAAAAAAAAACTATAGGACACATGATTATCTCAAAGATAAAAACGTCTGGCTTGAGCATGGTGCAGGCATCTAAAATACTCAAGTTACGGCATAATACTGTATGTTTGTCATTATTTTATTATATAGTTATTTTTATATATTATACTTTGGTTCATTTAGACATGAGACAAATGTAGATTCGTCCACATTAAGGTTTAAGGATTATAAATATTGTAAGTTGACGTCTTAAAAAATGCCGCTGTGGAGTTTGTTGCGCTGTTTCCTCTCCACCAGCGCCTTGGAAACGGTGGTAAACTTAGGTTAAGTAGGATTGACGTCAATAAGAAACAACCATGTTGTTCTGGATTGAAAAAAAAAATTTTTGACCTTGACATATGCCTCTCCCAATGTTGGGAGGCTTTGGTCTACTGTTTCCATGCTAGCCAGACGGGTTGGTACAGGGTGTTATTTCGAGATTTCCTTCTCTAATATTGACTGCGTATTTCTCCGCTAGTCTCCTCTTACGACATCCTTCGAATGAGATGGGACAGTAGGTTAGAAGTGAATTATTTCTCCGTCCCTACACCAATGGAAACGCTGAATTATAAAATATGCTACTTTAGTATTTAGTATTATGTAGCCCTGGCTTTTTATTATGTGGTATAAGACCGTTTATTTGTTGCTCTTAAATATAATTGCAATAAACAACAGACCCAAGTTTTATCTGAAACGAGCTCTAGGTAAAAAAATATCTTTGACATTTAAGATACGCCGGTGATAAAAGGCAGCGTAGGTACTTTAAAATAAAACAACATTCAGTTTCATGTACATACCGATATGTACTGTCTTATAGTATGTTTTTACAAGAGAAAAACTGATTTCTACGATCCTACCATAATGGTGGGCCTAACTGGCCACTAGTCAGGGTTGTCCGCTGGTATAAAATAAAGGAATTTTGAAATGAGATTTTAAACATCTTTAAATGTCTTTTTTCGTATAATTTATAGAGTAGGTACATAAAATATAAGGAAGTGAAAAGGACATGAAAATGCCAATCCAAAAATACCAATCCGTCGTTATCATCAAAACTACGATGGTTTAAATCTAAATAACATGCAACATAACCCATTCGCTGCCACAATTCGATCGTTTTAATGAACCAATCCTTACCGAAGTAGGGAGCTAATATCGGTCATACGAGGTTGTTGTAGACGGTCTACACCTATTATGGACCGTGATGTCATAAGATACGTGCGGCATCAATGGCGAACTAAAAGCGTAGGCACGCCATATGGTCTTAAAACATTTATGAGGTTTTAAGGTCCGATATCTAGGTAATTTAGTAACCATAACAAGGTAACCACAACATACCTAATGTAATTATCTAATTTTATTAAGTATTTTATCGATTCAATGAGATTTATGAGTGTTGGAGCCCATAACTTTACGTCAACTAATACGAGTACCTACATCAAAATTTGTCGATCAACGAAGTGGCACCTGTATTTCTTTCCGTCTTCTTCATCATTAATCCCAGCCGCAGCCGAAGCTTTTTTTTTACATACCACTGATGTGGCAGTCAAGCCCACGGTCCACCCGATGTCTTTTAATTTGTTATTTTTTGGCTTTTTAAGCTTGGAGTCTGGGGTCCTCTTTACCAATCTAACTGCGGATTTTCCTGAACTTCGATGTTTTCTGTGAAGCGACTGCCTTCTGACCTCCACAACCCAAAGGCGATATCGAAGCATTATAGCTAGACCAGTTGTTCGATTTTTGAGGGCTCCAACTACCCGCAACGACTGCCATAGATGTTCGTATGGCAACCGGGACCGACGGCTTAACGTGTTCTTTCCGTATTGGGATATATTATGGGAACTCGTATTTTTTGCCGATTATCTTAGATGGCCTATAGTCTCATTTACATCACCAGCAAAGGACTAGGTGCTACAATGAAGTACTTGTTATAGGTACCTATAGAAGTTATAATACCGTCAGCGAGGTAGAAAGCAAATAAAAAATAAACGTAAATTGAAGTTTGAAACTTACCTAGGTATTAATTAAAACTTCCATTAGTCTAGCCTTGTGCTAAAAGTTCTTTAGAGGACATTACGCGTATCTACCTATTGCAAATTTTCAGAATCCACAAAAATATAAACATGTTTAGAAGTGGTTTAAAAACGTATATGAACCAATAACAAAAATTATTGCATTACCTATATTTAGAGAGACGTTTATTTATTAAATCAAACTTGCTGAAAATTGATTTGTCGCAATTAACACAATTAACATAATAATAACTGTGATTCCTTATCAGACAAGCGTAATAATGTTTTCCCAAGAAAGCGTTCTGTCCCCTGTAAACATGTGTACCTATGTGTGAAGCCTGCCATTCGCAATGCTCCGTTCTCTCAATACGATTACGATAATTTTTTCGTGCTAGGGTTATTGATAGTGGTGTTATTTACCATACAATGTTTCTTGAAGAAAAACTATTTTTAAGGTCGGGTTGCAGTGCGACGTCCGTACTCTTCGCACTGCTAATATAAAATCTGCGAGAGAGAGAGAGAGAGAGATGACCGCGAGAGCTTGAATGCAGCGATTTAAAGGATTTATATATTTTATTATTGTATTATTGGTTTGTTTATGTAAATGTAGGTCGAAACTAAACTAGTCTTAAAATAAGTTCATCGGTGAACCTGATTGTCTACTTTTTCGCTCGCAGCGTTTCATTGTCTGTTGTGAAACCTGCGTTATGAAAAACATTCGTTTGTTCAAATCTCGAGTGTGGTTCCGCTAGACTGCCGCCGCCTTTATTCGCATTTAATAATTGGATGCTTTGTTCTCAGTTCTAAAACAATTAGGCCCAGGAGATAGATAGATTAAAAATTAAATTATTACTAGCACGTTTGTTCTCACTTACCAGATTTTAATATCAAGATTTGCTATGCAAGTCTAGGAAACAAGGGTTGACAACAAGAGTCATCAGGGGGTAACGCTCAATATCCTTCGAAGCAGCGAGCCTCCTTGCCAGAACACCACCGTGTATCCCGACTGCGAGAACCCTTTCGGCGCTATATCGGACACGATCCCGAACCTGAAGAAATTCGGGCCGAGAAGTCCCGGCTCCACAGGAAAATGTTGGCGTAGTGGGAGCGGCGACTTGAGCAACGACGCCTAGGGCGCGCCGTAATAGCAGCAACGGCAGCCTCTCTTACCGGCTGGCACAGATGATTACTGAATACGGGAAATTCGGGCGGTATCTGTGTCAGAAGAGGAAAGAGTCAACATCCGAGTGCCATCACTGCGACGCTAGCGAGGACTCAGGGCTGACGGGAAGTGGCCATGGGAGTAGGAGCTCTCACGCTCGCCATCTTGCTCGCGGCGATGGTTAGCTGCGCGGATGCGTGGTCGGCCGGTGCCTCCTTCTGAAGGAGGTGACGGGGTGGGAGCGGAACCGGGAGCGCAGGAGATTCGCGGCCCGCCCTGCCCGCCAACTGAGGCAACTCGAGCGTCGAAGGTCGATGGTTGACCTCTGTCCCCAATGAGCGCGGGCCTGGGGTTGACGGGTGCCCACCCACAGACGGCGTGCGGCGTGCGGGGGATGGGGGGCAGGGGGTGGTATCCATGGGGATCTTGCGCACGTAAAAAAAGGATTAAAAACAGTAATAATTAGTACTAATAGCACTACAGGATTTAGTAATTGAATTCGTGATACATAACTAGATTTGTAAGAGGCGATTCAATTCAATTAGTATCGGTAATGAACAAGGTGTTAGAGCCCAAGCCCACCTCACCGGTCTGCACCATAGCAGGTTTATATCCTTCAATTACTTACATGTGAGAGCACCTATTGTAGTTATCATACATAACAAATCTCTAGAAAATCAGTTTGGTTGATAAGTTATTCTAAATCTTCCGATGCTTTTGTTTGTTTTTATTAAGTAGTCTATAAATAGAATTGTGACCGGTTCGTGGTTACCTTTGTGGTTTCTGATTCAGACGAAAACGGTTGTTTGAAATATAATATCATATAGCGCAGATAAATTACCTATAATATAGCTATACTCAGCTTCTTGTATCACGGTTCACTCCACGCTCCATGCAATTATAATTGTGTGCCACATATTTATAGGTACATAATATATTTGTGTTATTCCCAACATTCTTAAGCAGAATTTTGCAAAAACTACATGTGATTATTTTTTAAACATTAATGAAACACAAAACATGTACTGATTTATTACAAGAAAAGTGTCATGCCATAATTCATTGTATTTTCTAACTAACATGATTTATGATTGTAAGTCCTCTCTCTAAGCTGAATGTCACTGACTCAAGAACTACTGGAAGGTTATGTAATTTTTGTTTATCTTAAGCTGCTATCTAACATGTCGGGTTGGATAAGCGTTAGGTGAGATGATGAGTTAAAAATAGGAAGCAAGTTCATAAGACGGCCATTTTAAGAGAGATCTCTTTCTTTACAATCTATTTATACAGACGAAGCTGTGAATCAATTTAGCAATCGCCATGAACTTTTAGAATTCTCGTTGCCGGGGATGCCCAAGAACGTGCGAAGTGGAGGAGGAAAGCCAGAAGGCGGACCCCGGGCTCGGAGGGGAAGACCTCGGTCGGATGCCATCGGGGTACTACTGTGATGATGATGAACATGGTTGTATAGAAGAAGATAAGATTGACTAAACAGTTGAACTCTCTTAAAACAATTATATTATAGTATCTACCTTTTTCGTAGCTTATCTTCGTTAGTTAGTTCCCTAGTTAGTAACATTGGTTTTCTGTATTTATAAATTTTAATCAACTATGTCTATGCGTAATGTTAGGACGTTATAAACCTGTGACTACAATCGGAGTCGGAGTTGCCTTAGGTGTACCAGAATCTCATGGCAAATTTGAAAATAAAAATTTGTAAAGTGCGGCTGTTGGAGCGACACAAGCTCCTGCTGCGTGTCATGGAGATGAAAATGCAGCAATGGATGTAGGGAGTCACGCGTAAAGATCGATTGAGGAACTCTCGCATCCGCGGCAGCCTTCATGTCGGTGAGATCGTAGATAAAATGCAAGAGTCGCCTTCGCTGGTGTGGCCACGTCTTGCGGCAACAGCCAGGCTACGTGGGTAACAAATGCCTGGCAATGGCGGCCCCGTTGGGTCTAGGTAGAAGGAGTAGGCTCAAAAAGTCCTGTCTTGACGTCGTGCAGTGTGAAATGCGTGCAAATGGTCTCACTACCATGGACGCCCAAGATCTTGCGAAGTGGAGGAGGAAGAGCCGGAAGGCGGACCCTGAGCTCCGAGGGCATCTCGGCCTTGGAGGTAATCAGGATAACGTCTAAATGTTGATAATGATGTCATTTGCACTACGCGCTACAAGCGCAAGACATCGTGATTTAGGGAATTTAGGGCTAATATCTCCAAAATTCGTAAACCCGGGCGTAGGTGACGTAGAGAGCCGTTGTCTACGCAAGTGTGGACATCGGTAGGCGAGAGATATTGCGCGGTGACAGTGGCGTAGCTTGCCTTGTCGGGGCCCCGTATAAAAATCTTTTTGGAGGCCCTTATATGGAGGTAAAGATTTTTCACAAAAGAAAAAAAATATTGTGAGAAGAAATATTTATTTATCACATAATTTACCCATTTTACAAATAAAAATCGAATTTTAAATATTCACTCTCCTTGCCTTTTTTTCGGCAAACTGATTAATTAAATCATTTATGGCAGATGATGATTTTAGTTTTTCTAAAGTTTCTGCCTCTATGGACAATAGTGAGATGTCTGACAGTCGTTCTTGTCCCATCGAAGTTCTTAAGTAATTTTTTATTAGTTTTAATTTTGAAAAACTTCTTTCTGCCGTTGCAGTTGTAACTGGAAGGGTCAAGAATAAAAAGCATGCTGTGATTACCTCGGGAAAACTGGATGCAAGACTATTGAATTTTACTAGTAATAATTCAATGAGTTCTTTAATGGAATAATTTTTTTTAATTTCAGAATTTAAGCATGTTTTTAGAGCCTTCAATTGAAGATTAAGTGAGATGTCTTTACTGTATTTAGCAGACAGTTTTTCGGAAGCGTTTAATATCTCTTCGCTTGAAGAAGATAGGAGTTTCTCCGGTTGTAATATTTCGAATATACTACTCAGGTTGCAAAGGCTCTGAAATCTTTCTTTAGTTTGAGAAATTAATATATCTAAGCAGCAATAGTATACATTGACTTTGAAATAGGATTCCGGGTCGGAAATTCTCTCATCTTGTGATAACTCATCAAAAAAACGCTTCGTTATCTTTCGCCTACTGTTTTTAAAAACAGTTGTTACCCCCCACTCTTTTGCTAAATCTTTGGATTCATTTAGCAAACTATTAAATGAATTCTGATTTCTTAATTGGCACAGTCTATTTAAAAGATTACTTAATAAAATACTAGATTTCTGTAAGTCATTATTTTCATGCTGTAGAGCTTTAGAAACAGGATTAATAATTTCAAATAGTGAAGAAAAAAATGTAACGAGCACTAAGAAATCAAAACTCTCTAAAATATTAATTATACTTTTACATTCTTCACGTTCATCTTTTTTATTTGAAATTAAATTTAGTTGGTACAAAGTTTTCATGATTAGTAAAAAAATTTTCTTTACTGCTAATAAAGCGTCGTTCCTAGAAGACCATCTGGTAGGACATACCTTTTTAAGGGTAATCAAATATTTTTCAGATGAATCGTCACTTAGCATAGCCCAGCGTTTTATACTATTGCCAAAAAAAGTATATATTTTTTCTAAATTATCGAAAAAAGTCGATACTTCACGAACATGTCTCGCAGCATCGTTCAAAACCAAGTTTAAAGCGTGCGCAGCACAATGAACATAATCGGCATTTGGAGCATGCTCTTTTATTAGGGTTTGTAATCCTCCATACACACCCGACATAACATTTGCTCCATCGTATCCCTGTCCTCTACATTTAGTCAAATCAATTTCATATTCTTTAGTCAAATTTAAAATGACAGTTTTCAGACCTGCAGCACTGCAATCGGTTACTGCTATAAATCCTAAAAAGGACTCAGATTTTTATTTCTTTAGGCACATTATCATCATTTTCTGTAACCGAGAAATATCGAAAAACTACAGATAGTTGGTCAATTTTTGACAAGTCTTGTGTTGTATCCAGAATTATTGTCAGAAATGGAGATTTCTGACATAATATTGTTCCTAACGGTGGTACCAAGCAAACTAATAATTTCGTTTTGAATCGTAGGGCTTAAATAATTTATTTCACCTTTAAAAAATATTTTTCGTTCGCATTCAGTTAAATTGTCACCAAAATTTCCTCTATCTGATGAAATTATATTACAATCTGCAGATATATCAGAATCGTTGACTTGGGGTTCCTCGATTTCTGGATGGACATCTGATAAAGTATGTGCTTGGCTTTTTTCTATTTCCGGATGGATATGTGACGAAGAACATGCGTCAGAAGAATCTAAAAATAAACGAGTAATTGTTAAAAAATAAATACGAATGCTTTGATACTAAACTAAAAAGAGTTATATATAAATAAATAACGTTACTAAGGGTCACAGTTAGAGAGTGTTCAGTTCAGACCCACACAGACTCTACGCGGATTGTGCTCGTACCTATTAGTAGATACAAAATCACCTGCAGCCCGTCCGTGCATTACTATACACCTGCGTGCTGCATACGGATTGATAGACAAACAACAAAACAAATCGATCCTATAGATAAGTTAGAATTTTGTGTTTTTTTTAATCAAGGCACGGAACCCTAAAAACAGTATAATTGTGAAAATCGAGGGGGGAGACAACTTTTTGTGACGGACAGATGGACAGACCGAAATTAAAAGATTTCCTTGTTTATCACTACAGGCCCCTAATAAATGGGTTGGGTAGTACTTACCTTTCCAATCTAAATCACTCACAGTATCTTGTCTCTGAAAAAATGAAGAAATTTTGGGGACTTTTTTTATAACCTCGTCCCTTTTCTGTTTAATTTTTCTTTTCTCAGCGCCGCTGGGATAATCTCTTTTCCTTTCACTCATTTCTTTTACAAATCACTACTAATACTGCTAAACCAGAAGAACAATATTGTTTGTACTGAATTACAATGTAATGCATATTTATATGCACTTATGCACTCCGTGTTTTAACATCTAATGCAAAAAGTACAACAACGTACACGTACATCGCGATATCGATGAAGGATTCCCGGGAATTCCCCTCTGAGTTGAAGATGAAGTAAGTAAAACGGGGAAGCCCCGCAGCCCGCCATAACGATGTAGAGTGTAGCCAACTTTTAGACGCACGCTTAAGGCGGGAAAAAAAAGGAATTGCTTTATAGAATTTTGTCATTTGTAAAATAAAATAAATTAGAAAGTTTTTATTCTTTTTCCTTACACACTTATATACTTATAATTGATACGGCAAATACGGCGGTAGCTACGCCCCTGCGCGGTGATCCGCAGTGATCGGTCCTGGAGCCGTTCCTGTGGAACAAGGGATACGACTCGGTGCTTTGTGCTATACAGACGACGCGCTAGCCAACGTCCTAGAACCATCACTGTGATGCAAGCGAGAACCTGGAAACTGCACACGCTGACCGAGTGCCCGGCATGGGTGCGGGCCCAAGGAGTGAGTACCCTCTCTCGCGAGCGCGTAGGCTGACACCATCTTCTTCTACGAGCACGTAATGCTCGAGAAGGAAATGGTGGAGCTGGTCCGGAGTATACTCTCGGCGACGAGCGGAACTGCAGCATTTTGACTTTCAAATGTAGTCCGGGTGAAACCCGAAGCCGGCCCGGTCGCCCTTCGGACGCCTTCTAAACTAGGACAAATCCAGAGAAACCAGGACGGGTGGCAGCCCTAATGCTAACGCATCTTGCAGGCAGGTATAATGATGATTATAAATAATTACAATGATTATAATGATTCCGTATGTAGCGTTCTCTGGTGTTTCGAGGAAAAATACATTTTGGAAATCTATTAACTATTTGTAGTAAGAATACTTTACTTAAGCAGTTTATTATATTATTAAATAAGGTGGTAATTTTTAAAAATAAAAGAAGTAGGCCACAACCCTAAATAATACCTAAGTATGTCTTGTGACGTGTATAAAAAAAGAAATAAAAAAAAGAGTGTCAGCAAAAGGGGTCAGCTGGACAGATGACAGTCTCACTCAACAGATAAAAAAAATGGTTCAGATATGCTCTCGATTTAACCTGTAGTGTAAAATATACCTTTTTTATTCATCATCATCATCATCATCATCATATCAGCCACACATAGTTAGTGATGGATAATGGAAAATTTTCGGAATGAAAAGAAAAGAAAAAATGAAAAATTTCCAAAATTTTTTCAATTTTTCAAATATTTTTCAAATATTGGAAAAAATGGGGAGTCGACCAAGATCAGAAAATAAAACAAGATAACAAATTTTTATTTGTTACTTTTTATCAAAATACTAAAATTTCTCATATTTAGGATTCCGTACCCTATTACTAAGACTGTTATTTATTATTTTTCTTAAAGACTTTTATGATTTCTTGCATAAGATTATACCGTTCATCACCGGTATACCGGTGAAGTTCATGCGAGATAAATTTACAAATCATTAAGTTTGAAATTCTAATGTTCTCATTTTCTTCCGCTTTGTACTCTGGTTCTGTCATCACTGCCGCATCACAAAACTGATTTTCTGAATTTGGGATTTGTTTTTGGGATTCTTTAACTGTATAATCTGGACTAGACCAACGTTGAGCGTACTGACTGTACTCATCTGGTTCTGATATGTACGTATCACTTCTAGGTAAGCTGCAATTTGGAGTATTGTCTTTTCCGGCGACTTCTGAAAGCTTTTTTTTTTTCTTGGAATGTAATCAGCATTTTCAGTGAATAAATTTTCTGATTCATTACGCATATTGTCAAAATTACAGTTCATTTCAGTATCTGATTCACTATCTGAAGCTAGTATAATCTTTTCTGAAAAACAAATAAACATACCTACATAAACTCACACGAAGGCAAAGCCACTGAGTCTAAAATATATTATAATGCTACGTGTACGAGTAGTTATATGAACGTGCAATATTAAGTAGATAGATACCTACTAGTTTGTTGGTATTTCTGTTTAATAGTAAAATATTAGTTTTAGGTGCTTACCTTTGGACATCGCTGTCTACTAACAATGGCAGTTTTGTGGGTCAGATCAGTCAAAAACACTCATAAAAGGAGGGAGGTTATGTCGGACTCGAACCGACTAAACCGCACGCCGTCTCTGGGTCGTAGTGCTAGGCCGAAGGTGAGGTTGTCATGCGACATATCCCTCGCACCCCGGCTGACCCAGGGCCATCCCTCTCGGTCTGGCCTTCCTCGGGAAGGGGGGGACCACGCGGTCCCCGACTCAAACCCGGTGTGGGGAGGCGCGCATCGTCCTACGATGCGCGCCGCCGCCGTGGCCTGCTTCTGCTAGGGTGACGGGCGGCTCCACCCGTCACCCTCAGGCCCGCGCTCATGGGGGGCGGAGGTCAGTTTGCGCCCTCCGACGCCCGAGCTGCCTTCGAGCGCGTGCAGCGATGTCAGCGAGCCTTTCTCGCTCATCGCGCTGCGCTCGCTCTGCTGTCTCCTTCGCGAGCATGACCTGCTCGCAGAAGGAGGCGCTGGCCGCCCACGCATCCGCGCAGCGGCCCATCGCCGCGAGCAGGGTGGAGAGCGTGAGCACTCTCACCCCCAGGGCCGCCACAAGCTCCCGCCTCGGCGTCTCAAACGCCGGGCACTCGGTGAGCGTGTGCAGCCCCGAGTCCACGCTCGCGTCGCAGTGATGGCACTCGGGCGTTGGCTCTATACCCATCAGATGCAGATACCGCCCGAAGCTACCGTGCCCGGTGATAATCTGCGTCTGACGGTACGAGAGGCTACCGTGTGGCCTCTCTAGCCACTCCCCCATGATGGGCCTTACCGCCGCAATCACGGCGTGCCCTGCGCGTGGTTGCCCAAGTCGTCGCTCCCACTCGGCCACCATGACCTGGTGGAGCCGGGATTTCTCGGCCCGAATATCCTCGGGCTCGGGATAGAATCCCCGCTCCCGCGCCTCCTTTCGGAACTGATATAGTGCCGAAAGGGCCCTCGCTTCCAGGATCCACGGTGGCGATCCGGCCAGGAGACTCGCCGCTTCGAAGGATATCGTGCAGTATCCCCTGATGGCCCTGGAGGCCATCGTGCTCTGCGCCGTACGGAGCAGAGGCAGGAATCTGGCCTCCAGGGTGTCCGCCCACACGGGGCACCCGTATAGGGCCATGGACCGCACGACACCCGCGTAGATTCTCCTGCAGGAGGCCTCTGGGCCCTTCAAGTAAGGCAACAACCGGCCCAAGGCATTCGCCGTGAGCACCAACTTGGGGCGCAGACTTCGGAAATGCTGTCCGAAGTCCCATCGACCGTCAAGCACGAGCCCCAGGTATTTCAACCGGGGCTTGATGTCGATGGGAGTGCCTCCCACTGTAAGGCTGGCTCCCGGGCCTGGCCTGCGCCGAGGGCCATGAAAGAACATGGCCTCGGACTTGTGCACCTCGAGTGTGTACCTCGAGACCCAGCCGCCGGATCCTGTCGACGACCTGAGCAACCGCGGTCGTGGCCCTCAGGGTCGCTTCGCGGTGCGTAGCCCCGCTCACCGTCACCAGCGTGTCGTCCGCATAACACGGGACGGTGGCACCGTACGCGAAGCACCCAGTCGTAACCGATGTTCCACAGGAGCGGCCCCAGGACCGAACCCTGTGGAACACCGCACGACAATGTGTAAAATAAACCATTGACCATGAATCTGTATTAAAATATAACTTTGATCATTTGTTTTTTTTTTTAAACAACATGTAAAGTCATTAAATCATTTGAATTTCAACTTATTATGAACTATATTTTATAAACTATTTCATTTAAACTAATAATTTCGATAAAAAGATATATTTCCATTATTTTTCCAATTTTTCAATTTTTCAGAAAAATAAATTGAAAAATTTCCGGTATTTGAAATTTTTCGGACAATTACCCATCACTACACATAGTCCACTGCTGAACATAGGCCTCTCCTATAGACTTCCAAAACGACCGATCTAAGCTTTTTTATAATGTAATTTTAATTATACAATTATATTTAAAGACGCAAAGTTTAATATCGCAACTCGTTGCCGTCTCTGATCCATTCGGCGTTATTATCTATTCATGGATTCAGACGTTAATTAATCTAAATTAACCAAATCTTATTATGAAGGGAGTCTGGTACAGTGGAATACTCATCCGCCCGCCCCTTGAACTGCCTTTAAGGGAGGTACATACCTCTATCTCTTAGACTGACAGTCAAAATAGCCTTTTGTACTGACGCTGAGTAGGGTAACAAGACGCCTTAAAGATGAAAGAAATCTTTGTTTCATGCTATATGGGAATGCGACTTTTGCCTTAGGAAGATCGTCCTTGATTTATTGTTGGATGGTTTCATGTTTAGTCAGCAAAAGAAATAAGTATTTATCTTGTATACTTATCTCCTTTGATCACTGTACCAACCTAGCTCATTGGTTGTCAGGGCACGAAGATATTAGCAATTCAAACCGGGATGGTAGCATTATGACTAAGGCGGCGGCGCCACACTGTCGGGGTTGCAGGTTCAAGCACAGATTACCTAATATCTGGTTAGAAACCCAAACAGTAAACCTAGCTGGTGTGTGCCCACTGCTTACACAATTTTGCTTAGATAAAAGGGTGTCATGGAAATGAGCAAGGTATTTTGGTCGAACGAAGCGCGAAGTCGAACAATTGTCGTTGATATTATTGCAGGAATATTGTTATTACAAATACGTGTTTTCGTTGTTTACTCTTTTTTTTTGGAAAGTAGTCTTGAATGCATATTTTACCACTTTTTATGGCATACTTGTCTCATTTAATAATCACTGTCTTCGAATTCGCTTTCTATAAACCTGTTCGTGAACTAGTGTTGAAGTCGCTCAATTTATTTTATTAAAATGTATTTTATTTTGTAGATATTACAAGTATAGTCAATATTTTTACAATGGGGTATATATCCGATTTTATTAAAAATAAAATTCCTATTTAAGTATTAACTTCTCTGGAAAAGAATCTCAAAAGATTTAGGTAGGTCCCAAAAGGATTTAGAAGGTAGGTAACCCTTCTTCTTAGTATATGACATGTTCACCCAGCGACAATATTCAATCCACGATACTTGGCAAAAATTTCTGTATTGAACTAACGAACTTTCGACAGCATGTCTATCAATGTGGCACACTTTCGCACTAACGTGAGTACTACTACTTCATTTATTCATTTAATTACCTTTTATTGCTATTTTGAACTTCAAAATTCAGTAGGAAAGTGACGTAACATGATTTATTTCCCACTACTTACTTTAAAGTCAAATGATTATGGAATTGTCACCGGCAGATGCATTGCTCTTTCTTGTAATTAAGATTGAGTGGTCTTCATCACAGTTTACAGTGCCTTTGTCGAACCCACGGTAATTGCTTAAAGACTGCCATCGATCTCGGGCCTAAATAGCCCCTACGGCTTGAAACCAGTTAAAGTATTCAGGAAACACACTTTTTTAATTCCTTACGAACTAATTTCTGTGAAGTGGATTGGTACCTGCCATTAATATTAAGGTTGAGATATAGGTATGTATAACGTATTAATGAAACAAAGTTAACGAAAATGGGACTTAAGTGTTATTAAACGTTGTAAATAACACATTGTAGCAGAGAGCCAATTCTGATTTAACCCGACCTTGGAGCACTAGTATTAAAATAAACACGTCTATGTTGTATTTCGTTGTATCTTTAGACACATTGGTGGTACGCTATCATCTTATAACAGCATGAAAAGAACTTCGTAATCGTCGTATCCAAACTTCCACAGCACAGCAATGGCCTTGTGGAATGCGATATGGCGAGGATGGCTCTCAATTGTAATTATAGTCAAACTGCTTATACTGTTGATTGATGGCACTTGGTGGAACTTGCTGGAACTTGCTGCACATCTTCAATGAAAACACTTGTACTATTCCACATTATTTATTATTATCCTGACCGGTTTCACCTTGCGGCACGGTATACCTAGTCAAGACATTTTAAATTACTGGGCTATCGCCTTTTCAAAGATTACGGAAAGATACTGTTATAATTATATTCCTATGTAAATATCATAAGGTACTGTGTATGAGACAGTTGCCAAGATGAGATTATGGTAGAAATTCAGGAGCTAAAATATTTAGGTAGGCATTTACAAAAGCGGAACATTCAACTGTTGACGCTATACACTCACACTGCCGTTAGCTTCGTTATGGCAGGAATTTAACCCTTCATAACTGTCAGGAACCTTGTTTCATTTGTAAATTAATCTCCATTTCACGAATTTTTTTTACCATTCAAAGTTTTGCGTTGTACCTAGCTAAATGTAGGTACATCAATTATCATGTGATCGAGTAATTGCTACCTATTGTACCTACCGCTCTTATTTTCTTTGAAGTGACAGAAAGAGTAACTCTCAAATGTCGTCGAAAACGGTGAAGATAACGAATATAGTAAGGGACAGTTTGTGTTACGAAAAAAATCCACTAATTTGTCAAAAAAAAAAAATACGTGACGTCTGGTGGCCCTGGGATCTTACTCTTATTATTTAACTATATGACTGCGCGCAATCAATCACAGAGATGCAAACCGACTAACTTCTCATTAATCTTAATATCACCAACAGTTGCGAGACTAAAAAAAAAAACTCAAAAAAGGCACGGGCACTAGAGTTCATGGAAAAATCTTTCATTTAAAAAAAAGGTATAGGTATTACAATGGGTTTGTGCGGGCCTAGCATGGGCGCGGGACAAATATCTCTCTCCACCGCTTATGTCAAATAGACAGGGGACAAAGGTGTTTCTCCCCGGTAGCTAGCATGGCATCAAAGGAGATAGCTTATGTCCTTCGCTGTGACGTAGACAAGAGACTATTTCTCCACTTGCTTAGCACGGCGGCCGTAAAGTGGAGAAAATTTGTCTCTTTTTGACAGATGATAGAGAGATATTAGTCTCCGAACTATTGAGGTGGGGACAAGATTGCTTAATACACAATTAAAAATGTCTCGCCGCTTTTTCGTTCTAAGTGAACTACAAATACAACAAACGCAACAACGAAAAATGCAGCGGCGTATGCTGCGTGATCAAATAAACGTGTTCAAATTACCAGAGAATGAATTCATATGAATTTATAGGATTTCTAAAGATATGGCCCTATATGTATGCAATGCATTGAACAACGCATTTTTTTAATAATATTATCAACCGAAATTATCGAAATTACTAATATTCCCTCTAACCCATCTAACTAAGCTAAATCGCTTGTGCTAGGAGTGGGTTCACGTCGGTAGTGTAATGGCCAGGATTCGAACCCGGGACCTCTCGATCGTAAGGCAGACTCCTTAACCATTAAGCTACCGACGCGACGCTTAAATGAATCAGATGGCTTGCCAGTACATTATAAGGTAAATAATGTTGCATTTCATAATCGACTAAATCTCTTATTTGAGCTGCTGTGCTCCTAATCCTAAAAAATATATTCTTTGTAACAAATTGTTCAGAGCGAATTCACAGTATTCACACATTCATTCACAATAACATACAACATTTTTTCACTCATTTTCTTAATATTACAATAAATACTACAATAAAGATAATATTAAAAAAGAATATACGATTGAGTTATGTACCGGGTAAATGGGGTAAATAAATAAACAGATAATAAACATGTAAAAAAAATGTTACATGACAGATTGTCTTTCTTTTTCTTCAATATGGCGCACTCCTTAGTCAATATCTATTAGTATTCTGCAGCATAATACTGATAATCTTAAAAGTCACTATTACTGTAATAAAATATGCACGTTGCTAGGTTTTGTTAATTTTGTCGAATATTACGAGTCGAATATTTTTTCGTATATTGGTAGCATTGAGTGGAGAAACGTTGTCCACGGTGAGAAACTAGTCTTTCCTCGACGCCGTGCTAGCTAAAGGGACAAAAACGGAGGGAAAGACAAATATTTCTCCACTCCCCGGGGACTTTTGTCTTCATGCCATGCTAGCCCTACTGGATGGTTTGAAAATACAATTCGAACCGGCAAGTCGCGCTACATGTGTACTGCTTTTCTGGGCAGTGCGTCTGCCGGGTCTGCTAGTTCAATAGAGCAATCGGTGAGCAAGAAGCAAATCAGTTCATTATTTTATTCATTACGCACATTAAAGCGCCTCGAACCGTACTGTTTATATGTAATGACGCCAGGACGCAACTTTAGTAACCGGCGATGTCGAAATTTCTTTTTAATTCGTTGTTAATGAGCGTTGGATATTGTCGGCAGACGCTTATTTAAGAAAAAGAATAAGAGCTGTTAACGTCATGCTCGTAACGTTATCAAATGTTATCCTCGACTTGTTGTGCTCCGCTATTTAAACCATATGTTGCACACTTTTCGTTATTCCAATAATAATTCTATCGTTGCTTGAAAGAAGGAAAATTCTATATAAAATTTGAATATTTCCACCCGGCTATCTGGAAAAATTACAAATCATGCCAGATATTTTCATACTCATAGCTCACATGTATTTCTCACGCTTTCATACAATTCGGCAGCAATCGCAATAGCTTCCAGTCGATACGGTTTTGTCAAGCCGAATGAAATGGAATTCGATAAAGTAAGTCGAAAAGAAAAACGTGCTGACTGTAGCGTCGATAGATAAATGAATACAACACGAGAAAACAAGTAGGACACAAGTTCTCATGGTGTGGAATGTGCAATTGTGCATGTTAGATTTCATTGCCACGTTTTTCAACAAACGAGTACAAAATCAAATATTTTAGTTATTCTAGTGGATATTCTAGTATCTGAATGCAATTCGTGTTTTTTTATGATAAAAGAGTGTTTTTTAAAGAATATTAAGTAAGTAACCGAAATTACTAGTGTTCCTTCTAACCCCTACAGCTAAGCTAAATTGCTTGACACGTCATTTGACTTTACTTTGCCTAATAGTCTGGTCAAATTAAACCAAAAAATAAGGTCGAAGTTACATAAATTTAAAACAAGCTGAAAGTTTGTGAAATCGTTCAAAATATAATTATAAATGAAATTTGAAAGTTCTACATCTTTTCCCTGTGTGAAAAAAATAAGTCAAGGTCAAAGATAAAAAAAAAACAGTTTTTCGCAATTTTCAGCAAAACTGTAAGTTTTATAATAAAAATACCTCAGACAAAAATTGTAGATCATAAAATTCTCTATAAAAATGGATAATTCCTTTTTGCCTACGAGCCATCGTTTCTGGGATATAACGCAGCCCCGGATCTAAGGGCGGCAGTTTCATGGGGGCGCCAAAAACTTGCGACATGAATCCGAAATATCAAACCAATGAATCCTCTTTCGAAACAATCTCATAGGTTTTTATTAAGTAATCGAATGTTTATGTTATGTTTGAAACACAAACTGTGATTTATGTATGCATCATAATAGATAAAGTATTTTTTTTGAACGCGTGCTTATTCTTCTAGGTCTTTCTGCTTGGGGAATCCTAGGGGAAAACTGCCTATGCAACGGCCTTTGAGGAGCTAATAGATTATTTCGCAGAAAAGAAAGCACGCCGTGTAAAGTTGTACTCTTTCTTGGTTATATTGTTATTATATATTGTTGGCTTGGATATATTTTTGTGTTATTGTATATTTACTCACCATAATGAAATGGTAGAATGTAGGTACATGGGACGCCCCTTTTTAAGACCATTTAATGTAGCTACATTCGAGTAAATACATGAATTTGATTTGATTTGTGCTTCTGTTTTTTGTTACAAAAGAAAGTTATTAGTTATTAGCATAGCTCGGAATTAGGTAGAGTGATTTATGTACTTGCATCGATATTTTGATATTAATGTGAATCTTCCCGGCATTTCTGATAGAGAAACCCATTTGGCCAACAATATTACAAATAAATAATAATAAAAACCTCAAAGATAAAATACAAATAAAACAAAACTATTTAAACAATTTTTTAAACCTTACTTATGTGGCAGACAAGCACCCGGCCCACCTGATGGAAATTGGTTACCGTGGCCTATGGCGTACTCGTTCATAACATCGACAGTAACTACACATATTCTGTAGGGCGGAGGTACTTTTCCAGTCGGACTGTTGAATTGATAGGAAATACCGTCATGTTCTACCTCCATTTTGAGACCTTGGTCGGGTCAGTTCGAGTCTGACATAAATACCACTGCTGAGCGACACCGCACGAAAAATGGGACCAGTAATTTAAATATGAAATATGATTGTTAATGTGATATCAAAAGCACCTTTGAATTAAAGTGCTTTCTTTTATCAATTCAATTTGATAAAATAAAGCTTTAGGTCACACGTTTTGACTAAAATGTAGAATTTGTGAAGGTAGGCCTGATAAAGTTATGGCTGTTATAAACTTTTTCACAGGGTAAGCTACGTAGACTCGTCTTGGCAACATTTTGACATGAAAATGTTTTTGGTGGGATCTAATTTTCTGTCTTATTTCAGGGTGGCGCCCCATCTTACGAATGGCCTAAACATTAGCCAGCCGGGCGCGTTTAGATAACAGCCTAGGTAGTTAATTGAACGGCTGATTAAGCTAGTTCGCGGCGTCATATATAAAACAATTGTGGTACATTGGCTGGCACAGTTTCAAATAAATGTTGTAATGTAACGCCAATATGAAGCGTTACTTAATTCAGTAATTTCAGTAATGGGAAGGAGACCCTCAATATGCTAATTTTAGTGGAGCAAGACATAAATCGTGATTCGGGACGTGGCATTCTATTGATATTCTAATTTCCTTTTTCTTAGGGTCCGAAGATTAATGTTTTACGTTTATGGAACTGTTTTATTAGAATTTCCATGAAAATGTATTAGATACATAGTAGCTCACAATACAATAGTAGATCATAGATATTACAATTATTATGTATAACCTCCCATTTTTGAAGGTGAACTGTAATCTGTTAGATGTTCAGTGAATAACGCTATGTAGGTATGGCACTAAGCTGTGTGGTGTCGGCCTAAAAGAATAGCACCAACCCAACTCTGCCCGCGGGTGTCGTAAAAGGCGACTAAGGGACACAACACCGGGGGGTGGGCAGCAGCGCCCCCTGCAGAGCAAACCCACAACTAAACTGCGATCCCCAACCCGCATGCCCAGCGTGGGGATTATGGGCACTACCCCTCTAAAATGGCAAAACTAAAAAGATGGCCCTCAGTTCCCGGCCGCCTCGCTATTCCTGGCCATGGCAGCGGCCATGGTAACGGCGGGGCAGGGGGTGCTAAGAATCACCGGGCTACGGTAGGCTGCCACAAAAATCTGACCCTGGCAACGTTTAACGGATGCACTCTGAGGCTTGACCACCATCTAGCGCAGTTGGAAGTGGAGTTAGAGAACATTAAATGGCATGTTCTAGGGTTATGTGAAGTCCGTAGAGAGGGGGAGGAGACCATAACCCTGGACTCGGGCCATCTTCTCTACTTTCGCGAGGGGGATAAGAAATCCCAGGGTGGCGTAGGTTTCCTCGTCAATAAGGCCCTCTCTAACAACGTTGAAGAAATCTCCAGTGTGTCGACCAGGGTAGCGTACCTGATCCTTCGGCTGTCCAAGCGCTACAGCATGAAGGTCATTCAGGTTTACGCACCGACCTCGACACACCCGGATGATGAAGTGGAGGATATGTATGAAGACATATCCAAAGCCTTACACCACACCACCAAGGCCCACTTCAATGTTGTTATGGGGGACTTTAACGGCAAGGTGGGAACACAGACTGGCAACGAATCCCGTATAGGCCCGCATGGTTATGGAGTTAGGAATCACAGGGGGCAAATGCTTGTCAACTTCCTTGAGAAGGAGGGACTGTTCTTAATGAACTCTTTCTTTAAGAAACAGCCTCAAAGAAAGTGGACATGGAAAAGCCCCGACACTGTGACAAAAAATGAGATCGACTTCATCATGACGGATAGCAAGCACATATTCAGAGATGTCTCAGTGATCAACAGGTTTAATACCGGATCTGATCACCGACTTCTCCGAGGCTCTCTGAATATCAACTTAAAGCTTGAAAGAAGCCGACTGATGAAGTCCACGCTCCGACCTAACCCAATCCATATCATGGCGGGCGGTGAGAAGTACCAGCAGCTTCTCGGGAACAGATTTGTTGCCTTGGAACCCATCGACGACGTTGACGAGAGCTTACACAATCTGGTCGAAACTCTGAGGGATGAGGGCATCAAGTTCTGTAGAACGCAGCGGACTGGCAGGATATCCAAACTCTCGGCTGAGACTCTCGGGTTGATGACAAAAAGACGGGAAACCACCCAAGCGACTGCAACAAGCAAATTGCGAAGATGGTACGGCGCGACCTTCGGCGCTCCAACACACGCCTTATCGAAGAGGCGATAGAGCGAAACCGAGGGTCTAAAGTATTCACTCAGCAGCTTGGCAGGAGCCACCTGACGAAGCTAAAAACGCACGACGGGAGGACCGTTTTGTCAAAGCCAGAGATCTTCGCCGAGATAGAAGATTTCTACGGCCAATTATACGCTTCACATGCCTCTCTTTCTCGACGAGATGACCACGATTCCAGAGCCACCCTGACACGCCACTACACCGACGAACTGCCTGACATCAGTCAAGACGAGATCGTGTCAGCTCTGAGGCAGCTTAAAAATGGAAAAGCCCCCGGTGAGGACGGAATAACATCAGAGCTTTTGAAAGCTGGAGGAGCCCCTGTTATACAGGAACTACAGAACCTCTTCAACGCCGTCCTTCACAGTGGGAGAACTCCAAAGGCGTGGAGCGGGAGTTTGGTGGTGCTCTTTATCAAGAAGGGTGATAAAACCCTTCTTAAGAATTACAGACCCATCTCGCTCCTGAGCCATGTCTATAAGCTGTTCTCACGAGTGGTCACGAATCGTCTCGCCAGGAGACTCGACGAGTTCCAGCCGCCGGAACAGGCCGGGTTTCGCGGAGGATATGGCACCATAGACCACATTCACACAGTGAGGCAGATTATACAGAAGTCCGAAGAGTATAATCAGCCCCTGTGTCTGGCCTTTGTGGACTATGAGAAGGCCTTTGACTCTGTCGAAACCTGGGCTGTTCTGGAATCCTTACAGCGATGCCAAGTAGACTATCGTTATATTGAGGTGCTGAGATGTCTGTACGAAGCCGCCACTATGAGTGTCCAAGTACAGGACCAGCAGTCTAAACCGATCCAGTTGCGCAGAGGAGTGAGACAGGGGGATGCTATATCCCCGAAACTGTTCACCAGCGCGTTGGAGGATATGTTTAAGACGCTGGACTGGAAAGGAAAGGGCATTAACATAAACGGCGACTACATCTCACACCTACGATTCGCAGATGACATAGTCTTAATGGCGGAGTCGCTAGAGGAGCTGAACCACATGCTGGGCGGACTAGCTTCAGCCTCCCGACGTATCGGTCTTGGCATGAATTTGGACAAAACCAAAGTCATGATCAATGGCCACATTGATCCCATGCCGGTCGTCGTACATGGTCACCCTCTCGAAATCGTTTCTGAGTACACTTACCTCGGGCAGGTTCTGCAGTTAGGTAAAAACAATTTCGAGAGGGAGGCCAAGAGGAGGATCCAGCTGGGCTGGGCAGCGTTTGGGAAACTACGCCGAGTCTTCTCGTCATCTATACCGCAATGCTTGAAAACGAAAGTTTTCAATCAGTGCGTCCTACCCGTCATGACCTACGGAGCCGAGACATGGACACTCACGTCAGGGTTGGTCCATCAGTTCAAAGTCGCTCAGCGAGCTATGGAAAGAGCTATGCTCGGAGTTTCTCTGAAGGATAGAATCCGCAACGAATACATCCGACAGAGAACCAAAGTTATCGACATAGCTCAAAGAATCAGCAAGCTGAAGTGGCAATGGGCTGGCCATATCTCACGAAGAACCGACAACCGTTGGGGTAAACGTGTTCTTGAGTGGAGACCGCGACTCGGCAAGCGTAGTGTAGGACGCCCTCCGACCAGGTGGGATGACGATCTAAGAAAGACTGCAGGCAGATGCTGGATGCGGCAAGCTGAAGACAGGGCGCTATGGCGCTCATTGGGGGAGGGCTATGTCCAGCAGTGGACTAATATAGCCTGATGATGATGATGATGAGGTATGGCACTTGCCTACTGTAGAAATACACAAACACACGCGGAACACAAAATTATGGTCTGGGGAGGAATATGCTTCGGAGCTCGCACGGAGTTAGTGGTAGTCGACGGCGGAAATCTGACTGCTGATCGGTATATCGGGGAGATTTAAGAGGAACGTGTTGTGCCATTTGCCCCATTTATTGGTAACGACTTCATTTTAATGCAGGATAATGCTCGGGCTCACAGTGTTAGCTCAGTACAAGCATACCTAAACCATGTTGGTGTTACGGTGATGGAGTGCCCAGCCCGATCTCCGGATATGAATCCGATTGAACACGTTTGGGAGTTGCTAAAGAGGAGTGTCAAATCAAGAGTGCCGTCTCCGAACAATCTGGGCGAGCTGCGAAACACATTAGTTGAAGAATGGCAGAGTTTGCCCCAAGAAATCATTCACAACATCATTCGCAGCATGGCCAGACGGATGGAAACCTTAATCAGGGCACGAGGGGAAAACACTCGTTATTAAACATGGTGATGTTGTTTCGTGTTTAATTATTATTTGTTTAAAAATGAAGCTAACTATTTTATTCTCTCCTTTTTTTGTGTTCCGCTAATTCTGATGTGTGTATCTGAAAGCTGAGACTTGAGTTCTTAACCACATATCGTAGCACCATATAAATGCGTACAGGTGCGTGCCAGTTAGATAGGTTACCGGTATAGTATAATGTGAAATTATATTTCAATCCATTATAAACTATTGTTTCTTTATCCCCAGCGAAAAAAAGTTAAAAACATCTAAAAATACACAAAATTAAATGTTTGGAACTCATTAAAACAAAAAAGAAATCCAAACTCCGAGGGACTTATTAGTGGCTATTGGAGACTTTCAACATCCGCCTATTGATTCTATCATCAAATGACCTTGATGGTGACAAACTTATCAAAGTACACAAACATTGCAGGCCTGGGACTCATACGAGCAATAGATAAGTCCCATTAGTTTCGGCTAATTTGGTAAAAAGTCTACAAACCACTTATTAAAGCGTGTAGGTCACACACGCTTTAAAAAGTAATTTGTAGACTTTTAATACTAAATCTTTTACATAATTTGAGGCTAATGAACTCCAGCTGTGCCGTTGCGGTCAATAATAAACTCAGTAAATCCAAGCGGCATAATGTACCCATCTATGATAGCTCTTTGAAAGACTCTCAGTACGGTTAATCCCGATAAACTAATCTCTTTGTTAAAATTTTAAAATTCGTCAGTCTTTGCTGTGCTTTCGTCACAGTAGCAACCAACTAAAATAATACAATTATGCTGAATCGGGTTGGATTAAAAAGTGAGTCTAAATCACCGAGCAATATTATGATTGACAAGTGGATAAGTGCAGTGTGACAAAAAACACAACATATTGTTTATAGCTTTTCATGACTTATCAACTTATCATGTTTATCTTTCTACTTATAATTTGTATGATTACAGTTCTTTAAAGACGGGTTCTTATCATATCATATCTCAGTGAGTCAGTCGATAGCGGACGTTCAACTGGTATTTTAGCAGGTTTATTAAACTGCTTAGTCCTTTCAAATTTGTTTAATTCGTGTCTGAGTGCAGTTAAAATGGATCCTAATGTGCGTGGAAAAAACATCAAAAGAATGAAGCATCTTATTGAGATGTTTGAATCGCGTGTCAATAATGGAGATGAAGAGTACACGACAGATATTGACGCCAAGGATATTGAAGGAATGTTGAAACAAACTCAAGAGGCCTACAATCTGGCTATGGGTATTTACACATTGACAAAACAAGATGCCTTAGCTTAGCTTCGCTTAAAAACATTAATCGTATAATTAGGTGTCCTCTAAAAAGATAAATCTGTTTCCTGATCATAAGTGTAGCTACTTTCATGCCTGTTGCACTTCTCTTATCGTTCAGTTTTAAAGAGCATTGTTCAATTCGCATTCGCAATGCCAATGCTAATGACACTAGGCGTAGGGAATATTTGTAGGATCAGCTATCTGCAAATATTTACCATTATCCTTTTAGCGAAAAAAACTAAGTTTGTGTCAATTTTTGATGGATCTCTTATCCTTTCTGGCTGAGGTGTGGCTCATTTCATTATGCTCGTGATCGACTACGTATACGTATTACCTACTATTAATTTTTTGAAAAGCAGTAGCCAAATTAAGTTTATCCATCAGAAACTAAACAAATCACTTCTTTTCATAATATTCGTTAGTTTATATTATAACTTATAAGTATTACTGTCAGGAAATGAATGAATGAATAATACTTTATTGTACACCAGTAAATAATTCATACAATTTTTAATATTAATTTTATAGTACAATGGGCGGTCTTATCGCAGACTGCGATCTCTACCAGACAACCTTTTGATGGACTGGTAACTTTGGAGTAGCAGGCAACGGGTGGTGTATTATTTATTTTATTATACAGGGAATATTTGAGAAAAAGTAAATGTATTATTTCCAAATACAGACCAGGGTGTGTTAGACACTATTGAAGTGTGTCATAAATTTACGAGCTGCGATGACTAATAGCAATGAACATTCTATCATACTTACCATATAAAGTCTTAACCTTGATTAATGTATTAATTGTACAATATCAATTTAACCATTATGACGGAGAGTCTAGTACCTTATATGTTTATCAAACAGGCAGGTTAGATGGCGATTGGCTGAACGGATCTGGATTAAATTTAGGAATAGATTAGTCGTAATATGGAAACATAAGGCATTTAATCACAATAATAATACCTCCAGTTTCTGTGGGCCAAGGTAACTAGATCATAGGATTGAATTTCAATCGGCTAGTATATTTATGAAATACAAGAGAGAACAACTTACCTATCGATGCTTGGCCAAACCGAATTCGAAACTATGGGGAATATCTATAGCGAAAATAACTAGAGTTTTGGACTCGATTTTGATGAGAACATCTATTTCGGATGTATAGTGGTGTATGTTGATTGGTGTCCTTACACCTACTCAGTACTCACTTATATATTGCTGTGGCTATGCGATATAAATTTTAGCTTTACGTTTAATAAAATTTAGTACAGTACTTAATAATTTTAGTAACAACTCAGGCAGCTGTTACTAATACTGCTTTTGTTCCATTACGGAAAGTTAGGTGAACATAAATCACACACAATGAAAAAGGTTGTAAGCTTATTGGTCTATCTAGAATAAATTATGAATAAAATTAGAATAAACTTATAATATAAAAATAATTTTAAATAATAATGAGAACTTAAGCAGAGTAGATAGGAAGGAATATTTTTTTAATACATAGTAAGTTACAAGGTACATCTAATTGTATTATTGAATGGCAATATTAACTTACTAAGTAAACAAAGTATCTGACATGCCATACCAATCATCCTCTAATAGGATTTATCAACTAACCACATCATTAATATTTTACCTGTTTGGTTGCAGGCAGTGAGCTCGAGCCTTCAGCAGTGACTCAGAGCCCGGCGTCAGAGTTCGAGGCTTTAATCGAGCGTCTGGAGCGCGTAACCTCGCGGTTAGAGAGCCTGCCGGTACTAAGTGGTCACTCTCCTATTCTACCACGTTCGCCCGTACCCTCTCCCGCGTCTGCGGGAACTCCACCACCACCGCCACCACCGCCGCCGCCAGTCGAGCCAACTGACAACATGAGTGTCAACGGCTATCAGGACATCGTACAGGTAAAACTACACACAATTATGTTTTTTCTTCCATTTACTTATGTATTTTTTAGGAATATTATCTAGTATCCAAAATGACTAATTAGCGACACTACCATCACCAAAACATGTCGTACCTTTTGCTTAAAATTTGGGAACGTGAAGTGTAGGCAAAACGTATTCCATCCCTCACATTTACACCATTAGAATTGGTGTATAGGCAGTCGTCGAGGTGATATGATTATGTAGTGAACAATTCAATTACCTTCTAGTTGTCCTAAAATGAAAAAAAAGAAAACTTTAGAAAATGCCCCAGCATTCCATCATCATTAATTGTTATTGTAACAATAGTACTCTACTTAGCAAAAATTCTTTACAGGCTTAAACAAACAAAGAGGTATAATATAATTTTCTTAAGATCTTTATGTGCAGTGACAGTGCTTCGTAAATACCTGGAATTATCGTAGGTATGTGTTTGAAAAAAAAATGCCTAAAAAATTCTTGAAATCGTTATGAGTCATGAATGAACAGCAATGGACCTATAAGTATTCAGAAATTACACTATAAAAACTTTAATCCAAAAGGGCATGCATAGTCGACTAACGCAAGTTAACCTGTTTTTTCTCCTTTGACTTGATTGCTCTTTTAAAGGAGTATAATAGGTAGGGTAATGTCCTGTGTCAACGTATCAACGTATCATCAAATCATTACCAATACTGCTTTATGTCCTTTTTTTTTCTCTACAAATATGTATAGTAAACTAAGATATTGCCTAACTAAACTGAAACTATGACTTTCCATTATTTGTAATTCCCAAAATAGGTTAAAATATAAACAATCGAAATAAGGCATGATTTATAACTTTTACATTCCTTATTTTTTAAATCAATCTTATTATATTATTGTAAAATGTACAGTTTATGAAAATAAAAAAATAGGACACAACCCTATTACGGCTGTATATAATATATTATAATGACAGAAGAAAACTGGCTTTCCTCTCGGGATTTGGTGGCCAGGCTGCTTACATTCCCGTAAAAGCTAAGATGAAGCAAATCATGAGAAAGAGTAGGAGAGCGGTCTTCGGGCTCCAAAAACGTTTTGATGATCATAGATCATAGAAATTGATTCAATATTTTAAAAACTGGTTTAGAATCTGCTAAGTCGTTAACAAGACGAATTTGCAGAATGCAGGCGATATGAACTTATCACACGGGGAGGAAGATATTATGCTGAAAAATCAAAGCTATCATCGATAACTCCGTGGTTGCATTGGTAAATTGTACGCGCTATTTTCGCTTGGTTTTGACTGTGTCTCAACGGGTGAGCGCGCAATTTTACACAGTACGTAATAATACTAATAATCCAGACAAATTAAACATTTAAGCTTGCATGAATACGCATAGAGTTACAAATTGGTACAGTTTTTAATTCAAATACACCATAATAAAAGAAGTATCAGAAGTCCCCATCGATTGGACTTCTGCATTTCTTTTTTTTCAAGGTAAAAGGTCAAAAACATTGGGTTCTGGTTCTCAACGGGTGAGCGCGCAATTTTACACAGTACGTAATAATACTAATAATCTAGACAAATTAAACATTTGAGCTTGCATGAATGCGCATAGAGTTAAAAATTGGTACAGGTTTTAATTTAAATACACCTTAAAAAAAGAAATATCTGAAGTCCCCATCGATTGGACTTCTGCATTTCTTTTTATTCAAGGTGAAAGGTCAAAAATATTGGGTTCTGGTTCTCAACGAGTGATCGCGCAATTTTACACAGCACGTAATAATCCTAATAATCCAGACAAATTAAACATTTGAGCTTGCATTTTTCTCGTGAACAGCAACACTTATCGCAAAATTTTGTTAATATATAAATTGGTTAGACATCATGTGTGTATAGAGATCATGTAATTACCTACACAATTGTTTTCATTCTTTTTTTGTATGGTGATCCATTTCCGAGCTAGCGAAAAGCTAAAAAAGCGGCCAAGTGCGAGTTGGACTCGCCCATGAAAGGTTTTGTAGCAGCAAGTAACAATATAAAAGTTCTTATAGTTCGTGGTTACTTTGATCGATGTTCTAATAATAGTGTGCGGTTTACGATAAATGACGTATTAAAAAACTACTTATAACTCGTTCAAACCAATTTCTAGTTACTAAGGGTCTTAAATAAGGGATGAACGGGATTGAAGTTCCTACCTACAATGGGAATGAAATTTTACACTAATAGAATATGACTTCTTCCAATTTTGAAACAGCGATATTATCGAAATGGTGACCCCCACAAAAAAAGGCCAATTGTGAAGGTAATTACATGATCTACAACTTTTCCAACCTACTTCTGCGCTAACACTTGCCGTTTCGAGAAAAATGCAAGAGTCCAATATTTTTTACCGTTGACCTTGAATTTAAAAAAATGCAAAGGTCCAATCGATGGGTACTTGGATATTTCTTTCATTTTGATGTATTTAAGACCCCCACCAATTTCCGGCTGTATGCGAATTTATGCAAGCTTACTATTTTGTTTCCTTTATTTTGAGGGCATTATAAGTACAGAAAACGAACAATCTGGTAAAACTAATGCAGTGCATAGACCGTATGCTGCTTCAACTGTAAATTGTTTGCGATAGATAGATAGATAGACACCTATATCTCTGTCGTGTTGTGAATTAGCACCAATTAATAACGGTTGGGTGACACGTACCGCACCCCTGCTAAACTGAATAGCCCTATTGATAGGTACCTCAATTAGTGATATGACATCACACAGATAAATTAACGATATGAAATAATTTCGGTATCAACAATTACGTTTATTTTATCACTAACCGGTTTAACAACGGATTGCTTGTCGCGTTGCGATGACAGGGCGTTAAGTGTCATTGTGACTTATTTTTAAGTAATTAACAACGGTGTAACTGGTTTTTTTTTTTTACGTGCGGGAAATCCCCACGGATACCCCCCTTCGGAGCCGAAGGGGAAGGTTATGTCAGACTCAAACCGACTAAACCGCACGCCCTCTGTGGGTCGATGTGCTAGGCCGGAGGTGAGGTTGTCTTTTGACATATCCCACGCACCCCGGCTGACCCAGGGCCATTCCTCTCGGTCTGGCCCTCCTCGGGAGGGGGGACCACGCGGTCCCCGACTCGCCCCCGGTATGGGGGGGGGGGGGGGCGCGCATCGTCCTACGATGCGCGCCGCCACCGTGGCCTGCTTCTGCTAGGGTGACGAGCGGCTCCACCCGTCACCCTCAGGCCCGCGCTCATGGGGGGCGGAGGTCGGTTTGCGCCCTCCGACGCCCGACCCGCCTTTGAACGCGGCCAGCGATGTCCGCGAGTCTTTCTCGCTCGCTGCGCCGCGCCCGCTCTGCTGTCTCCTTCACGAGCATGACCTGCTCGCAGAAGGAGGCGCTGGCCGCCCACGCATCCGCGCAGCGGACCATCGCCGCGAGCAGGGTGGAGAGCGTGAGCACTCTCACCCCCAGGGCCGTCCCAAGCTCCCGCCTCGGCGTTTCAAACGCCGGACACTCGGTGAGCGTGTGCAGCCCCGAGTCCACGCTCGCGTCGCAGTGATGGCACTCGGGCGTTGGCTCTATGCCCATCAGATGCAGGTACCGCCCGAAGTTACCGTGTCCGGTAATGACCTGCGTCTGACGGTACGAGAGGCCACCGTGCGGCCTCTCTAGCCACTCCCCCATGATGGGTCTTACCGCCGCAATCACGGCGTGCCCTGACGGTGTAACTGGTAAGGGTTTCTATAACGGTTACTGTAACTTTAACTATTTAAAACCGACGCCAACACTGACTCCGCCGAATAAATTGTAGAAGGTAGGACACGTCGGTATCTCCCGTCCTAACTGAGCAGTCCGACTGGGGAAGTACCTTCGCCCTACAGAATACCGCGGTTATAATAACCTTGTGTTGTGTTCCCGACGGTGTGTAGGGTAGCCAGAGCTCACTGGAGAGGTTCTGTGTTGTCAGTGGGAAGACCAAAGGCTTGGGATGCCACGCGGTCAGGGAGACTCGGTGAAACGGTTATCCGCTGGCCGCCCGCAGGCTGTACGGTTCCCGAACCTGGGGATCACATCCCGCCGCGCCAGCGAGTCACACAACCCTGGCTCGTCTGCGGTGGTGGGGAGCCTTGCTTTGTCTTCTGCGCTGACGGCACAGAGACTCTCTATACCTTCCCCCCCCCCTTTCTTTATCATGGCAGTAAAAAGGAAAAGCAATAGAGTATATACAGCGGCACCTTCGTCCACATTGAAAGTGGACTTCTGTAACATCAGGGGCCTCCACTCCAATCTTAACGAGGTCCACCACCATCTTGAGACAGCAAAGCCGACCCTTTTCTTCCTGACGGAGACCCAAATATCATGCCCGGCCGAAACAGCCTACCTTATGTACCCCGGGTACAGACTCGAGCATAACTTCCTGAGTAAAGCCGGGGTATGCATGTACGTCCGGGATGACGTTTGTTGTCGCCGTCTAAACGGCCTTGAAGACAGGGACCTGTCCACACTATGGGTACGTATGGATTACGGTGGCCACACCCGTATCTATGCGTGCGTCTACAGGTCTCATAGCGGTGACCTGGGCACGGCTCAACTGTTTGAGCACCTGCAGCGGTCGGCGGACAGAGTAATTGAGCAGTACCCTGCCGCGGACTTAGTATTCTTGGGTGACTTCAATGCTCACCACGTGGAGTGGCTGGGGTCTCACAGGACTGATTTTGCGGGAAGGGCTCCTCACAACTTTGCCCTGACCTATGGGTTCTCGCAACTGGTGCATTCCATCACCAGAAAACCAGATGTCGGGACCCACAGAGAGTCTTTATTGGACCTTCTGCTGACTACGCGCCCGGATGAGTACTCCGTAACTGTGGAAGCACCTCTCGGTACTTAGGACCTCAGTGTAATCCGGGCGCAAGTGACTCTCGCGCGGCCAGAACCGCCGCGGCCACCTCAGTGGCGGCATATCTGGCACTACAAGTCGGCAGACTGGGACGGACTGCGAGAATTCTTCTCGTCGTACCCGTGGAGGCGGCTTTGCTTCACTTCAAAGGATCCAAGCTCCTGTGCAACAGCAGTCGCTGAAACGATCCTATCGGGCATGGAATGCTATATTCCCAACCGTTGGATCGCAACAGGAGCAAGCAAACGGCCGTGGTTTAATAGGCCTTGCAGAGAAGCTAGAGACCGCAACGAATCTGCATATAAGGCTTGGACCACGGCACTTGCCAATAAGGATCCTAACATAGCTGAAGTGAAGCGGAAATTGAATGCGGCCTCGAGGTCCAGTAAAAAAGCTACTGCCAGGGCGAAGTTTGAGTTCATCGGTGAAATTGGCGAGCGGCTTACTCGTTATCCATCCGGTAGTCGAGCATTTTGGTCACTCGCCAAAGCTGCCGAGGGAAACTTCTGCCATTCCTGCCTGCCGCCGCTGCAAAAACCCGAAGGTAGCCTAGCTCATGGCGCTAAGGAGAAAGCCGATCTTTTGGGTAATCTCTTTGCGTCAAACTCGACGATGAACGACGGGAATGCCGAGCCACCTATTGTCCCCAACTGTGGTACTTTCATGTCTGAAATTAAAATTGGATGTTCGGAAGACGATTGGGCCGGATGGTATACCGGCGATGGTGCTCAGGCACTGTGCCCCCGAATTGTGCCCAGTACATCACGGCTTTTCGCGCTCTCTTACTCCGCGAGACAAGTCCCAGCCTCGTGGAAGACTGCATTCGTGCATCCTGTGCCTAAGAAAGGCGACAGGACAGACCCGTCCAATTACAGGCCTATTGCTATAACCTCCCTTCTCTCGAAGGTAATGGAGCGTGTGATTAACGCACAGCTCCTGGGATACCTTGAGGGAAACGACCTACTGAGCGACCGACAGTATGGCTTTCGCCACTGTCGCTCCACTGGTGACCTTCTTGTGTATCTCACAAACCGATAGGCGCAAGCTATCAAGAGTCGGGGCGAGGCACTAGCGGTCAGCCTCGATATAGCAAAGGCCTTTGACCGGGTCTGGCACAGAGGTCTTCTTTCGAAGTTGCCACGCTACGGACTCCCCGAGGGACTTTGCGAATGGATTGCCAGCTTTTTGTCCACCAGAAGTATCCAAGCCGTCGTCGATGGCAGCTACTAGGACCGCATGGACATAAACGCTGGTGTCCCACAAGGCTCCGTGTTGTCCCCGACGCTGTTTCTGCTGCATATCAATGACATGCTGTCTGATGGATCTATTCATTGCTTTGCGGACGACAGTAAATATCCCTCAATTCGAGGTGGAGAAGAGACGCGAAAAACTTGTGTCTGAAATCGAGACTACTCTCTCGGGAGTATCCGATTGGGGTCGACTTAACCTAGTCCAATTTAACCCCACTAAGACACAGGTATGTGTATTCATCGCTAAGAAAACCCCATTTATTGTAGCGCCGCAATTCCTGGGCACATCACTTTCCATCTCTTCGAGTATTGGGATCCTAGGTGTCGACATCTCAAGCGACGTTCAGTTCCGGAACCATTTGGAGGACAAGGTTAAGCTGGCCTCAAAGAAACTTGGAGTGCTCAACAGGGCGAAGCAGTACTTCACTGCGGGGCAACGACTGCTGCTTTATAAGGCACAAATTCGGCCCCACATGGAGTACTGCTGTCACCTTTTTGCCGGAGCGCCTGCATACCAGCTTGGCCCCTTCGACTCATTGCAAAGACGGGCGTTGAGGCTCGTCGACAATCCCATACTCACAGGCGATGTGTAACCTCTCAGCCTCAGAAGGGACTTTGCCTCGCTGTGTGTGTTCTACCGCCTATACAATGGTTTGTGCTCAGATGAATTGTTTGACATGATGCCCACCGCTGCATTCTATCATCGCATCACTCGCCATAGGCAGGGAATTCATCCTCACACACTGCGACCGGAAATGGTACGCACCGTGCGTTTTGAAAGGAACTTCATCCCACGCACGCTCAGGTTGTGGAATGAACTTCCTGCCGTGGTTTTCCCAAGCGACTACAATATGGGGTTCTTCAAGAAGGGTATTAGAAGGTATCTACAGGGTCGGTAGCACGATTGTGATGCCCCTGGTGTTGCAAACGTCCATAGGCCACGGTAACCACTTCCCATCAGGTGGGCCGTGTGCTTGTCTGCCACCTAATTGGCATAAAAAAAAAAGATATGTCAAGGCGGGAGTGACCTATGTTTTGGATTTCTCGGTTTCTCAACATGATTTGTAGGTGTCATTGTGTAGAGACAGCGAAGGGGTGCGGGTGGTTTTTGCAGTGGTCGTGGTCTTGCACAGACCTTCACCCAGCCAAGCAGTAATCGTGAGCAGTAAGGAAATGGAGTTCCTTTAGGATTTAAATTTTATCAGTGAAAATATGTTAGTAAAATGAAGTTTCGGTCCATGCGCCTCGGACGTAACTAAAAATGTAGATAAGATTTTCCTTATGAAAAGGTACCTATATTCACGTAACTAAACATGGCACAATATTTAGATAAGATTTTCCTTATGAAATAGGTATATTATTTCAATTAGGTTGTAATAACTTGTATTACAATACTGCATAAAGTAATAGCACTTTGTGGATATGGGCAAACGTTACAGAAGTTTCGATTGTATGGTTCCTTGTAGGTACATAATGTGCATAATTTGATTTTCTATACAAAGGACGCAACATTAACTTCCCCTACGGCAACAAAACATCTCCATAACAAAGGTCCACGACTCATTTATTGGTTACACGATAAGGACAAAATATTCAAAGATTATTTACACAGTTATTACATAACTGTTGTTTATTATATACCGTATAAATATACTTATAAATACAAGTCTGTGATGCTTTTGTTAAAATTTTATCTTGTTGCGCTCTATGTATTAAATTATCTTAGTTGTTAGTTCCATTAGACTAATTTCAGTGTATCAATATTAATTGAATACAGAGAGGTTCACGGAATGTAGTTTTGCATTTGGGAATAAAGTTGAAACAATGCGGTTTAATGGGTATTGTTGCTAACATTAGTACTTAAATAATATGTACCTAAGGCAATCTAAAACATGTTTTAAGTTTTTAATTATTTGATTTATTACTTTAATAGACTAACTTATCAATATAGGTGCTTGTGAGGGTAGAGAGTTGGATTTCTACCTACTAGAGTGGAGTGCGGATGTATGGAGAGATTTTTTTTCGAGAATTTGTTTTCTATTGTTTGGGATAATTTTTCCTTATATGAAAGTCACAACATATGTAATTTTTTTTTATTGAAATTGGTGAATATCTACCTCCGAAGTGACCTTGAAATTAACAGTTATATGTAAATGTTGAAAATCTTTTAAGACGAAATATTGTGCTTCATTTAATGGTAAATAGTCATTAAATCAGAAGCATTTTATTATTTAGATGTTTGTTTATATAGAACTATTACAAAAAACAATCAAATATTGAGAATCACTTAAAATATGGTAGGTATGTGCTATTGTGCTACAAAATCCTTTTTAGTCTCAAATCTGGGCATTACCCTATGTGATGTCAACTTTTATTGGCACTTATTTGCGACTATTCAGTGCACTGAAAACTGGAGGCTCCGGTCGTAATCTTAACAGCTCTTTCTATAGTTTGCATATGGCAGGGCCATCTGATAAACAATAGTTCGCCCTTTCCACCAGGTTCAACGATGCGATGTGCTGAAACTTTTGTTCGGATAACTTTAGCAAAATCGGTGGTTCGGTTACATTTTCCTGCCAATTTATTAAGTTTAATTGCCAGTTTATCTAGAAGCGGTAATTTTTTTCAAATGGAATACTTTTGCCTGTTTTTTATATAATTTGACCTGCGACGCATTCAAATTTATTATCAGGCCCTGTTTCACATGTTTCTAGAGCTTTCCCAGTTAGCTACTATAAGACTTTGGTTACACCTGTCAAGATGCAGAAACAGGTGTCTCGAAAACAATATCCACTGAAGTTATCTTTGCAGCCTTTTCTCAAATATTCTCATGATTACATCATACTTTACAGTATTTACATTCATACCGCCACAACCAGTTGCCATAATACGATCTCGGGGAATTTCCTCATGTAGCAGAAAAAACAGTAACTATGTTCCAGCAGTTTCTATTCCTTTTTCGGTACCAAATTCAGGTACCTACCACGTGTAAGCAAACCCCTTGAGAGAGATACGCAGAGCTCTTTAATGTAAGATATATTTTCCTCAACAGATATATCTTAGTCCTATAGCATTTATTATCCTTTTAATAATCTTCAAAGCCTTGCCTTTTCTCCCGTCAGTGGCTTTTCCGCGCTATTTCACTTCCCTTTTTTAAAGTTATAAAAACAAAGTCAATCGTTTATTTTTATATGAGCGACGATAATGCATTTCTGTGAAAATATCGTACATTGAAATGCGCTTTTCCCAAAATCGACTTTTTTTTAATAAATTCAATGCTATTGCGAAGGCAGTTGCCGCACACCAAATTAAATAATATTTGCCATGGCTTAATTTGAAACAAATTGCGACGATTTTCACTATTACATTACCGTTTGAACCCTAGTGTCTACTCTACCAAGCCCGGCTTGATTGTCGCTCCCGTAATAGCCAATATTAGGATATGTCGCGAGACAACCTCACCCTCGGCTTAGCATAACGACCCACAGACGGCGTGCGGTTTAGTCGGTTCGAGTCCAACATAACCTCCCCGGCTCCTCCTCCGCCGCCGGAGGGGGGGGGGGGGGGGGGGTTATTCCGCGGGGATTTCCCGCACGTAAAAAAAGTATCATTTCGTCTATAAATTATCATTATAGGTTGGTCAATTATGTAATTGATGCTGCTCTTGTTTATTCTTGCTGACTATTGACAACAAAAAAGTTCAGGTAAAGGCATAAATTCTACCGGTTATGACATACCTACCGATGATGTATATGCCTACGTTCACATGCTATTGAGGATAACGGAAGCAATGAACCGCATCAATAGTTGATATCGAAACTCATACGCCCCTGATCGAATAAAATCGGTTTGTAGGTGCGTCGGCAAATCTCGCCACAATACTGCGCCGTCTTAAAAATTGACTAGTCGAGCTCGTCAGCTGATGATGTTCAATTTTTTAGGTATTTTTTATGAATGGTTTATCGAGATACCTACCACAATATTTCAACCTCCGAGCTAGTAATTTTTTTTTCAAATACTTTTTAAAGACACGACTGTTCGGACTGTTCACCTGTTAACTCATTTATCAATTAGTGATTTTACTCATTAATGATCGATGAGAGAGAGTGAATCGATGTGAAGGTTTAAGTGGACAACTTTTTCTCGAATATCATCAGTTTGACCTTGACCAAACATAGGCAATGTGTCACAAAGAAAGTTATGTTTTATTCAAATTTCATAAAGTATCGATATTGTTTTATGTGAAAGTTCGAACGTGTTATTGTGAAAAGGTCTTTGATCGTTGAACCACCTTTATCTGACATAGCACTTGTTATCCATGACTTAGCACGATTGCCTAGAAGGCTCTAGAAGATAACTATTCACCCGCGATAAAAATGCAGTCAGATTGTAGTTACCGGGAAACAGATGTCAACAAACATTTCCACTCTTTAATGAGGGTGCACAGTGGCGTCCGTACATGTGATTGTGCGGAATGGGGAGCCGGAACGATTTTCTTTTTTATTCCGGGCCATTTCATTTCCAGGGCAGGGGGAAGGACGTAGGTAATAATTTTAAGTATTTATATGTAGCCTGGTTGTCATTTATTTAGGGTTTGCTAAGCTTATTTTATGATATACTAGCATGTTATATCATGTTTGATGGAGGCCGTATAAAATATCTTACTTTTTTGGAACCAGTTGAGGTTTATTTTGGGCACAATTTCAACAGCAAAATCGTCTGGAAGTATTAATTTAGATTTATAGTATTAAATAAAGTATGGGAATAATTTGCAGGTGTATGGGTGTTCTAAAAAAAATCGCCAAAATAAAAGCTGTACACGATTTTCCTATCGAAACTGTACCCAAAGTTTTTACCTATCTCCAATTTTGGCTATTGTCAGGCGTGGTTCACTCCGCGCAGTACATCCGTTATATACCTACAACGAAGTATCGGCCGAGCGGATTAAAAATTAGTCGAGTGTCACGCGCGCGCTCGTGTGGACGCTTGAGGTGTTTTCTATGCTCGCGCTCGGCTGGGATTTTATAAAAACATTTTTTTTCTCTCTTGATCGTGCCTACTACTGGTACCTACCTTAGAATGGACAAGAAAAGAAAATATGACAGACGATATTGTGTGGCGTTCGGCTGTTTGAATTCGAATAGAAATATGCCGGATTTATCTTTTTTCTCGCTTCCCAAAGATGCTGTAAGGTAATTTTGCCAAATTAATAAATTTTAAAATTTTAAGGTAGTTACTTACCTACCTACCCATAACCCAACCTACCAATACTACTGTTCAAAATGCGTAACTAGACTAAAACTACTTATTTTATAGGTAGACCACGAAGTAGGTAGGTACCTAGCCAGCTAGATTTTTGAACTGAGAGGGTTATTGGATCGGCCCCATCGGGGTCAACGTACTCCGCTGTCACCCGCCTCGACGTATTTTTCTAATTTCGAGTGTCCTTGACGGGCATTGCGCGTTGACTATAGGTAGGTAGGTACCACTGATGATACCTACCCTACGTAATTTCTGCAGTTCCAAGTTCCTTCTTTTTAAACGACTTCAAAAAAGGAGGAGGGTCGATTTTTTTAATTTCTTATGTTTGTCCCTTCATAACGCCGTCATTTATTAGTTCTTAACTACATAATATATGAACCTTCGCGCTTGAAAGCTACCTTATAGCTTATAGGTAATATTTAGTATTCTTTGTTTATAGTCCGAGAGCTGAAGTAATAAATTTAATAAGTATACAAATGAATAGCATAATATTTAATATTATTCACCTGAACATGATAATTAGATACTTTGGCGCACTTTGGCTAGTCTGACGGGTATATAGACCGAGAGCTAAGGTTAAGTTTGACAATACATGGTGGCCAGCTCTCCTGGCCAAAAAATTTGGCGCCCCATATTGAGGAGTATTTGAGCCACCCCCATGTATGTCCAGTGATTTTTACTAGCTTAGGAGATACGATTTTTGAAGTTATACTACTTTTGGCGCAACTAACCTTTATCGGCGTGGCGATTGTCAAACACTTAGAAAAATTTTCATTGTATAGAGACTGGACTATGGCGACTGCAACGGGGACTGTTCCTGTGACGGCGACGAGCGACTACTACGGTGACTGTGCTCCTCAGTGCCCCGTTTGCTTCACTCTAACCAATGACCATAAGCACATGTGTGTTTGCTCCGTACTGACTACCATTTGTCTATTTTATTTTAGGCGCCGAGAGTGGCTGATTTTAATAAGACGAGAGGACTTACTAAGAAAAGAAAATTTGAGAGCTAAAAGCTACGAAGTCTGCTCCCATCATTTTGAAGATTCTGCAATCAGGACAATCAAACAACTGAAACCAAATACAGTTCCAACAAAGCTTATAGTATCCGAGAACCGAGTTCCTAACAATAATATAAATTCAAATACGAATTGCTTTCAAAGCGCATTTAATTTAGCTGGCGCAAATCAAAATAATTTACCAACATGATTTTTGGGTGTCGGCTCTCGGACTAGTTTAAGCCGTTTCGTGTTTGCGTCGTACGGCATGTAACTAAACACGTAAATGGTATGTTCAATTTAGCAAATACACTAAAGTGTAGTAGCAAAGAATACTAATGCCCGTTTGCACTGAACTTAAGAGTATCTTAACCTGATGCCTAAAGTATATAAGACACTCTTAACAAGAAAATGCATTGCACCAAGCCTAAGATACTCCTAAACACGCTAAGTCAAGCTTAATTCTTATGACACCGAATAAGTAAGTCATAACGTTTTAAGAATCTCCTAACCCTATTTTTTTGACAGTTGTCAATCAATGTCCGGTATTGTTATGTACTGTTTGGCACATGACATTAAACTAAATAAATAAATAATCTAAATTTAAATAAATTTAAATACAACGTGACTTACTCGACTTGACTGACGAGACGCGATCGTTTTTTATTATTATTATTTATTGGGGCTTGGCACAAAGCCATCAGCCTAAACCTTAAATATCTTCAATACAATATTTTTTCATGGCGTCATGATGAGTGATAATTGCCATGACGATGACGATGAGTGATGATTTCTGCTTCAGTAAAGTTGTGGGGGGGACTTTACTGAAAGCTCCCCCAGGAGATTTGGAACGAACACGAAATGTCACAATTCACTGTAATATCCCACTTTCCTACACTTGTGTGAATTGTCCAAGACGTTATGTCTAAAAATCCACCATTTTTATACATAACAACTCGAATTCACACCAATTTCGAAAAATAAAATAATACTGTGATGTGCGCTTTCCCGCGTTCGCGCCAAAACTCCGACGAGATCGTTAAAGAAATCATAGACAATCGCTCAATTATTATAGACAATTGGCTAATTCATTCGTTCATTTACACCTTCATTCGCTTTACTAGGCTTATCTTAAGTTAGGAATGCCTTTTCGTAAATATGTTGGTGCAATTGAAAATGAAGTTAAGATTATCTTAGACTTAGGAGTCGCTTTACAAGGATTAACCTAAGTAGAGTTTAGTGCAAACGGGCATAAATGTAGTAGTATGCTTATCGTCTTATGTTAAAATATGCGGACATTGTAATAAAATACTTTTTTCATCTAATACTAGGTAGGTATGTTTAAAGTTGTCATTTTCACATAAGTAGAAAAATAGTAACAGGTACATAACTGGACTGGTAATCAAATATTCATTTCTTCACAAGAAGGCAACCCTAACAGGCGTAAGAAGAGATAAGAGGTACGCGATAGAAAGAGACAAAGTAGTAGGTGAATAAAATTATAGGTACCTAATGTTGTGCGAGCTGAATTCCACCGTATTGCGTCGGAGCAAGACTGGAATTAATTAAATCTTCTTGCGCAGTGATCCTTCTGTACGTTAGTACTATTAATTATTCTGTGCTATTATAGAGCATCTATTTCGGTATTTACTTAATTGTAGTGGCAGGAGCATAATAGCTGCGCTCATCATCATCATCATTTCAGCCGAAAGACGTCCACTGCTGGACAAAGGCCTCCCCCAAGGATTTCCACAGTGACCGGTCCTGCGCCTTCCGCATCCATGCTCTTCCCGCGACCTTCACCAGGTCGTCGGTCCACCGTGTGGGAGGCCTGCCTACACTGCGTCTTCCGGCGCGTGGTCGCCACTCGAGAACTCTCTTGCCCCAACGGCCATCTGTTCTACGAGCTATGTGCCCCGCCCACTGCCACTTAAGTTTGGCGATTCTGTGTGCTATGTCGGTTACTTTAGTTCTCCTGCGGATCTCCTCATTTCTGATTCGATCACGCAGGGAAACTCCGAGCATAGCACGCTCCATCGCCCTTTGGGTGACCTTGAGCCTTCTTATGAGGCCCATAGTAAGGGACCAAGTCTCAGTTCCGTAGGTCATCGCTGGCAACACACACTGATCGTAGACTTTAGTCTTGAGACACTGCGGTATTTTGGACGAGAAGATATTACGAAGCTTCCCGAACGCTGCCCAGCCGAGTTGGATTCGACGATTGACCTCTTTCTCAAAGTTGGACCTGCCTAACTGGACTATCTGTCCCAGGTAAACATATTCGTCGACAACTTCGAGTGTAGAGTCTCCAACCTTTAAAGAAGAAGTGGGTGCGACATGGACATTTGACATAATTTTCGTCTTGTCCATGTTCATTTTGAGGCCCACTTGTTGGGAGGCTCTACTGAGGTCTTCGAGCATTGTACCTAGGTCTTCCAAGGTCTCAGCCATGACTACGATATCGTCAGCGAATCGAAGGTGAGTGATGTACTCGCCGTTGATATTGATGCCGAGTCTTCTCCAGTCCAGGAGCTTGAAAACATCTTCCAGGCCGGCGGTGAACAGTTTCGGAGATATAACGTCTCCCTGTCTCGCCCCTCGCTGCAACTGGATAGGTTTTGAGCTTTGATCCTGGAGGCGGACTGACATGGTGGCGTTTTCGTACAAACACTTCAGCGCTTCGATATATCGATAGTCAATTTGGCACCGTTGGAGAGACTGTAGCACAGCCCAGGTCTCGATCGAATCGAAGGCTTTCTCATAGTCCACAAACGCCAAGCAGAGTGGCTGATTATACTCCTCAGTCTTCTGTATAATCTGTCGCAGCGTATGTATGTGGTCTATGGTGCTAAAGCCTTTTCGGAAACCGGCTTGTTCGGGAGGCTGGAAGTCGTCGAACCTGCGAGCGAGACGATTCGTAATGACTCTCGAAAACAACTTGTAGACATGGCTCAGAAGCGAGATGGGTCTATAATTCTTCAACAAGGTTTTATCACCTTTTTTGAAGAAGAGTACCACCACACCTCTGTGCCATGCCTTAGGCGTTCGTCCCTCGAGTATGACGGAATCAAATAGCTTCTGAAGAGCTTTAAGTATCGGTGTTCCACCAGCTTTTAGAAGCTCAGCCGTGATCCCATCATCACCCGGTGCCTTATTGTTCTTTAGCTGTTTGAGAGCCATTCTAATCTCGTACAGGCTGACGTCCGGGATATCCTCGGTATAGTGTCGGGTCAATCTGGCTCTTGGGTCTTTGGCCAGATTATTAACAGATTGCCGTACACTCGTGTATAATTGTCCGTAGAACTTCTCGACCTCTTCCAACAGCTCCGGCTTTGACGAAATAATTCTGCCATCCTCCGCCTTCAGCTTATTCAGTTGGCTTTGACCAACAGACAGATCCCTTGCGAAAACCTTTGAGCCTTTGTTGCTCTCAATCGCCTCCTTAATACGAGTCGTATTAAATTGGCGTAGGTCGCGAGTCAAGGACTTGGAGATCTGTCTGTTTAAACGCCGATACTGAGTAGCATCTTCAGAGGACTGCAGAACCAAATTTCGTCTTTGTTCCATAAGTTTGTTGGTGAGGTCCGATATCTTTTTGGTTCCTTTTGAACGACGGGCTTTGAAGATCTTAGACCCAGTCGTTTGGACAATTTCCACAAATCTGTCATTGTAATCATCCACATTTTCGCAATCTCCCAGGCATTCGAAGCGATTCTGCAACTCGAGCTGAAAGTGCTCAGGGTTCTGGAACTGGATAGGTGCTGGTCGGAGCGTAGACTTCATCAGTCGACATCTTTCGAGCTTTGTTCTAACATTCAATGTGCCTCTTACCATCCGGTGATCGCTTCCTGTTTTTACTGAATTGATCACGGAGACATCATTGAATATGTGCCTCTTCGTCGACAAGATGAAATCAATCTCATTTTTTGTGACACCGTTAGGGTGTAGCCATGTCCACTTACGCTGTTCCGGCTTTCTGAAGAAGGAGTTCATCATAAAAAGGCCCTCCTTCTCCATGAAGCCGGCCAGCAGATGGCCACGTGCATTCCTCTTTCCATATCCAAATTGCCCCACTCTCAGCTCGTTGTCGCTTCGTTTGCCCAGTTTCGCGTTAAAGTCCCCCATCACAACGGTATAGTGTGTTCGAGAGCTATGCATGGCTTTAGAGATATCCTCATACATAGTCTCCACCTCGTCGTCGGGGTGTTTCGAGGTCGGTGCGTGTACCTGTATGACCTTCAGCGAATACCGTTTGGTGATTCTGAGTATAAGGTACGCTACCCTCGTCGAAACACTCTCGATCTGGACCACGCTGTTGACAAGGGACCTGTGGACGATAAACCCGACACCACCCTGGGACAGTATGTCGCCCTCCCGGAAATAGAGCAGGTTACCGGATTTGAGGATCATGGTGTTCTGCCCCTCTCTCCGGACTTCACACAATCCTACGATATCCCACCGTAACCTGCTCAATTCTTCCTCGAGTTCAGCGAGCTTCTCGTCGGTTCGCAGTGTGAGCGTGTTGTACGTTGCCAGGGCCAAAGGTCGTCGGGGTTGGTAGCCTGGCATCTGCCGGGGATTCTTCGCACCCCTTGCCCCGCCGTTACCATGGCCGCTACCATAGCCAGGAATAGCGGGGCCGCCGGGGACTAGGGGCCGTTTGTTGGGTTCGTTCACCATGGGGGGTTATGCCGTAATCGCCACGCTTGGCAGGCGGGTTGGCGATCGCAGTTTGGTGGCTAGTACGCGGAAAGATGCTGCTGCCCATCCTCCGGTATTTGAATCCCTTAGTCGCCTCTTACGACACCCACGGGAGGAGATGGGGTGGTGCTATTCTAGGGCCACACCACAGGCAATAATAAAATAGCTGCGCTATTCGTTGGATTTCGATTAGGTGGTTGCGGGTTCAAATACACAGACATACTTATAAGAGGGAACAGACCAAACATTACGGATTTCAGGTGTAGCCAGATTTACTACATAGGTACTGTAAATGATATATTTCGATAGTAGTCCCTTCTCTATGCCGCAAAGCTATATATTGAGTGAAGCGATCGATAAGGAGGTTCAGTCAGCATCATCATGCATGCAGCATGATATTAATGCCTTGCACCCCCCCCTCCCCTCCTCTCTTCCTGTTGACTGATTGTTCTGATATTTGGTACACACCTTAAGTTCGGACAATAATATAATTTAAATCAATAAAACAGTTTGATTTGCTCTTAATTACGTTTTAAAATCATTTTGACACTGTCTATTCAGGAGAGTATAGGATAGGAGCGTGACATGTGGTCGCCCTTTTTGTTTTCATTATAATTATTTTGCAGTCGTGGCTTTATTTCATTCTATTTCTAACTATACCTACATTCGACCTCTACGAACAACTGCATACGTTCATAAAATTGATTTATTAGACGGTCGGGGCCTTAGGGATTTCCTTTCTAGGGCGTACCTGCTACCCCGCCTATGACGAAAAACATCGAGTTTTTAATATAAGTGTTTTTTTATTATAGTCCGACAAGTATTGTATCATAAGTATTGATCCCCTTAGTTTCCGTGTTTATTTATGATTCTTTTCAATTAATCTATTAATATTCTCTGAATTCGCGTGTCACTAAAATTAAAATAAACATCTTCAAGGTGTTTTATTGAATAATAATTTGCTTCCCATTCTAATACCTATACCAAATAATAGATACAAAGATCTTAAATCAAACCATCAAAAGCTACCTTCTACAGAGATTTTTTATATAATTGGTTTGTTATTTTAAGACAAAAAAAAAAATATTGCAAAGCTTCAGAACAGTACAACTCTAAGTTATTTTGATTTTATGTATACATTGCACTCACAGAATATTAATATTAAATGCACGCCCATGAATGCCCATGGAGGTCAGTAAGGCAAAAGCGCCAATGGTAGACACTATAAGGACAAATCAGTCGGTAGGTTAGTGGTTAAGGAATCGGCCTTACGGTCGAGAGGTCCCGGGTTTGATCCTGGCCATTACACTACCGACGTGAACCCACTCCTGGCACAAGCAATTTAGCTTAGTTGGAGGGGTTAGAGGGGAATATATAATGATTTCGATAATTTCGGTTGACTGTTGTGAATTAAAACGATTGTTTTTCTCCAGGGTCCGCTGCAGGCGTACCTACAGCTGTCGCAGCAGATCGGTGGTGACGTCGCCAATCATGCCAGTCTCGTCAACGCAGCCTTCCAGTATGTTCTATTTCTGTTTATTGTATTACTATAATATTTCAGCAACAAGACATACTTTTCCGGAGGCAGTAAACTTGTTAGATTACCAAAGTTTGTTATAATTCGGTACTTTATATAACTTTACGCATATTTTTGATCAGCTTCCTTATTTCAGGCTCATTTATAACACATGAAATCTCAATAAACTACGCTTTAATCATATTAAAGTAAATACAACGGTCCTATTTACGTTTAATTCTTAAGGTAAATAACCTTACCTAAATGTTTGATCCCCGTGCTCTCATCACATTCTCACAGGTGGCAAGACATTTTATAAATATTTTACTGAATACTTTGTGTTTTTCTTGAAACAAAACAAATTATATTCCATTAAATATATTTTTAATCCTCAGGGCGCAACTTCGTTATATTCAGTTGGCTACAACAAGAAGCAAGCCGGCTCAAGCTGATGAGGTGAAGCTCCTTGCACCAACTAGCGACCAGATCTCTGCAATTCAACAATTTAGAGAGAAGAACCGCGCATCAACTTTTTTCAATCACTTATCGGCTATATCCGAGAGCATTCCAGCACTTGGATGGGTGGCTGTGGCGCCGACTCCTGCACCTTACGTGAAGGAGATGAACGATGCCGGTCAGTTCTATACGAACAGAGTTCTCAAGGAGTGGAAGGAAAAAGACAAGAAACACGTGGAGTGGTGCCGCGCTTGGGTGCAAGTACTCACAGATCTACAAGCTTACGTCAAGCAGTATCACACTACGGGGCTCGTTTGGTCTGGTAAGTTATCATTCATCTTTACTATCATCAATCATTTATTGAGAAAAATTAAAACTGTGTCTAGTTATTGTTGGTGTTTTTGTGATAGTTTCAGACAGAACAATATGACTACAGTGACGGGTAAAATTGCGACTTCATACATCATTCATGCCTTTATACAGAGACTTAACTATATACTAGTTCCCCATTTTAAACTGGGTAGGTACTCTGACAGCGCGGAGAGTTTAATTGTTTTAAAACAGAAACATAATATTGTTAAGGGCCTAAAAATTAGATAAAATCAAACATTACTTATTTACGTCTAAATATACCGCGAATGTTCTAAGTAGGATACGAGCCTGAAACCCCTCACATCCTCGAACGGTGGAGATGACGATGTTAGGAGATTCAATTATAGTCCGTTTTTAGGGTTCCGTACCTTGTAACGATGCAAATCGTCTATTGTAGTTTTAATTATTATTTACACATTTAGTCGATTAGTATCGACCTAAAAATTATATTTTAGCTACATTTTTAATCTGCCGTTCTATCAGTACATTTCATTTGTCTCTGACCGTTTGATTGTCTCTGGCCGTGTGCGATATACTATTAGCCTGATACACTCTTAATGGCTGCCGTTCACCGATGATGTAAAACTAGTGCTAATATGTAGCCCCGGAGAGGCAATTTCGCCATATCTAACATTGTCCAGACCGGCGGAAATAAGCTAAGTGTCCACCACCAACTTCGCACCGCGGGCTGTTTCAGATCCACAAAATTTAATTCTTTTTGTCGACTGAAGATGCTGTACTCCACGCCCTAATAATTATAAATTATATATATCTAATCAGATTATATTGTTGTTAAACAGTTCTTAGTAAAACTTTTTATTTCTCTCTGCTCTACCGGGTAACTAAAGTATAGTACTTATATTGCATTTAATCTATCAAACTAAACATCAATGTTTCAACCTAAAGGGTAAAAACGGAACCCTATTACTAAGACTTCGCTGTACGTCCCTCCACCAGGCTGTTTCTCAAGAACCGCAATAGCTAGACAGTTAAAATTTTCACAGATTGTGTATTTCTGTTGCCACTATAACAAAAAATACTAAAAACAAAATAATAATGATAATTAAGGGGGGCTCCCATACAAAAAATGTGATATTTTAGCCAGTTTTCATGCCCATTTTCAGTCGCCGACCTAGATCTCAAGAACCGTAATAGCTAGACAGATGAAATTTGCACAGATTATGTATTTTTACTGTGGCTACAACAAATACTAAAAATAAAATAAAAGTAATGTTTAAAGGGGGCTTCCATACGGCAAAAGTATTTTTTTTTTTTACCGTTTTTTGCTCGACATTAATAATGGCTACACGTAGACGCTAGAAATAATTACAAATAATTAAGGTTATATATTTACTTTTAGCCTTTTTCTGGTACGGAACCCTTCGTGCGCGAGTCCGACACGTACTTTTTTTTTTCTTTTTTTGTTCTATGGCGATCCCAACGATTCCGCCAACAACTCAGTCTTTAAACTGATCGAAATAACCTGTGAAAGTACAAGTGGACACATACTTGACCGGTTTAAATTTAATTTCAGATAGTAAATTGACAGCTGCCAATGTCAAATTGTGAAATAATGATACCAGCTTTTCGTGATTAGTGACGTGCTCGAAACTATCGACAATGTTTGTGGCCTAAGTGCTTTATCTTTGTAATATTTTAAGGAAAGAATTAAAATTAATAAGTTTTTTAGTTTCGTACACTATCCCTATAAGCGAACTATAAAATACCCAACAAAAATCTGTACTAAATTTAATTTATCAACAACTTTTAATACTGGTGGCTCATTACTATTTTTAATTGCAATAAACCGGCAACACAGGTAATGTCATTTTACTATCGTAAATTAAAAAGCAGACTCTAGGTATCTTCCTAATTTTCTTTCTTTCTTCGGCACGCTTCCGAGACTATCATAATTTACATTATAGGAGTTATAATAAATAATTTCATTCCTGTTTGAAACATAATACTATGACTCCTAACGGCGACCGAATAATAACACATTTCTTTTTCCTTTAAAATATTCCTTTTCACTATATTTATACCCCTGGTAAGATAAATTTGCCGTGGCTTTTTATATTTTTTTTTGCTATTTAAATTTCGTTTTCAGTCGTATTTGACTGTTATAATATGATAAACTTTGTGTAATATCTCCGCAGGGTCTCATTTATTTCAACAGATTTTCTGATAATTTTATAATACCCACGCACATTATCTCCTCAGGGAATTTCAAATGAAACATGTGTATAAATATCATATTAGATACGTACTTTTCCTTTATATTCATTCCCAGTTTTATGTAATAAAGTAACTTTGAAGTAGGTAGGTACCTTGTGTGAAAGAGGTAACCCTCGTTAGACGGGACGTGGTCCCTTATAATATAAGCGACTGGCGCGTTTTTTGACATGGATTATTTAGTATGCGGTTGAGTGAACCGAATGCCACCGCATTGTTTAAGCTGTTATGAAAGACGCGATTCATTTTTAACCACTACACTATATACACAGAGTCACAGTTTTGTACCAGCGACTAAACATCAAAAATGATGAAAGCACATAATAATGTTTGTCTTTCATAGTAGAGCAATATTTGGTATCTTATTAAGCAATATAATAACTAAAATATTAACTATTTACTTAGTTACACCACTGATTAAAAAGGAACCAGAATAAAACTTATTGTACCGGTTTCATATTATTTTCTAATATAGGATAAAATACGCAGAATATCTTCCTCGTAAACGGGTCAGACCTCAGAACCCGAAGAAAGACCCTTTGATGTAAAAGATAATATTACTTGCTATTACATTATGTGCTATAACCGTATTCATGACTATGAAAATATTGTTTAAGGATAAATTTTAATATGGTTGCACTTTTAAAATGAAAAGCGATATAGGCATTACCGTATTATAATGTTAACAATAATTAATATATAGGTACGTCATGCAGGAACATGGCGGCTTTCAAAAATGGTGCAAACACTAGGTATAAATAAATATAGCTTCTTACTAATAATACGTCAATATTATTAATCTATATGTATTATATTATTATTTAGGTATATCAAGACGTATTTTTCCGTAGCACACTGTCGCGTCTCTGATTGGGGCGCATAAAATGATGTATTTTTTGTTGCCATTTTAGAGTGCGGACAAATCAGTTACAGTTTGTTTTAGGCCTTTACATAATATGAAATAGGCCTTTTATCGAACTGGCCATTTTGATCTCAAAAATCCAGCGTTTGGTTAGGAAGCAAATTCTAATTTATTTCAATTTTAAGCTTGTCTATTTGTGTTTCGAATGTGATAGTTCATATGTTTTCGCGCTATTTAATTTTGCTTTGACTTGAGTCTGTGCACATATGGAACACTTAAAATATCGCATTATTTTCGAATACGAGTTTCATCGCGTCCACCAGCGCTGCAGAAACAGCTCGAAGGATTAATTTTGTGTACGGATTAGCCACCGTTAAAGAAACACAATCGTTTTTGGTTCCCACGCTTTCGTTCTGGAAATGTTGACCTCCAGAATAAACCTCTTGGACGGCCAGTCATCCTAGTTCTTAATGAGGATTTGAAAGTGGTGGTGGATCGTGGAAGGGGATCCATTTCAAATCACGTCAGAGTTTACTGCAGGCTTCGGTGTGAGTGATTAAACCATTTTGAATCATTTGAAACATATGGACCTAATAATATATCATTGTATATAGGTGCATTTTAATTCCCAGTTGTCTGAAACTGAACCACTGTCTCAAGTGCTAAGTTGTTCGTCAAGGCGTTGAAGTTATTGAAAGTCTCGCAAACGACTCAAGGATCGTTTACTTGACAAACATAACTTTTCTGAAGCAATCTATCAGTTTTAATGATTGTAGTTGTTTATAAACTTGGAATGAGAAGCGATCGTTTAAGATTTCAGTCGTTCGTTTTCTTACAGATTTTCAGAGAAATCCTATCCTATAAAATGTGAAAGTTTGTCTCGAAAAACGACTAACCCGGATCTGGATGAAATTTGGCACAGGTATACTTATAGTAGTCCGGTATAAGTACATGGGCTCCTTTTATTTAGGAAATAGGTTCTTGTGGGTCACAAAAGCGGTCTCAGTGTTCCGAATCTGGATGAAATTTGGCACAAGTATACTTATAGTAGTCCGGTGTAGTACATGGGCTCCTTTTATTTAGGAAATAGGTTCCTGTGGGTCACAAAGCGGTCTCAGTGTTCCGGATCTGGATGAAATTTGGCACAGGTTACTTATAGTAGTCCGGTATAGTACATGGGCTCCTTTTATTTAGGAAATAGGTTCCTGTGGGTCACAAAAGCGGTCTCAGTGTTCCGGATCTGGATGAAATTTGGCACAGGTATACTTATAGTAGTCCGGTGTAGTACATGGGCTCCTTTTATTTAGGAAATAGGTTCCTGTGGGTCACAAAAGCGGTCTCAGTGTTCCACGCGTGCCGAATCACGGTCCCGTGAAATCTATTTCGAGTTATGTATATGTTGGTTGCCTGGTAGAGATTGCCCTGTGCAATAAGGCAGCTACTTGTTATGCCACAAAAATGTATGTTTCTGTATCTGTCCTTTGTGTACATATAATAAAGAGATATATTATTATTATCTTTGCTGAAGTCATACGCAACGTTCAGTAGTAGCACTTTTTCATTTTCCTCTTTATTTCCCACATTGTCTCGAACACCAAAACTCACTTTCAAAAGGGATCATTGCACCCTCATTGCACCTCACATCACCGAACTCCATTTATAAACAAACAGAAATAGATACGTGCAAACTGATAACAAAATCGATCATAGACTTTTAGACCGACGCGCGACGTTTCGGCTTCTTCTCAGTAGCCATGTTCGCGGTTTGACTGAGGCTGGTTTTACCTACACCGAACTTCATTCATAAAGAAAAAGAAATAGCTACGTGCAAACTGATTACAAAATCAGTCATAGCTATTTGTGCAGAAAACAACACAGTAAATAAACACCAAAATTGAAGGGTCTTTCATAAAGCTAACATGTCTGAAGGTATTCCGATTATACGGAAATATTTACGCCCATAATTAAAAGACGTTAGACTCGCTCCATAATTTATTGCGACGTCTTAATCCAGCTTTTGACCTTTGTATTTAATATCCCGTACTATGAGTATTACTTAACGATACTGCTAAATTAAACAGAACAGACCATTGACTTGATGCTTCTTTTGTTACTCATTATTTAAAATGCGAGTTAGTAGTAGCTTACTTATAGAGTTATGTTAACTTGAGTGAATATTATTATTCCGATAGATTTCCTATACCGGGTGTAAGGGGAAAGCTCCCGAAGCAGAAGGCAACTGGTAATACTCCGTAACCGACGACTGACGTCATACAACATTAGCTACAGATTGTTTATTTTGTTAGGTACGCTAAGAAACTTCGTAGCTTAGCGGTAAGCGCTTCGACTGTAAGTCCTTATGGTTTCAGATAGTACCGAGTTATAACCTGGGCTTCTAACACTTTTTGTGATTATTTTTTCTTTTGTAATTTATTACTTTTTGTGATTATTTTTTCTTCTTGTAATTCATTAATTGCTTCTGACAGAAAATTAGTGATAGGTTCTATGATTGGCGCTATATTATAGGTATGGTATAGTATGTTCTTTTTATCTTTTTCTCTGTATATAACGAAGAAAGAAAGAAAGAAAAAGTTTTTACTTCTGCCGGCACTCCCGGAGTGCAACCCGTCTTTTTTTTTAATGTCACTCTCTTAACGGTTTGCATTAAAAGCTTTCTATAAACTGAAATGTCGTGAAATGTCTGTTGCTTAACGTTTAAAGTTCAAACGTTCCGAATCCGTATGACGGTAATTTCTGATGGAGTTATTAACATCACTTATTTTAATTAACCTAGATTCTGCAGCATAGCGCGTTGTCACTGTAGTCTGTCCACATAAATTATGCCGCTCCTTGACTTCATCTTTCACTCTTGGAGCACTCCCACACGTCATATTTAGTTATGAGTTTACAAACTAACTTTGTCACAATGTTGCCGGGGCGCGCGGGGGTGGTTATTTCGGAAGTCCGAATTGATTAAAATCCTTTAAATTAGCATTGTGTCTTATATTTCTTTTTCTTATATGTAAAGCCAGTATTGTATTGTAAGGACTCATCATATCAGCCATACACAGTCCACTGCTGAACATAGGCCTCTCCCATAGACTTCCAGAATGACCGATCCAAAGCAGCCCGCATCCAGCGCTTCCCGGCGACCTTGATGAGGTCGTCCTTCCACCTAGCCGTTGTAAGGACTATGTAGTATTAATAAAAATACACTTGTGGACACATCTATTGGCCCCCACTTTGCATTTTAAGTTTCGTTTAGTCCTAGCTAAACATTTATATTAAGTCGAGCAAAAAGTTTTTATGCAGTTTTGAACCAGGCACATTCATAATTTTATTCAAAAGTTTTATTTTGAATTTCGAACACAGAATTTAAAGAAACAAAAGACAATTAGGAGCCTGTTCGTTGATATTAAACAATCGAATTCTAAGAAAACTTGAGTTTATTTGTTTACTTGGATTTAATTCTCGAAAGTGTGACTTTTCTCTTTGGTTTTGCAACAAACATTACTTATTCTTAGCATTAAGGTGAGGTTCTATCAATAATCTATGAATACTTCGCCTGAAGTCGCCGCCCAAGCTGTGGCACTTATACAGGCCGGATTTAGCCAAAGAAATGTGAGTGCTCAACTTAATTTAAGTCGATCTGCGGTCCGAAATGTTTATCGGATATACCTAGAGACTGCCGACTTTGTTCGTCGCCAAGGAAGGCCACGATCTCGGGTCAGAACTGAAAGGCAGGATCGATTCTTCGTGACGACCAGCTTGAGAAATCGTCACCTTACCTCCATTGAGATACAAAACCAACTTCGCGACTTCCACGGAGTATCTGTGAGCGCTCGAACTGTTCGGAGAAGGTTAGAAGAACGCGATATGGTATCACACAAACCAGCTATTGGCCCCAAACTACCGCGAACCCACCAAACAGCGCGTCTTCTTTTCGCGCGCACTCATTTAAATTGGACTCAGCAGCATTGGAGCCGTGTACTCTTTTCTGATGAGTCTAAAATTGCGTTACATGGCAATGATGGAAGGAAGATGGTCTACCGACGTAAGGGAGAGCGTTTTGCACAATGCTGCTTTCAAGAGAGGGTTGCTTATGGCGGTGGCTCATGGACTATCTGGGGCGGTATATCCGCGAGCGGCAAATCTCAACTTGAAGTTGTTACGGGACCACGGTTGCCAACATTAAATGCTGAAAGGTACATTCGTGAGTGCTTAGAACCTCACGTGATGCCATACGTGGACTATGTGGGCCCAAATTTCCTTTTTATGCATGATAATGCAAGAGCCCATACGGTCGGCATCGTCAGGGAATATCTTCGGGATAGGAACATCACAGTTATGGACTGGCCAGCCAGAAGCCCAGACATGAACCCGATTGAGCACATGTGGGACGAGCTAAAAAGACGTGTTAGGGCTCGTCAGCCAGTTGCCCAGACGATGCCGGAGTTGAAAACTGCCATAGAAGAGGAATGGGAGATGATCCCTCAAAATTTCATAGAACGGTTAATAAACTCTATGCCTAATCGTATGAGAGCTGTCGTAGATGGTTTAATTATCAAATAAAGGTTTAATTTAATAACGCGTGTTGCCTCACGCGTTATTAAATTAAACCTTTATTTGATAATTAAACCTTTATTTTGATAAAACATGTTTTTATTAAAAAATCAACTGCACTCATCAAGGCGCATACGCGACTTATTAGGCGTAGCTCCATGTCCTGTGGTATTCTGAATTCAAATTTAAAACGATACGATCGATAAAGATGGTAAAATGTATCAGGATTAAAACTGCATCAATAGTTTTTGTTCAATCTAGCAATGATGTTTAGGTAGGGGCCATCGAAACCTAAACTCTAAGGTGGGCCAATAGATGTGTCCACAAGTGTATTATTGTAACTAGAGACTTTATTATAGTTTATTTTCTTTTGTCAAATAGGCAAAGGCGCTGGGTCGGGTGCGCCACCCCCACCTCCCCCCGGCGGGATGCCGCCACCACCGCCACTCATGCCCGAGGGCGACTTCGACAACCTGTCGGTCGACGATCGCAGCGCACTCTTTGCGCAGATCAACCAGGGCGAGGGAATCACCAGCAGTTAGTATTTTTCACGATTTACCTTTTGTAACATTGTTTTTCGTCGTAGTATTTTACTGTACACCGTGACATTGAGCCAAGACAACCTCACTTACAAGCGGTACACTTGCTGATAACAGACGAAGCTTTGGTGCACGGTTTGCTCTCGGCTCAATCCCGAGAGAAAACCTTCAGGAGAGACGGTCGGCGCTCCTGCATAAACCGAGACAAGCCAAATTAATAGACAGAATAGGTGAGCGGATCCCGGACTTCAGAGTGCAAATATGCAACGGGACCAACGCTGATGATAATGACGATAAACATATTGGGAAAGGAAAGTAAACACAAGGATTCTTTTATTTCAAAACGGGGACACCGGAACCCGGACGCATATTTTACGACGTCTGCGAGCCATTTCATCCATCCATCCGAAGTTTGAGAATTTCGTAAAACAGTTTTAATGTCATCGTTTAACTTAATTGTAATAAATTTATCTGTAGGCAGCGAGTTAATATAGTAAAATGTATCGCAAATATATTCGATTAACCATCACCATATTATTTATGGCACAGGTCTCCGCAAGGTGACCGCCGACATGCAAACGCACAAGAACCCTCAATTGCGCACGGGCCCGGCGCCGTTCAAGGCGGCCCCAGTATCGCAAGTTGCCGCCAAGAAGCTCCCGCAGCCCGGCGCCGGTACGCTGCCCGACAAGCCGCCCGTCTTCACCCGCGATGGCAAAAAGTGGCTAATTGTAAGTATTACCTTTCATAGAACACATGATAGGTGTGTAGTCAGTCCCGGTTTAGCTCCGAGGTAAAATATCGGATGCAATCGAGTACCAAAAGCTAAGTTAATCGATTATGATTCCAATTTAGACCTTTTCATTCGTCTTTATTTTGATTATACAAACATACATACGTCTTTATCCCCGAAAGGTTAGGCAGAGGTTAATTAACACCCACATTTCGTCAATCATTGTATTCGGTTCCGCGTGTTAGAGGGTGAGCCTATACAGCCCAGAGTGTTCAAGACAATAATAGTACCTCCGGGCACTAGGATCACTCCTATGCTCCGGGCACTAGGATCACTCCTATGACTATATATAAAAAAAAAATTGTAATTGGCTCAAGCCAACCTCACCTGCTAACTGGTACCTCCTCATAGACAGGCGAGGCTCTGACATATACTTTCCTCTCAGAATACTGTAGTAGTTTCCATAAAAGATAAAATAAACTAAATCAAATGACAGGGTAGGAGAAGCCCAATCTCCAAAACTTTTATAGAAAACCGGGGCTAATATCATATTTTTCTTACGATATTAAACAATAGCATTGTTTCCTCTCACAGGAGTACCAAAAAGGTAACCCGAACCTGGTAGTGGAGAACGCGGACATGAACAACGTAGTGTACATGTTCCGTTGTCGCGACTCGGCGCTGACGGTGCGCGGCAAAATCAATGGCGTCGTGCTCGACTCGTGCACCAAGTGCGCAGTGGTCTTCGACAACCTCGTGTCCAGCATCGAGTTCGTTAACTGCCAGTCTATGCAGATGCAGGTCAGTACTTACATCCGTCTTGCAATGTTGTTACTTGCTCGGTAATCATGCCACTATTTGCGTGTGAAAATGTAACAAAAGTTACATTCTGGCAACGATGCTTTTGAAAATGTAACAAAAGTCACATTCTGGCAACGATGCTTTTGAAACTTGAAACTTCACAACCGATTTAAGACGCTCCAATCCTAGACTACAACTGTCATAATGCACCTTTTAAATTATTTGTCACCTATTGACTTAAATCGCTCGTGGTATAAGATAAAAGAACACTTGGATGATTGAACCGAACCATAGATGCTATTTAATGCCAGTCATTGTTATTTAATGACATCGTGTTTTGCCATTTCATTGAAAACAAATAAAACATTCGGTTAGTATTGCGAGTTCCTAAAGGTCGTCGATGTATTTAGTAATAAGCAGAACGGAAGCAAACAATAGTAGAAACAATGGTGAATGAGTGACACTCATGGAATGTTAATCATTAAATGAACTTTATTGCCTATATCATATTACCTACCTATATCAATATACCTTCAACATTTTGCACAAATGTTCGACTTCTTGTAGTAGGATATTGTTAAGTAACTAGATCATAGAGAACATTGCTTCATGGTTAAGGTTAATTTATTAACGAGAGTCGTCAAGCTCTGGCCATCACACTACTAGTAGTTCAGCTTAGCTGGAGCTTGTATTTGAAATTAGTATAATAATGTCACTTTATGTTAATATATATTAATATAATTTAGAGTTAATAATATAATTCTTCCGAAATATTTTCACTTAGGAGTAACTGTTTGTATTTTATTAGGTGAAAATATAATATCTCCCACTCCTCCTTTGCCATACTTATCGAGGGGTTCACACGGGTCGATTAAGGCTGGTCGCCTCATCAAGCCGCCTTGCCGGATTGGCATTAAGATGGTCGATTTTCACCGAGCGGGCTTTAATCATCCGTGTAAACCCTGAATAACGTAGGTAAGTCTATCAGCATCTGCAGGGAATTCTCCTCAGTATTTTCTGTAGCAATTATGTTCAAGGGATAGCTGAGATTTCTTTATGGTTCCTTCGAAGCTTTTAATTACGTTCTTTTATACAAATAGTGAACGTTCTGATGCAATAACTGTATCAGAATGTTCACTGTACCAAACTATCAACCGTATCGAATCTAGATACCGCAATATATCTATCAGTTTTCTTATTTTGAAAAAATATTTTATAATCTTTCTTGGCGAGTAATGAAAATAACAAGCATTTTCCATTTTTCAACAATCATAAAATATTTCCGATAACATAGACGACGCTGGTCACAAAATTACAAAAAAAGGGAACATAAAAAAGAGCAATAAAGTTGAAAATGGTGTGCACCAATTTTACCGTTATAATTTATTAATAAATTCATCCCCTGTCTAAATCCCCTGCTGAATGGATTAGCAATAATCCTGAATCGAATAAAAAGCCTTTATTAAATACTCCTGTGGGAAACAAGGAGAAGGACGATCAAAATTTTTTCGTAGCCTCTAAAATTCTGATGCCGTATTGTCTTTTACTTCTAGTCACTATGAATAATGACCCATTCGTTGATCCACGGGTACTGAACTACTGACCCACGTCACTTTTTTATCAAATTGCCTGTAACATATATGTGTACTCAAAGCCTGTATATTACCGAATGATATGCCTACGTGTGCTGATGAGTTTCAACTTGTGACGTTCGGCACTTTTCACTTTTTAGTGTCTCTTAACCACTGAGCTACTACTATTGAAATCGACCAACAGAAAAAACTCACTGTAAATAAATCAGCACTTTACTTGATTAATACAGACGAAACCGACTCTAGCTTGTTGATTTCAGTAACTTCTGACCTCTTATTTCTGAGAAGAAATCTGGCACCAGTCTTGTCCGTAAATAAGTAGGTGAACCGCCTTGCATGTGAGGCAGGCTTGAGCCCCCATATACCCGAACTACCTACACCTACTAATCAATTTGTTTTCTAATGAATGATTTTCGTAAAAAATAGATATACTTGCTTAACAAAATAATAGGATTCATACAATTATCCATGAATTCTGCAACTCGATAACCTAGTTCAGAGTGCGAAATTACTTTACCAATTTACTCTAGTCGGTAATATTTGGGTACAGTAATTCTTACTATTAACCATCTGTTTATTTGGCGAGAGGAAATCCTGCTACTACCTACTGATCTGGACGCAACTTGTCGCCAACAGGAAATATGTAAGTTTTCCTCCTGTGGGAATAATAATTAATAATAATTGAATACGATATTACAATCGTGATTCACTGTTTTAGATCAAATAAAATCGAATCAGCAGTATTTAGCACTGAATTGTTAGTTGTGCGGCTGTTTTTGGCCCTGTAACTCATCTTAAAAATATTTACTTTTTTAAAATATACATGTTAAAAATATTGAATGGCACTTCGGTCTTATAATTTGAAATGATCCTACTATATAAATACACAGGGACCAACAGGGACAATACAATGTTTACTGCGACCCTTCAAATCACTAATTCATGCCACTGTGTGCAGTGTGCAGTCCGGCAATATTCCGGCTGAAAATTGTGAATTGTGACAGACAATGGAAACAATCCCTTTGAATGCTGGCATTTAGAAATACTTAGGATCGGCGTGCCGATTGGTAGGATATAAGAAACATATGTTTTGCCAATCGGAACTAAACCGGAAGACTGGGAATCTAAAATTATCTTGTACAGTAACAATATACCTACGAGTATATTATTTTTACGCAATACAAGTATTCTTTCTTGTTTTCGTTCTTCTAAATTGCAATTATTTGACCATTGCTGATATGTGAATTCGACACTCAAGATCAAGCTAAAACATATTGCCAACTGGCCTAAGCGAATATTGAGTTCATTCTAAAACCAATTATATTGTTACCAGTGGAGTGCAAGATTAGAAAATGAGACGCAGAGATATTAAACAGGCAATGTATGCAGTTAATACAAAATGCTACAAAGTTAAGGCGCGTCGATCCTGACTTTCGTACTCATCATCGATGTCGCTTTTATTCTCTTCAACGGCTATCTGACTATTGGTTTCCTCGATAATCGACATCATATTTGGACCTTTTCCTCGATCGCAGTAAAAAGAAGTATACCGCCCATCCCCATAATCTTGGGAATCGCAAAACTCATTCAATCCTGTTGCTTCGGGAACACCCTAAACAAAAAAGATATAAATTACCCTTTACATTTTCTTCGTCTGAAAAAACAAAAATCCTTCTAATCTTCCATTTGGCTTAACGCTCACAAAAAGCTTAGTTATTATTTCTTCCCGTGTTTTCGCAATTCCATTAGGATTACCGGACTACGAACTTAAAGTCCCACTGTTCGCTTCGTTATGTAATTATTTAATCAATGAAATGTATTCGATGTTAAGTAAACAGTGGTATAATATACTGACATCGTAAATGTACGTGTAAGGTTTGAACTGGTACGGCGCCCAACTTTGATTATACTCATCGTAGCATGAATCCGACAAGCTGTTTCTCAAATCACTGTCCGAATCAGACAATCCGTGGGGTTTAGAATAGTCTCCCATGGCATCTTGTGAGGCAACGTCTATGGGGTGCGGATCAAGATTCAATATAGTCATTTTACTATTGATAACCATATTTAGAGTTTTCTGCCAGTCTTCTAAAAGGTTTTTAATGTTCTCCATCTGATATAATAAAACAAAAATCATTAGTGACTACTAATATCTTATGATTATTTCCTATTAGCGCAAAAGTGTAGGAAAGTACTCACTTTTTTTTTCAGTAACGCCTGCTTGTTGGCTCTGCGTAACTTTTTTTGTTTCATATAATTCTTAAGATAGGCCACTTTATAGACATTGGTAACTTTGACAATCTTAACTCGGTAGTCTTGCCGGATATCGACATCACTAAGAGATGAGTAAACGCTGTTTTCAGGTGTGTGCGATTCGGTCTTTGTGTTTTCACTGCATACTTTCGGTGATGAGTCCATGTGAGAGGTATTGGTTGCGTTTTTTATTTCTCCTATTAATTCCATCATGAATTGTTTGTCTAAAGTAAAAAGTGATGAAGAAAAAATGATGAGTTTGTACATATAATTTACAGGGTCTGGCTTTAACTATTTAAGTAGAAAAGTGACCTTGCTCCTTCGATGCGTGGTGTAAGTGCGCGTCATGATCCGCGTCCCATTGAGCTGCCGTGACGAGCGTTTGGCGTACACCCTCATCATTTACAATGAGGTCACGCACGCGCGCCCGTACACTCCGCAGCCTTTGCACACTCCGTCGTAACTGATCTGTACGCTCAGTGAACTCTGCATCCCGAAAGCACAACTTCGTATTCACTATCTTTATCTAATAGAAAAAAAAGTGTTAGGTACTGCAATTTTAACTGCCTTGCATATGTGAACAAAACAAATTGCATACAACCTGTAGTTGAATATCGTCCATCTCCATTTGCCTTTCATTTATCCTCTGTCGAGATTTGAAGTAAACATCTTTTATTAACTTGTACACGTAAAATCCCGTTGGTACATATTTCAACACGAATACCGCCTGTGAAATTGGAAGGAATATATTAGTTTTGTCATGTTTGGGTACAGATTCAATAGTCTAGTATAATGAAACGGACCAAATTGACAAGTGTGAGACGAATGTATAGGAAATATGATGCACCAATGCAGTACTCCGCAAATTGTTGGCCATATTCGTAGAGAATAGTGTTCCAGGCCTTCGTCAGGTTGAACCCATTCATTTCCTCTTCATTTTCACGTATATTTTCGCTATACATGAACATCACCAGGTTCAGCGTTATAATTGCCGTGAAAATTATAATTAAAGTCAACATCAAAAGTATAATGCTATATAAAATTAAATTATTGTATTCTAATATTCAGTCCATTTAAATTAGCACAAATTTACATAAATAAAAAATGTAATTTTGAAAACAGTTTTAAACCTTGACATTGATTGATTGATATTTGTCGTCTTTCAAAAGAGTTTACCCAAAAACAGGATGTCAATATTAAGAAAGAATAATAATGTTCATTTATTGATGTTCAAGACTTCTTCTCTGTACCTTCTTTAGATATATTTTATTGTAGGATAGGGCCACAGAACAGAAAAAAACAGTGATAGGACGATCTACGCAAATTCAATATCTGAAAATGATTTATGAAACATTTTTGTGTTACGCCATATGGATTTTTATAATAGATACAAGAACCTACGAGTAATTGTACTTTGTGCCAATGAGGTTCGTAGTGATGAGTCGAATGCTTCTTGTTGTTTCGAATCAGAATGTCACACCTTAGCACGCTAAATTTGTTCCTTACTCCCGGTCGAATAGACTTAAAGAGGCACGCGTTCGATATGATATTGAAAGTAACCCGTGTAGTTATAATATTTTACCTGATTATTATTTAACATCCAATAACGGAGATTATACCGAAGTGGATATTTCTAATCCAGTAACTTTCGAACAACGTGCGTGTCTTATCCTATTTCAACTAAATATATTTGACTGGTCGAGAACATAATTCCTTTTATTTAGATAAACCACTTTTGAACTGATTTTTTAGTGCGATCATTACGCGATTTATTAGTTATTATTTACTTTTAGACCGACGTTTCGGCTACTTCTCAGTAGCCATTTTCGCGGTTTGACTAAGGGTGGTAGTTGTCCTATAGTTTGAAGTATAAGTGATCTTAAAGTAACCGAATCATGATGAATTGTTGGTGTTACTATTTATACAGAATGAGCTCACTGTGTCGTTAAGTCTGGCTGTATTTTGCTGTTTACTGGGTTTGATTAAGTGGATGACAGGGTCCCTGGCTGGAGGTAGGTAAGCTTCAACCTTCTTCTCTATGAAAATTTAGGTGTTTGTTTAATTTCAATAGCCACGCTGATCATTCTCGGTATATATATATATATGTATGCTCTTTAGCGAGTATCTGTGGCTATTTTTGTTAAAACCATCCAAACAAAACCACCTAGAAATCTATTTTGTACTTCGGGATTTTGCACTTTCGGGATTTTGAATTTAGGTCTTTCGTACATCGGTATTTATGAAATTCAGTATTATGAGCTTCAGGAATTTGACATGAAACCTTTATTAGTGATCAGTTGCGGAAAAAAATGTTATTTCATTTGCGTTTTACAATTTAGAGATATATTTTTGGAGTAACTGGATCATCTTAATATTTTAAAAAAGTGAATTCATGTGAAAATCACGTGATTATAGGCGCACCGTCTTGCAGGCGGGTTGATCTGAGCCTCTAAGAGGTTGGTAATAGTCTCGACAATCCTATAGATAGAGGAACTGGATATATAAAAAACAACAAAGTGCTATTGCTATTTTAAACCTTTCTGCCTTCTAGGTCAGGAAGGCTATGTCGTAGCACAGCCTTGGAAATAATAAATTTACCTATCTGTTGGTACTTTAAATGCTTGTTTTTGTTTGTTATCAGGTATTAGGCAAGGTGCCAACAGTATCGATCGATAAGACAGACGGGTGTCAAATCTACCTGTCGCCGGAGTCGCTCGATGTGGAGATCGTCAGCTCGAAGTCCTCCGAGATGAACGTGCTCGTGCCAAAGGGCAATGGCGATTATGTGAGTGTGACATCGCTTGTTTTTCTCATTTTAACTACCCTACTAGTTGATATACCAGTTGATATACGAGTTGATATACTAGTTGATATACGAGTTGATATACCCTACTAGTTGATATACCCTACTAGTTGATATAAATCGTGATAGCAATTATTGCAATGGCATTCTTCTATCGTGTGTTGTAGCGGTATAGAGGAGAAGGGACCTCTAATGGCAGTGGACTGATATGGTGTTTTGCATGCTTGAATCCTTTTACAGTAATCATTAAACAGACGATCCCAGTGAATAATATGGTAAAGTATTGTTATGATAATCAGTGATTGTTATGATATTCCACCAAATCATATCCAGTACACGGTTTTTTATTTGGCACGTGTCGCAGAGAGGTTTGCGAGTTGGAGTAATATCGAGGGAGGGATTGCTTCGATTTTTAGAGCGCCGTACAACAGAATAGAACTTTGCTTTATGTGTTAAAGAATGCTATATTTTCCGGTTTAACTGTCTTAAAAGGTATCGATTTATCGAATAAATATCGAAATTATGCTTTGCAATACCGAAGCAACCCGATCTTAGCTAATCGCTACCAAATCAAAAGCCGGGTACTATACATATTATAGATTTTACATTCTGTACATGTTATATTACTATTTTAAAAGATAAACAAAAATAAATCTTCGTGCTGTTACAATATTATTCGCGGGGAACTCAATCGTCACAAAACTATGATAATAAAATAATCCTATAATGTGATATATTGCGTAGGTGGAGCACCCGGTTCCGGAACAATTCAAGACGGTGTTGAACAAGGCGGGAGACGGCATCAGCACCACACCCGTCGACAGCACGGGCTAGGTGCCACTTCGCGTAACACTCGGGAACAGAACCTCGTCCACCTTATACTCATACTCGTAGCTTTGGTTACTTGACGCGGGGCGAGTCTTTATATACCTAAGATAATATTTTGCACTTTCTAGTTCAAAATTAGCTCACTTACCCCGACTCGCCCCGTAACATCATAAGAAGCACTAACCACCTGTAATCGTACGAGATACGTTCTCGAGTTAGACTTGCGATCATTTAATCTTGCATCGGTCATGTTAATTAAGAACTGTCTTCATTTCTTGCTCATTGCGCTCGATTGTAGTATTTAATTATATAATTCTAATACGACGTAGAAATAACTATAACTCAAGTATTTACTGGCCTTTGTGTTTAATGTGAAGATGTTCCTTACACTAATACTTTTGAGATTTTGACATTGTGAAGGCAACATGCTTTTGGAGTACCTCTCGGTACGGGATTTAGTTAAGGTTAGTTGTAAGGTGTGTGACTGTCTCGATTTTCAGCGGTAGGACATTCGCGTTCTCGATTTTTGCTATTCTTATTAATATTGGGTGATGATAAAACCCCAGCGCTTGACACGAATAAGGTCTATGTTTCTTATTGTATGTGATCAATCATTTATTCTTTATTTTTTGTTTTAATTGATGTCTATCTATTGGGAAATGACCCATACATTATTTTAACTTAGGACATGCTATTTTATCTTGTGATTGTAATTTTATTTTTTATATTGATTGGTTCTTATTTGTATATCTCTATATTTTGTATTCAAGTAATTTAATAATTTTCCGACATAATGAATATGTAAGAACTAGTATTATTTATTGTAATCATTCTCATTTTAAATAATATAATGCTGTATTGAACGTTTGCATTCTGTTAATTTATTTGTCGAGAGATTAAAATTATTTTTAAGATTATTTTGATTTTAATTGCAATTCTTCGGATTTGTTTTCGTGGAGGTAGTCTAAGAGCTCGCTACAAAATGAGAAAAATAAAAATAAATAAGTGTTCGTTACATTTTTATTTCATTTCCATGGCTTACATCGTCCATTTGAAACAATGATAAATAAATTCAAACGGAAAAGGTATTCCATGTGTTTAATAAATAGAGTCAATTAAGAAATAATTGCGCAGTGGTAAACAATTTGGGCACAAACATTAACAGCTATATATACAACTAAGCCCAAATAACATTAAATAATAATTATGGCGTAGCAACTGTCTAGCATCGTATAAATTTTACGTAAGAAATTTCAATAGTAATCGGATTATTTATCTCTGATAGAGACTTGATAACTTATATAAACTTATAAAATATCAGTCGAATTTAGAAAATTTACCCTACACTAAGTACTGGCTTATAGGTAATATAATTTTCTTATACAAATGTTAGTCAGGGTCTAAACTGGAATTATTTGACGCGGGATTCTTGCATTCCTTTTCGTCGCTCCCGTCGGAGCATTCCAGAAAGCCGTTACAAACACTTGTAGCGGGCAAGCATTCTCCCAGCGGACACCTGAATCCTTTACAAGTGTCTGTTCGACTGGCGCGTCTATTCTCGGAGGTCTCGAGGTCCGTGTAGAACTCTTCATCGGATTCTACGTCCTCATCGATGTCGCTAGAGTGATTTTGCGGTGGCGTGTGAATCGCTAGAGTGCTGTCGATCCAATCGATGTAGTTCGACACTTTGGTGTACACACCGGGACGATTCGCTCGAGCGCACCCGTATCCGTTACTAGTTACTCCGTAAACGTACCATTTGTCTGACTCCTGTAACATTCAGAAATGAAATTTATATTAACCTGTCAAGTGAGTAAATAATAGACACAATAGGTAAACAATAGACTCGCGGTGCGATCGCACCGCTTGGGATCTTAGACTTTAATTGTAACGAACATAATATCATTGTCATCCGAGCGCCAGGTCCAAAGTTTGCACTTAGGAGCCCTGGGTGCGATCTGCGACTTATCTTTCTTTATCTTGGCTTTTACGATAGGACTAGGTACCCTATGAATCGCCAACCTCAAGAGGTAAAGTCTACGTCAGAGTGTGCAATTGGCAGGTACATCATCTAGCAGCTGAGATTGGCTTGGGCTCCAAAGATCAGTGCCACTTGTGTAAACACTTTGATGCACAGTCGACAAATTAGATACGGTTGCATCTATACACACAACTTTATATGAAAAGGTGTGTCCTTTTTCGACTGTAATTTTCGATTGAAATCTGTCCAGCCCCTCTAGGCAAGTGGCAATACGTTTTTAGAATACAATAGAATAAATTAATCAACTTCAACTTCTTCAAAATGGAATAAATTGATCAATGTATAGGATTAACATACGTTGACAACTGTTATAAACGTCATGTCAATCACATACATTCATCAGTATAGTCTACAATACGCCGACCACCGCGTTGCCACTTGTTTAGGGGGGCTGGATTCGTCATCTTCTACTGCGACACCATATTAAAAATAAAAGCTATACTATTTTATGCAAACGTTTGGACGGAGAGCCCAAGTAATTAAATAACAGTGTTATTTTACGTTTAAGAAATTTATGGTTGTTTGCTTTAAGTTTTAACTAGTTGCCCTATAAATCTTATTCCTTTTGATAAGTTGGGCCCTCAGCTCAGATGCACACGACTATTTAGGCCTGTACCTGACACATAAGTGGCCCGCCAGAGTCTCCGAGACAGGCGTCGCGGCCGCCGCGCTCGAAGCCCGCGCAGAACATGTCGTCCGTGACGCGGTACAGCGGCAGCAGGCGCGTGCGCCGGCGGCACTCCGCCGTCGATATCACCGGTAACTCCACCTCTTGTAATGTGTCAGCTGGAAGTTACAAATATTATTATGTACATATATATAGCAGAGGACTGCAGTGGGCTAATTGGATTGATTGACATATTTATAGTCACGCCTGTAAATCCCCGTGGGGATAGGCAGAGGTGTATTAACATCCACATTATGCCAACTATGATTTTCGGTCCCACGTAATAGGTGACTAACCTATTGCCGTCAAGTGGACACTTACAACAGCCATGGACTGTGTGTTAACTGTTGGATAGAGAACAAATCTATCCCTTAATCATCTACGACACCCACAGGAAAAGATGGGGTGGCCCCTATTCTACTGCACTCACGTTTGTGTATTAAAAAAGTGTTGGAGGAACGTGTATACTGTAAGACATGTAGTGTCATGTTGAATATCAATGTCAATCGCAGACTCGTCTCAATTCGGTAAAGGACATGTAACTGCACGCATGTTTCTGCTTCTACATTGTTCAATTGCATCTCTATGAATAAACAAAGTAATATAACAGTAATCCCCTCGGATAACCGGAGCCGACAAAGGTGGTTATGTCCGCCTCCAACTGACTACCAAAACCAAACGCCATTCTGAGTCCTCAGATGCCGGAGGTGAGATAGCTATTGACATATCTTCCATGCCAAGATAGACTCGGGTCATCCCGTTTCGAGATGGCTCTTTATATAGCTATAGTCTAATCAAAACTTACGGAAGACTCGTTCGTGTTCGTAAAGCTGACCCCAGCCAACGACGGTGCAGTAATGTCCCGCGGGCGGTTGAGCGCGTGGTTGAGGCAGGCAGGCAGGCCGAAGACGAGCATGAAGTGGTATCGCATCGATACGGAGCAGCGCAATGTCGTTGCGGAATCCTCGGGGCGCGTACTTGGGGTGAAGAACGACTTGTCGCACGCGGGCGACGCGCTCCCAGGGGCCACGAGGCCAGGCACCTCGGCGTAGGGCGCCTAGGCGGGCTACCCAGTGAGCTTCTGTTGCCCTGCGGTTATAAATGATCTTGTAATTCTGACATTAGGTCTCTTAAACTCATTATTGATCTTATTTTTTAACAGTTAATTAGTACCTAGATAGACCTGTAAGAAGTATCTATTTGAGTAGATAGGAGGTGATAAATAGTAAGTTTATATCTAACAATGTTAGGTTCTTTAATGACTCACTCTCTCATTTAGGATTACTCTCGTATGCATGATGCACTTAGCAGGTGAGGTTAGCTTAGCTTAGACCCTATACATCCACAGCACAGAGCAAGTGATCCTACTTATTCGGTTCTGATTTTTTACATCCATACACAACTTAGGCCCGTATTCTAAAATAACGCTGTTGTGAATCGACTCCCTAAAGACATTGAACTGAGATCTGTACTGAGATCTAGTTACAAATCGTATTTTTCTGGAACAAGTGCCTGAGATTATGTTAAATAGCATACATAGCAACAAAGTATAATACTAACTGGTAAAAGCAATGGCTGGCGGAGAGCAGCCACTGCGCGTGTATCAGCGTGCCGCCGCACTGGAAGTCGCCGTCGCGGTAGAGCGCGGCCTGCCACGGCCACGCGCCCGCCGCCGCGCCGTCGCCGCCCACGACCCTGCCCCGACGCACGTGCTCGTCAGTATCATTCACCCTAGCACACACATCTTCTGTGCCATACACGTCAAGTAGTACTCTAGGATCAGGTACCTCGGGAGACAATGTCTTGGACCAAATCGTGATACACACGCGGCTCTGGGACGCGCGGATTGTTTTCTATGCTGGGTGGATTTGAGTCCACCGCCGTAGCCCCCCTTTTATCCTCAAATGACACCCAAGTAATGTGTATGTTCCTAAAGCGCGTGTAGAGAACATTTTGAGCACATTTTAGGTTCAAGATTTATAGCCCGAGTTATACCTTGAGGTGATCCCGAACCCTAAATTCATTTAGGTGCTGATCTTAAGACTCGGTTAAATTGTCAAGATTTCACCGGTTCATAAAAATTTTAAGTGTGTTTTAGTTTAGTATAAAATTATGTTTTGTAACAGCCTCTGTGGCGTAGCGGTAGTGAACGCGGCCGCTACGCAGAAGGCGCGGATTCGATCCCCGCTCAGTGAAAATATTTGTATGCATGAATATGGGTATTTGCATTGGTGTGGTCGTGCCTCGGAGAGCACTCTAAGCCTTCGGTCCCGGTTGCCATTCGAACATCTATGGCAATCGTTACGGGTATTTGGAACCCTCAAAAAAGTCCAACAACTGGTCTAGCTGCAATGCTTCGATATCGCCTTTGGGTTGTGGAGGTCAGGTGGCAATAGCTTCACAGAAAATATCGAAGTTTATTCAAATCCGCAGTTAGACTGCTAAAGCGGACCCCAGACTCTAAGCTGAAAAAAGTTTCGGATGCGACTGGGATTTACGCTAAGATGAAGAAGATGAAAAAAATTATGTTTTGTCTTTTCTACACTTACAAGATTATTAAACAGAAGGGGTCGTGTCATCCTTTTACACAAGCAGAGTTTAAAATTGGCAAGCGGAGGTGACACGAAGTGGTTTAAAATGTAGATAATAAATTTCACTACCACGATACGAATTGCATTTTGTTTAAAGTCGCATACAGCGTAAGAAAAATGTGCATTACATCATCACTACATAGTATAAAACAAAGTCGCTTACTCTGTCCCTATATCCCTTTGTATGCTTAAATCTTTAAAACTGCGCAACGGATTTTGATGCGGTTTTTTTAATAGATAGAGTGATTTAAGAGGATGGTTTATATGTATAATACATGTTTAATATAGTAGAGGGTGCAGCGGGAACGGGATCTGACGCCACGCGGGCGGAAATATATTGGCGGTACGAAGCTCGCCGGGTCAGCTAGTTAAGTAATAAATAATTGTCTAAGTGGTGATTGAACCCTCAAAACTCAACGAGTGGCGAATTTTGTACAGAAAACTTTGCTAGGTGCTAGTCAAAGCAAAGCTGAGGAAGTATAAAATTTAATTAATTTTAATTTAATTTATTAATTTAATTAAATTAAATTAAAATTAATTAAATAACGTAGAACTTAATATCTTGTAACTACCTGGGTTGTTGGACATCAGCATGGGGTCGTATGCCGCAGTCAAGCCCGGTACATCGCACTCGCAAGGCTCGTTTCCTCGTACACGACGCTCTCCTGAACGTGAGACGCGTGTCGTACGCACGCGACCCCTTGTTGTGCCACACCTCCCAATAACCAGATGAGCTCGATTTGCGGCCCTCACGAGCTTCACGCGCCCATCCGGCATCACTAAACATAAATTAAGGTGGTGTTATTCTACATATTATTTAAAGTATCACTACTATAGGAAATGATAAAATTAGTGTGGATACTCTAATCATATAAATTTTTCGCGTATGCTGCGGCTCACATTGTTCCAGTAGCATTCCAGTCCAGGGAGAGCGAATCCTGTGCTACCGAATGCTACTGGACCATTACTATAATCTGAACATGTATCCATTCCAGTGATGGTTCACAGTAATCCAGTCCAGTCACTGGATTATCAGTCAGTTTAAGCGCGTTTAAAACTGGAATAATGTACACACTACAATTCAGTCCAGCACTGGACTGGATTTATTCGCTGGATTTCTGGACTGGAATAATGTGAACCGAGCATAACCTGAAAAATCTATTCAGAAAAATAGTAAAATCAATTTAAATAGCAAAAGTTGAATCGGTCTAGGCGGGGTTTGAACCCGCGATCTTTGCCTTACAGGGGTAAAGCTTTGACCACTGAGCTACCAGACCTCGCGCTAAAAGCAAAGATCACGGTTTCAAAGCCCGCCTAGACCAATTCAATTTTTCCTATTTAAAACGATTTCAATATTTAGCATGAAATGTAATTAAAAAATTTATTTAAAAAGAAAAATATTATCTTAGTTAAGTTACGAGAAGCGCCTAAACTACAGTATCTAATATGAAAAAAAAAAACAGCACAATATTACACATTGCTTTATAGGTACCTACTGTACGATGGTTCTCTAAAGTTTAACAACGACAAATGTCTGTGTTGCTTTAAGTACGATCACTCGACTGCTAAGTCAAAACGTGGTGGGTTTTATATAGTCTAAGGTTTGTTTTGTAGATTTTTCTCTCAATTTATACCTTAGGTACTATCTCTTTAAAGTAGTTGACACTTCGTTTTAGTTTGTATATTTTATAATTAGGTGGGTAGGTACTTGAATGATTTAAACTTCTTTGTAAGGGTTTCAAACCGTCTGTCTGATGTATAAAGGAGAGAAAGCTCTACAAAACCGAAATAAGCCGATCTTATTTTTTTCTCATAAAGCCGGGCTTTGTCGGTATTGTCTATTAATAGAATTCTTTATAAAAGTTTTCCTTACTAGAAAGTCATAGCTCGACAAACCGCTCTGCCTAGGTCGGGGAGCTTCAGGGAGCTATGTGCTTGTTGTACAACATCAGCAAAACTCTCCACGCATAGACGGCCCCAGACGCCTCTTTTGCGCACCATCACGTAGCCTGAAAAACATCGTCAAGCCAGGTAAAATAATAAAATATTCTGGAAAGGTACAAGTGCGTACCTATTCAATATATAAGTACATAAAGGTTCAAGATCTTAGATCTCAATACACTCGCTCTTCGACTATGTACTTATCTAACACTGAATTCAGTTTACGCTGTTACTCGCTATGATATTGATCAAAAGGAAAAACTGGAAAAACCATATGAGTTAACAATAATTGGATATCATTATAATCCTTGTGACAGTTCCATATCATATTTTTCGTCTCTAATGATTTGACTTCATAGGAAAATGTTCAGTAAAAGTTATACAAACAACCGATGTATTCCCACAGGCGGTTGTAAGATTAAATAATATGATGATATGAGTAATATGATCCTTTTATTCTTTATTCCTTTTATTTTTTGCTTCCGAGAACATGGCTTACGTTGTATATTGTTCAAACAAACCTTCTTCATTATAGGGTATAATTTCGTTGTCCTCTAATTCTTCAGCCAGTGCGACGCAGCTCTTTTCGTCATCACCGAGTGGACAGTCCGGAGTTCCATCACAAACACGAACCGGGTCAATACATTGACGAGCGTTAGCACATACATATTGACCTTCTTTACACCAATCTGTAATAATATAGATTTCCCTAAGTTATGTGTAAAAGGTCCTTTGTTTAGACGTATTTCATATGATTCATCTGCGTTATAGACGCAATGAGAGTTTTGATCGAAATAATTAAACTAATTTTAGCTCGCAATAAAATCAGTCCTTGGAATCACAGTATCATACTGTTTAAAAAGAAAAGGTCCTTTATATTGACGAGTAGGTAATACAAAATATATTTGCATGCACTTATACCATGTAATTTTTGAAGTGAAAACTTCTTTAGCGGCGTTGGATGGGTGTAAAATATTAAGGAAGTGTCAGGATTAGTTGACCTTTGAACCGTAACCGACGACTGACGTCATACAAGATTAGGTACAGACTATGTATTTTGCAATTTATAATAGATGTCGTCGTAGCTTAAACGGTAAGCACGTCGACTGTAAGTCCTTATAGTTTCAGATAGTATCGGGTTCAAACCACCTGGCATTCTGGGATTATATGTGATTGTTTTTTCTTATTTATAATTTATTACTTTTTGTGATTATTTTTTCTTTTTATAATTTATTAATTTCTTCTGACAGAAAATTAGCAGAAAATAAGTGATAGGTTCTATGATTAGCGCCATATTATAGGTATGGTATGGTATGTTCTTTTTTATCTTTTTCTATGTATATAACGAAGAAAGAAAAAAAGAAAATGTTTTCACTTCTGCCGGCACTCCCAGAGTGCAACCCGTCTTTTTTTTTAACATACCACACTTATTTTCGTCAGAGTAGTCCCAACAGTCAACTACACCATCACAAATCTTAGATTGCGAGAAGTCTGCACGTAGATAGTCGGCGCAGGTACATGCACGCTCATCCTCTCCACTTGGACAGTCCAGGAGACGGTTGCAGCGGGATGTCAGTGGGAGACATGCTCCCCCCAAACAACGGAATGATGTCGTATTATCGCACTCTTCTAAAATAAGAAAAAAACGTCATATGAAGTAATTTTACGTTAGATTATCTTATGGAGAATAATAAGTACGTACGAGCCGATCTATACTTAAATATTTATCGTGAGCTTGACTCTTAATGAATCCAGATCTTGAAAACAAAGTATTTGTAATCCTTTGCATCCTTTGCTTTACTTCTGACTATGTATAGCAAACTAACTTAGATATGGAATAATGGAGGCAATGAACTTACCTTCAGTTTTAACTCCTTTGTGGACCTCAGTGTTTTCTTTAATCTTTTGAGGCTTAGGTGGTTTCCCATAAGCTTCTTTAAGTGAAGAAAGTAAATTATTTACACTATTTTCGTCTTTTTTACTTGAATTTGGGCCCTTATTGAAAGTTTTAGTTAATATTTTAAATCCCGCTTGATTCAGGGTGTAGCTAGATGGAATTGCTTTAGTTGAAATTACTCCACCTGGTGCTCGAAACAATGTATTATTGTCAGAATCAGATATTGTAGCTAGATTAGCGAGCTGTCGGAGCTTTTCGATCGTTAAGGTATTTGTTTGATTCATAGGTATTTCTAGTACAACATCGGGATCTAAAGTCAATTCGTAGGCTGGCAGATTTTGTGTTTTATTTGCACGTTTGCTGCTGACACTACCAGTGACGTGATATGATACTCTGTATGTACCCTGAGGGACCTTAGACTTATTTGTATCTTCTGTCAGTTCTTCAGTACTTTTAGTTTCCTTTTTAAAATTTAAGTTTTCATTTGATTTTGGAAATCGGCTGCTGGTAGGATTATCAGGCATATTGATAAATTTTATATTTCGTGTTGCTGACGTAACCATTGTTTCATCTTGTTGCGTGATATGTGTTACAAGGTCTGAACTATCTGTCAATTGAATTTCTGTGTCGCTACGATCAATTCCGTAATTTTGGAAGTAGTTTTCGGTACTCATATAATCAATTGCTTTATGTGCTACGGGGTCACTACGAAAAAAACTGCGTAAGTTTTCTTTTATTGGTCGAGCTTCATGTTTAATTTTGGGTCGGGGTCTTAAGGGTCTATTTACACCCAGATTTGACTTGGCAGGTAATAATGTAATTACTCCAGCAGTCGTTACCTCTAATTCATCGTCTAGGACTACCTCTACAGATCCAGTCATTTTGTCATGATCATCTGGTAATTCTACCTCCATATTTCTAACTTCCTCTTGGGGCTTCTCGGTCGTATTTGGTGTATATTTTTTAATAATATCTGTTAAATTTCTCAAAGTAGAAACTTTACCGGTAAACTTAGGTGTAGTATTTGGAAATACGTCATCATTTTTGGTTATTATAGCCTGCAGGGTATCATTATAATATTTCTCAGGAGAATTTTTGGAGAAAGTATCGTTTTCGTTGGTCGATGTATTTATTAATTCCCATGTTAAATGTGGCGCACCTGTACTCGGTATAATAGATACTTTGTTGTTAGGCCGTCTTGTTGAACTCTCTTTTATACTGATATTCGGGATATCGGTTGTTTTATACGTTGTATTTACTGTTTCTAACTCTGTTGTGGTTGACATAGGACTTTGCGAGGTGTTACTAGTGTTTGCAGTAGTTGTCATACTTGTAGAAGCAATAATTGGTTGAACAGTGCTTGTAGTACTAGATGTCGTAGTAGTGTTGTGTTTCTTTAATATTGACGCACCGTCGAGAGATAATTTTTCAGTATCGTTGTCTGCATTATCTATTCCCAATACGTTAATGGAAACACTTGTTTGCTTATCTTTGGGTGGGCGTTCCATTGGTTTCCCTTGATCCTCATCGCTAATCTCAGATTCATCAATCACTTCCACTACACCACTTATTTTATCAACTGGAATAGGATGTGGTTTAGGATAATGAGCTCCTAAAGTTTCCATGTTTTTCAAAGGCGGTGCAAATGTTGGTAGTGTAAAACTTGTGTAAACAGGACTTGGTACATAAATATCAGCAGCCAATGAAGGGTCTACATTGTGCACATTAATTGGTCTGGGTGTCATTTTCTCTTGATGTTTAACTGGTGGAATGGGACTTAACATACTCTCTATTATTGATACATCGTCAATCACTTCTGCAACGCCCATTCTATCCTCGGCATTCAAATCACTGCTCATATCCATAGGTGTTGGAGGTTTGCTTGTTTGTTCATAGTAGGGCCGTGTTATTGGGCGCCAAGGCTCATTATCGATTACATGAGGTACAGTAAACAGTGTATCAATTTGAGGTAGGTCTTTGTAGTGATTTTCATTCGTTAATAAGTCTAGTAATAGTTGAGACACATTATTTGTAGTAGATATGACCGTGGTTGTTGAAGGTGATGCAGTTGTAGTTATATTTTGTGTAATAGTATTTTTTTGAGTTTCTGCTTTAGGTGTTGAATCTGTTCGTGGTTTAATATTGATGGTGGATTTTATAGTAAAAGGACGTGTCTTTGGTGTACTGACAGGAACTCTTTTTGTCGTAATTGGTCGTGTAGTAGGTTTCGTAACAGATGTTTTAGAGGTTGTTATTGTAGTCTTGGCGGGTGCTGGTTTATGACTGGATTTATCGTCATGATGTGGTGGACTAGAAATAATTTTTTTATTTTCTGTAATATCTGCTTCAGTCTTTGTGATTTGAAATGATCCTTGGACAACTGGTATGTTTTCTGTATCAATATCCGGTTCATCTGGATCCTTCTTTTGATTTGGTTTAACTGTAGTTTTCCGAACAACGCCAACTCTCGTTTGAAGGGTTTTATCGGCCCCAACCGGTGACGGTGTGCCCTTTGGACTTGTTGCTATCATGCTCTCATTCATAGCTTCCTTAACATAAGATTCTGAGTGATATGAGTGCTCTAAATCTCTTTTAAACGCTATACTCGCCGTGTCTACTTTTATGTTAGGGCCAATAGCTGGGTGCTTTGAATTCAAATCCTGGATAAGAATTGTTTTGAGAGTTTCTTCTATATTTGATACCGTACTGAAAAGTAACAAAGGAATGTAAGTATAGTATAACATATTATGTTAGTCTTTTCGTTATTGTATTCATAGATAATATTTAGTTTATAACAATTAATTATATTTCTATTACCTAGGTATTTTTCTTCTATCGAGATAAAGTCTGAAGTGAACATCTAGTCTTCGGTCGCCGAAGCCCGTTACGATAGCTCCAGATACTGCTGATCTCAGGGGAGAGGGATTAGCATATACTTGACGAAGCGCCGCAGTGTAGCGCCGGGCACGTTCTTTGTATGAGGGACTGCCCGGCACGCCGCCGTATACATCGCCCCGGGTCACTCGGAATGTACCCTCAAAAGTGATTATAGCTGAAAAAATAAAGATAAATCATTATTATAAAAGAGCTTTAATAGAATAAACAGTCGCTCTCAGAAGTTGCTGAACACAAACATATTTACAAACCATTTTTACATTGAAATATGAAAATTAAAAAAGAATTCGTAATTCCCTATTTTTTTCTTTTTGATCATTATGTTATGTAAAGTTTTCAATTTAAAGTAGTCACTAACTTGGAATAAGAGGTATGTTATCGATGACTACCTAACCCTAATTTGCACTGCAATATACCCATGACAAGAAATATATTTACTGTTTCTATTTTATTATAGTTTTAATAATTTAGTTCCGGACTTATCGCAAATAAATTTTTGTAATGTGTGTAGCCTAGCAAGGTAGGTAGTACTAGTGCAGGCAACAGTAGTAATGGCTGAGTAATAACATAATCAATCAGGATCGCAACAAATGAAGCCTTCGTCACATGTTACAAGGGTTGATTTTATACGAAGCCTGGAAATTGGCTCCAAAAATGACAGTTACTGGTAACTAGTGATTGAGTGAAATGAAGGTGAGGTAAAGATCTTCTTTCCGTAATAAAATTCAGAAATTCTACTTTGGATGGACGGGTAAGTAGATACTTGGTACAGCTACCGCTCTGGTGTGGCTGCTGCCCAACATGGGGAGACTGAATGACACAGCGTTCACGAAGAAAATGGTAACTAGTTGACTTTCAAGTAAACTAATGTTCTTCGTACTTTGTAATGACAAGACATATGAAAACAGGATGTTATATCGAAACGTGGTATCGTATTTGTAATAATTTACTATATATAGTGGTAGAGTGAATGTTATGAAAATTATAAGTAGGATAAACTTTGATATAATTAAGTAGGTATAACCAGTCTATCACTGCCTTAATTAAGTCATGACTGGGTAGTAGATAGATATAGACCGGCTGAATAGGAGAAGGAAAGGCTTGAAAGCAGATTCCGGGCTCCAAGGTAAAAGCCTCGGATACAACCAAGACTCGACGCTATGATGATAAAGCAGGTTTGGTAGCAGGACGGCAATGTCGGTCAAATATGTGTTTTTATCCGAGAATTAAAATTTAAAATCTCTCAAGAATTTGTTCATTCATGGGTATTGGGTATTCAACAATAAAACAATTTAACTATGAGTCTAAGCGTTACTTACGTTCTCCATTATCCGGCCTCAGTGCTCCCATATAGAAGGCAAGAGCGGCAACCGCAAGTACCGCCACAGCCGCTAGTAGGGCGCCGCCCACCAGCGCAGCTGAGCACAAACCGCCACTGCGACTGCTGTTCTTTATGTTCGCTCGAGGATATCCTCCACCCGCGAAGCGATACTCACTCTAAGACAAAGAGGCAGTTTAGTAAACAGGAATTCATTCTAGCCATTTAGGTACCTACTTGACTGTCTAGTCAAATTACTTAGTTACTAATTGGAAGTACCTATGGAATAAAAAAGTATGACGTTATCCTTTTCATTGTCAAATAATTTACTATTAGGTACTATACGTTGGGTTAGATGTTTCAAAAATGGTAAATAAAAGATATCAATCGTATCGACCGCTTTTTTTATTTATTTTTTACGTGAAGGAAATCCCCACGGATACCCCCACCCCTCCAGAGCCGGAGGGGGAGGTTATGTCGGACTCGAACCGACTAAACCGCACGCCGTCTCTGGATCGTATCGATCGCAGATATCATTGCTCAACCTTCAACAAACCTCGACAAAATTGTATAAATATGTAATGTCGCACAAATGTATCAGGCGTTTGGAATTATAAGAAATATGTAGAGACGCAGCCTACGCTAGAGTGTCAAACCACGTGAGACCTTTTTAACCCTCGACGCAAAAAAAGGGGTTTGACGTGTCTTTCCGTCTGTCTGTCTGTGGCATCGTAGCTCCCGAACGACTGAAGTGATATCAATTTAGTTTTTTGTTTTACAGGTTACTTATGTGCGAGTGTTCTTAGACATGTTTGATAAAAAAAACCGTTGAGTCTTTTGAAAGTTTTGGGGGTGAAATTGAGGAAGAACAAACAATTAATAAAAGTGGGAAAAGTACACAATGTCTGCAAATATATGCCAATTTGAAATGAATTAAATGAAAATTAAATTAAAAATTTGAAAATCGCACCGTCACAAAATACCTTATAATGTCTGGATTCAAGCGTTGTTATGTCGGGGAGACACTTCGTCATCGGAACGATTCAAAGTCCCCAATTTTATTTACACGTTTATATTATAGCTATTAATAATACCCTAGGGAACCTACCTACCTAGGTATACCTGTTGCTCAATAATAGCCTTTGGCGTTTTTTGTTGACGGAAGCTTTTAATAAAATTCTATTAATTAGATATCTACCTATTTTAATAGTTGCATGTTGCAACATGTAACATTAGAACCATTTGCAGGGAAAGCAATTTGTATTTGTACCTATTTTAATTTTTTTTATTCACAATTATAGATACATGTTCTTAATGTTTTCTTCGCCAAACTGCTGGGGCAGTTTGTAGGCGTTCGCTCATACATTTTTATATACATACTTATATCTACTTTAAGTCTACCCATCCACCCAATTTATATATATCTTGATACATTTAAGATTTATTTATTATTTGCTTGCATTAAAAAAAAATCTCGATATGCTGTCGTTAGGTAGGTACCTACGCCATTTAATTTACCCATATTGGCAGCTTACAGTAAATTTCGACAACCGTAATTGAAATTTACCCTTTCGAAGATATTGAAAAGATCCTGAGTGCTTCACTCAGGATCTTTTTAAGAACCATAAACTATTTAAGGCAGATAGGTAAATCACATTGGCTGGAGTAGGTAATTTTAAAGTTTGCACGAATTCGCGATCATTACAGTGGTGATGAACGATGGGAACGTTAGCAGTGTATGGGAAACGCCTGCGGAGGGTCATCCATCTGCACCCCGCCTCTCACTCCACCTGTCACTACGAGCCGTTAATCATCTTTCCACAAAACCGATTTCGATATTGTTACTTGGAAACACGGTGCGAATCTTACTTTGTAGGTACCTATTGTGTTAAATATCCATGCAGTGTTTATAAAAAAAAAATTGTGTTTACAATTTAAACTCAGATCGTTGGATTTAAAATCCAAACTGCTAATATCATTACACGAACGACTAGTGCCATGAAGTATTCGGTCTATATCTCTGTATAATTACTACACTACTAACCACTGCCACAGATAACATCCACTGCCAACTAAATTTACAACCACATACAGTCAAAGATCTGTGTATGTTTGAGGGTTTTTACGCTGAATAAAAAGCGGTATATTATATCCTAAGTATCATCGTGCTTCATAATTACATTCCTGACATTAAATTTTTGCATTGTTGGGTTTTTGGCGACACATAGCTATCACATCAATTTGTTCAGTACACGGTTCCAGAATGAAGCAACAATGTTGTGTGGTTGTTAAATCTGGTTAATTATACCGGTGAACCAACCGTTATTATAAAACGTTTGACATATTTGAAAAACCAGGAATGATGGAGGTTTACGGCGAAAGTGATTTGGAGTAAGTATTTAAAACATTTTTCCAGATAGCAAGTAATAATGTGATGGAAATGCCCGCCAAGAGATTTTATTGTTGCAATTTTAAATGAGCAAAACGTTTATTTACCTAATACTAAAAGTAGAGTCTCTGGAATTCAGCTGCCTCTATAAATAGTTCAGCATTTGATAGCCTAATTCTTTGGGAAGGTTATATGCTATTTTACGTCACATCACGATCCTTAAAAGTCAAGCAATAAGAAAATAATGCTAGAAAACTACTAAACGAAGATTCTAAAATAAACCTAGGAAAAAAAGTGTCTCTGGCTACCGCCCAAATTTAACAGTGTAAGGCGGGTGAGACCGCGCGGTATAGATCATAGTTTAGATATAAAGAGTTCCTGAAGAACATGTCTTTCTTTCGTTCGAAAATGATAGGAAACCTATTAATTTGATTTGTTACACAAGACAAATCAATTCAGTTTTTGTTAAATGTCAAACTAATAGATGTCGGTACCTACCTATCGATCTAATGTCGGTATCAGTAAAAAAATGAATGAATAAGTGCATCTAGCTAATTGTCGTTAGATTGACGCTCGCATCCCAATACATGACAATTGGTTTCATAGAACTGCAAGAAAAAATAATGCAATTTTTGTAATAGTAGTTTAAAACATTACAATAATAAAATATATTTCATGTTGTGTTTAATGATACGTAGTAGAAGTTACAAATGATACGAGTAGTACCGTGAAGATATACGACACGTGAAGATGTACTAAAGTATGTAGGTATTGTAATCATTTATAGGAAACTACCAAACTACCGCAATGTAACTTAATTAATTGGACAAGGGACCGACGACATCCGCCATATTAGTAATTGAGACTTGTCTTAAATGAAGGAGTTACGTAATGAGCGCTTTGAACCCTACCAAACAGCATTATTATGTTCGTCCCTCAGTAAAGACTCAGTAATTGTGTATCCAATGTATACATTTTGATACATTGATTAATATACTTTTACTAAGTAATTTTAAGTGGAAAGTCATTATTGAAGTCCTCTTTTATTCCGCGTACTACCTTTGATGAATACTTACCTGTCAGTTTTAATTACTTTTAATTAAAGTTTCGTGTTCGGGTTCTTTGTGATCAACTTTTGTATACTTCACGCTAAAAATAAGCGATGGAGATTTTATAAATAATGTATTCTGTCAAACCGTTAACAAAAAGAACAGGTCCCACCGAGATTTGAACTCGGATCGCTGGATTCAGAGTCCAGAGTGCTAACCATTACACCATGGGACCGCCGACGATATGTGCAAATTTATGTACTAGTATGATACTTGATTATTTTTATAAAATAAATTCGTGAACCCTCTTTTGCCCTACACCGTGAGTGACACTCTGACTAGGTGCATAATTAAAATATCATCGTTTGTCAGTAACATTGATATATTATTAAAGCCGACTCATGAACAAATGGTTTTTAATATTTTCCCTGGCTTCTATTTTCCAATTGCGTGAAAATAAAATATAATATAATAATAATGGAAATTAATTCAAATAATATGGGCGGAGTAGTCGAAAATCAATGTTTCAAAATGATTGAAAAATCATTCTTTGGTTCCGATAGTTCGTAAGAATGTTGGTAGACGCCCCCACTCTCGCCTCAAAGACAGATATAGAAGGAGAAATTTGATTTGGTCAAAGCATTGCCCTTGTAAGGCAAAGATCGCGGGTTCAAACCCCGCCTAGACCTATTCAATTTTTCCCTTTATTCGATAAAAATGGAATAGTTTAAAAATACTTACAATTAAAATTATGTCTTAAATGCATTTACTACTGATATACGGACAACTTTAATCGGATGTCGACTTACCGCACATGCTGACATAATTATATGTAGTTCATAGACAATAGACCGAACTAAATATTGTACAGTCAGCATCAGATCGATCTTAATGAAAAAAGTGCTCAAAATGATCTTAATGCCTTGGTTTTCCCCTTCCCTGTTGATAGATTGTTCTGATATTTGGTACACACCTTTAGTTCGGACAATAATACAATTTAAATCAATAAAACAGTTTGATTTGCTGTTAATACCTTGGTTTAAAGATAATGTTGAGACTTTGTAGTCAAGGTTATTCTGACGCTGACTGTACTATATGTCTATTTTGTCCATGGTGCTGACAGGCTGACCGCGGTCACTGATCGCGATCTCGAATCTCGATGCGCTAATGACGATGACGTGTCCGTACGTAAGTAGGTACACCGTTGTAAGAGACTATTACATATCACACCATCCGTAGATGTAGGGATGTACGCGTATATAGATACATATATGCTATAGTGCCATGAGCCTCCTATTTAAACGACTAATGGGTATCACCTACTGACATAGATAGTCTTATACGATAGGAATAATGTTATAATTGTAAGAAAACTTCAATTAGGACATTAACTAACACAATGATAGTAAACTACACACATCAACATGGTCCAGGGATATTTCAATTAAACATAAATAACTAAAATTCTATTAACTTTTTGCTAAGACACCTGCACATTAAAATTTACCTTGTTTAATAGCCTATCTAATCTGATCATAAACTTTTAGAAGAAAGGAGTTTAAACTTTCAATAAATGGGATAGGTGTACGTAAAAAGAGATATAATCACTGATCACAATAAAGAGTAAACAAGGTACAGAATAAAAGTAAGTTTCGCGTTGCTGAAGTTACAATCACTAAGTCCACAAAGGATTTAAGGATAAATCTTATCATGTAACTTTATATGAAATGGTGACATACACTTCTCACCTGTATGTACCTGCCTGTAGGTGTGTATTTTGCATGTAGATTCACCAAATTTTCATATCATTATGTTAATTACTTTGAATTTTGACTGTGAATGTTAATGACTTTTAAGGCGTACCTAATGAACTTACAAATTGTTGACAATTTAACTACTTAGCTATGTTAATTCCTTAAATCTTTGGTAGGTAAGCAACAAGAACTATTGATAGAAGAATCCTTTTATCTACGTCCTGGAATTACAACAATTTTTAAAGTTACACTTCTTTTGGCACGTTAGAGAAAAATGATGAGAGTTTTACGAAAAGTTAGCTATAGTCAACATTTTAGTTTTTCAAAAGAAGTATAACTTCTAACGCGTGTACATGGGTACATATACGCTTTTTTACCATTTTGGACTTAAAAAATGCTTCTTCCTACTTCCGGAGTTGCAAATATTGGCGGCCTTGTATGCCTCCATAGATATTTAAAAAAAATATCTACAAAAAAATATTACCTTAAAAACATAATTACCAGATATATTGAAAAAAAAATCATACGCTAATACCTATTAAAATTAATTTCTGCGTGCCGCACACAACCACACATTTTCGCAGGCTAATTACAAGAACAAAATTACGGCGAATTTTTGTAAATATAATTTTATTTATTGATTTTTTCCCTTAACACTAGCCGTACACCTAATATGATAGCGTGGTTAATTTATTATTTTATAGTAACTTATATAATTATATAGCACAGTTAAGAAACATATACCTAAACGTATTTTAAAACTACCTAATATCGTAGGTAAATGTAATAACTGCTGGCATAAAGACTGGTCAAATTTAGTTAAATTAGACAAACATTGGAATATGTGGTATTGAATATAAATATATGTAATTCGAGTCAGGACTAGGGCTACAAGTTAATAAACTATTCATACGAACATTTTATACTACAATATACCTAGTTGGTAATACCAGTAGAGTACCTACCTACTTTAAAGGAAAAAAGATAGGGTTGTATGATCCCAATAAGATCTCCGGGTCCGATCAATTTGCTAGTCGGTACAGCTACTCAGTTCCTTTCACTCACTCAGTTTGCCTTCAGGGTTTAGGTGTCAGATGTCAGTCGCCAATAAAAATGGATAGAAGAAGGGAAGTTGACATCGTGCTCAGAGATGAAAGCCTCAGATGCAACCGAAAACATCATCATCACAGTGTTGTTGTGATGTGATCATCGCTAAGATGAATAATCAGAATAGCAAAAACCTGTAACAATTACGTCTAAAATGAAGCTCTATTTAAAACCACCGCTATTACAAAGAATGGAATATTACCTACTGTTGTCTCGTTAATATATGTAATACCAGTGCATGTAATTATTGGTACTGTACCTGCACAAGATGCACTATAGATTTGTAAATAACTGGTATTTGTAGTGGACGGCCTTGCGGCGACCGCGGCCTCATCCCAGTTTTACATAGTCGATCCTGCACATGTTAATTAAAGTTTGTTTGTTCATTGATCACAACGAAGTACGAACATCTTTGTAAAGCAAATGAGAAGAATTATTATTATGAAGGAGCATCTGGTTTTACAACTCTGGAATGATCGGAATGAATTTCATTTCATTTTAAATTTATAATGTTATTGAATGATCAGATTTAAATTATGTATCTTTTACGACTATTTTATGGCCATGATTGTAAAATTTCTGTTCTCAACTTCGTTGATATATTTTTTATTATATCAATGCGGGAAAAGACAATAATTTTATCTCAGATTCACTGAACAACTGAACATTTGTGTAATGGTTTCCATTGTATTTGTATTTTAATTAAAACAAATGCGGAGAAATTTATTTGACATTCCAAATAAGTTACTCAAACTCATCTCACGCAGTATTCGTTCATAATATTTGATTTATTTCTGGATCAGAATTAATTTGTATTGAGCTCAATGTCAGATGATATTTAAATGCTTCAAATTTTATTTTCAACATCGCATATAGTTAATGCCTAAGTATACTTATATAAGAAAAATAAACTATTACTAAAATAACTATTTAAGTACTTTGTTTTATTCGTATTACAATGAAGAAGCTTAATGATATACATATAATTACGTATGTTACAATGGCATACACGTTCTAATTCGAAATAACATTTCTTTTTTTTTTCACTTCGCAATTACTACTAGATATTTACATAATAATTACTAAAAAAAGTAAGTAAACGCCTTCCTCAGCAAAGTTATACAGACTATCGACATAGGATGATTTGCAACTTGCAGTCCTACACCTTAATAATAAGGATAAGGGCATGGATCGCAATGGATAGAACGAACGTGCAATAACATAAATCTCGATGGACGAGAGAGCTATTTGAAGAAATGAATATTCCAGTGCTGACACGAATATATTAGAGATATAAAATATATCACAAATCAATGAATACGTGCCTGTCACGTGAGTACCTAATCCCAAGTTAGGTTTGCTAATCAGTCAATATTACTTCGTGCTAACAAGTTTTCTAGGCACTTACATGCTTGGTAATTAGGTACATAATTCAATAGAAAAAAAATTATAAATTTTTGTTTTTGATTTTTTACATATTTTGTATATAAATATACTTTAATACAATATATGCAATTTAAACGTACAAGTGCTCCGTATTGCACAAAAATAACAAGATAAGGAGGTTCTCTCTGCAATATTTGCTTCATATTTTCTATATTGCAACAGTGTTCCACAAGATTGGAAGCTCTTTCTTGCTTTTTATATAAATCAAATCAATTTTCTCATCCTTGGAGGAATCATCACCATCGCCAAAATCCAAAGTGAACCGACGAAAACCAACCGAAGAAACACCGTGGTTTCTAAACCGCAACAAAAACTTTGGGTCAAAGTTCTCTACATTTTTAGTATCTAATTAATAACAAATTCTTTTCATGAAATTTGTAGACACAACTGTTTCAAAATATAGTGTTGTCAAATTTTAAATTGTAGATTTATTTGGCATAAACTAAACAAAAAAAATCCTGTCTTATTTTAAAACATAGGTATTAAACTCTGAAACAGGGATTGTTAAATCGAAGTACGACTGCGCCTCAAAGGGGAAGTCATCCGTGAGAGTTATTGTGACAACATGACATGTCTTTTAGCTTGCTCCCTAAGTATGTATGGAAGAGTGTGACGTGACTGATATGAGAAGTTAGTCACATCCAATGACTCTTCGTAAATTATTTATGAAGTTCAGCTGTAGTAATCGGTACACAAGGCTCTTTACATGCGGTGTAGGTCACGGGTGAGCAAATTGCGTGAACAAATCGTTAGCCATGGTTATATTGAACAGTTTTCATGTTCGTAACAAATACGCTGAAATGACATAATCGTCGAATAATTTATTAATTGCCCATCATGCTGCATGGTAGTTAAAGTGCAACCTATTTCGATTACTAGTTAACTGCCGTGGAAATTAGAAAACGTTTAGAATAGCTCTCATAGTATTTTAAATTCGTGTGCGTTACGCCTGTACGTTCATTTTAACTTTAATATCTAGCTAGGGTTTGCACAAATTGTGGATGCAATATTAGACAGTACTAAATACTATCGTTTTATCGAGTGTTGGACATTTAAGAGAACTAAACGTGGGTGAACGTGTAAATGGCGTCGTATTTTAAATGGAGTGATTTTATTAGCACATAAAAGTGCATTAACTATCTCTTCGTGAAACGAAAATCTACCCATAAACAAAGTCAGGATGAGTAGAAACGCACATCTGCATCAACCAGATTGCACAGTATGAATGTGGATCTGTTTGCAAGGATATTATATTCTTACAGAAGCAACGCTATAATAGGTAACACGCTAAATCTCCATCAGTATTTGAATTTCTTCCTATTTCTCAGTTAACTCAAGTGTATCAGACTAAACTACACAGGGTAGCTGATTTAAACGATAAACTTGTTTTTTTTTTTCAATGAATTGATAAAATATACCTGCCTAGCTTACTCTTAACCTTGTCTGAACATAATGGCATTCATAATAAATGAATTAAACATCTGAAATACATTAAGAATGAATTTTTATAAAACTTTTTATAGCACGCTGCGTTACCGAAGCGAAACGTCGGAAGGATCTTACGTCACGACTCATAACTAGGCATAGTAATAACTTTAATAGCCGAGCCGACAGTCACGTTAGATGTCCTACTTGATGGTTTTAATTTGTCTAATTTGCCTCATTCTTATGTCTGCGAGCTACGAGCTCCGCTGCACGAGACCTGTCAACCTTCCTCTGAAGATTATCTATCATTATAGTCATTTTATCTACTAGGTACTACCTAAGTTATTATAACTGATTCAGGAAGATTTTTTGTTTAAAAACCTTCGAATTTACCACATATACCTACTTAAAAAAATGCTTGTTCGTTATTGCATATACATGAATGAAAAGGTGTTAACGATCTACTTAGTAACAAAATGCAAATCGCTTATAAATATACACAGAAAAGTGTGTACATGTTTACAATGCAAACACAGTCATTAGATAGTTCAATAAGACGTTTCTATGGTAATTGTGAGTTGAACATATTAAAAGCAAATTACAATCGTCAGTTCCTACATTATAAGAGAAATTAATGAGTCTCTCATCAACTTCTCTTGTTGGAGGTGTTAGAGGGAATATTAGTAATTTCGATAATTTCTGTTGCTATTATTCTATTTTTTTTTTTTATGATAACGTGTAGTATACTTGGGAAGTGTTCGAACACAAGCGTTTCGTAGTCAGCATAAAGTACATAGCTTCTGTCTGGCTACGTGTAAGGTTCACTGATAGAACTGACAAAAAATGTTTGACATGTACTCATACGAGTATGTACGCTACTAATAAATTAATCTAGGAAAAAATATGTAGGTACATAATTGACGAAGGCTTTGAACTGAATCAAGGTTAACGTAAGCTGTGTGTCCAGCGAAAAACTGTAGGTTTTTCAGAGTTTATTGTATCTGGTTATGATTTCATAAAAACACGCCCTACTAAAATTTTTCATATAAAGTACCTAAGTAGGACAGGCTTACGCTTTCACAGTAAAATGTTCCGTAGCCGGTCCATGAAACAGGCAAACTTCTACTGTTTTGTAAAATCATTAAAAGGAACGGGGCCATATGACTAACTTTTTAGAGATTGAAGACAGCCGGTGACTATTGTCAGATAAAGAAAGCGTCATTAGTTATTGTTGTTCAAATATTGAGTCCAATTTCACTCGGAGCTATCTCATGAAGCGCTCCTATAGAGACCTACTTATAGTTGCATTAGACAACTTGGAAATATCTTGCTAGTGTTTCATTTTATCTTATATAAATTGGTATATTGCCTAAAATCTACATAAATAATAAGATTTATCGCATCAAAATCTACATAAATAATAAGATGCGATAAGGTGATGTAATAATAATAATAATAAATAAAAAAGAGTGGGTAAGCGGACCCTGGACCCTGGGGTGAAAGCTATGGATGCTACCGGGATTAACACAAGGATGAAGTGGGAAAACTTCGATATTACCAGTCAGTTGAAGAGATCAGTGGCTGTCACTTTATGGAAAATATTGAGATTTGGCCGTATTGTAGAGAAAACGGACCACAACTGTGTTGGGAATAGAGATACAATTCACAAGTTTACTTTAGTATACAAACTTAGTAATTTATTGCAATATAGAGTACTTATTTTATATGGTTCGTGTAAATCTTGATGATAATAATAACAGTAAGAATAAGAATTTAATTTCTTTAAGAAATAATTGAGTACATACAGTGTTATTACACTATCATATTACAGATCAGAGCAGAAAAAATAATCTAAGGTGATATAATTTTCATACCTAGTCATTTAGTAGTTATTTCAAAGTAATAACTTTTCTGCTGCATTTTAGTTGTTTTATGTCGAATTACGCGGTGTATACTAGGTAGATTTAGATGCGATCGTTTGAGATTGTGGCTATAAAGTGTGGAATGCAGCGCGGAGTGCCGTCATAGATCGCGACTCTTGCGGAGATAAGAGGCGATCGTAATGACATGTCAAAGAAGGCAGCATTCCACCACCGCCACACTGATCATACACACACAACTTTTATGGATAATAATAGAGAACAGCTTTACTTTTGTCATCAGTAACATCGATTGTTCACAATCCAACTAAGCTACGAGTAATCACTTGAAAGAATGTGAAGAATTTATCTATAATAACGGTTTCTACAACTATTTGTTTGTTTATAATACTTGTAGGAATTTTTGTAGTTTATGCACGGTAGCGTTGTAAATTTATGTTTTTAAATTATCTACTTGACGTTGATGCCAACCCATGTAAGTTTCCCCAAATTTATGGTCTATCATCATTAGATAGCGTAATTACCCTGGCACGCCAACCCTTTTTAATAGGGGTAACTATACTGTACTTTAGTTTCGTAGTTTTAAAACATATTTAGCCTTGTCCACCATCATTTCTTAAACATATATATCTACTAAAGAGTCTATAAAATTACTGCAATAAATATTTAAGAATGGGCAGGAAAGGTAATATGGGTTATGGCACACGAAGGTCGGAGTAGAAAATCAATAGTGAACCTACTACACACTAGCTCGTAAGTAGCAAGTAAGGCCAGCAATAAATTAGACTGCTATGTGTAGTCAAATAAATACTAACATTTTCGGTATACTGTCTCTTATCTCGTTCTATTCGTATCTTATGTCTGATGTTAACGATTCCATTCAACAACTGTTTGAAAGTTGGCGATTGTACTAATCTAATATAATGATATCTGTAACGTCGAAAGCTTTTTTCAGGGTTGCTATCGCCTCGGTCGAAATTTGTCGTTGGCGGTCCTTCTCTGTGGGAGAGGTTCTGCCTTGTCCGTTGCCCATTGTGCACATCGTGGAGGTTTTGGACCAAGTAGCCCAATAAATAATTGCTGTTTGCGACATCAACAATAAGTACTCAAGTCATAGCCACTCGGTAATCATGAAAAAATAAACAAAGCTTAGAAGAAAAAGAATAATCCGACAGATAACTACTTATCGTACAAATTAAAATTTAATTTTTATATCTATCCGTTACCTAGGTACCTTGGAATTTGTTCTATCCAACTAACTTATCTAAATTACTTGTAACTTATCGTAAATCTTGCCCGCGCCCTTAGTTGTTTAAGAATGGCTACTCGAGGTTTTGGCAGAATACCTGCGCGCTGCGGCATGACGCTTCTTCATTAGGACGTCCTCCACCACATGTGTATGCGGGCGTCTGTTTCGAGCAAATAATATGGTGTTATTTTCGTGCAAATAATACTGTAGCATTTTCGTGCAAAAATATATATCTAAGTATGAATTGCACGAAATTGTGTACACGATCCATTTACGGGAACGTGACATACAATCGGGTAGATAGTGTTTGACCGTGGCTATCTGTGGAATGTAGGTTACGAAGTAAGTACATATTCATTAACCGTTGGATACCTCGAATTTACAAACGCTAAACGTTGTTAAACTCTACAATGTAGATATTTACAGGCAGACACTTGGAGTTCCGCTATCTAAAACTGTCAGAATAATAGGTCAAGTTAACGTTTGTTTACGTCATCAATACATTTTGTAAAATTAACTATAACCTCGGTTCAGTTGAATGAGCCCAGTAACGGGCTTTGTACTCCATAAACAGGCTCGACCGTCGAATGAGAACTGTGGTTATTTCTTTAAAAAATTTAGATATGCGCGTGTACCAAATTCAAGAATCTTAAGACTTTATAATATTAAACGAGCTGTTACCCACAGCTGCACGTTTTCCAATTCCCTAAGTAATTTTCCTCATGTTTCTTTCAATTAGAACCTTCTATGAAGATTAGAAAATCTGTAAAATAAATGAAATCGGTAAAGTCGTTTAAGAAATGAAAATAGGACGTCATCATTATCTGAATTAAAATTTTAAAATGTCGGTAAGGTAAGAGGTAGCGGTAACTGGATGGAAATTGTACCACTAAAAGCCTTAAAAATACATATTTAATCGAAAACATCCGGTAAGTACCTAAAGCTTTCAAATAATTTGATAAGTCAGGCTTATTTCAGCACGCAAAACCGCAGTAGCCTTTAGAGAAGATAGGGAGGATTATCATATTCTGCTGTTACTTAAAATTAGCATCAAAATACCAACAAGTTATTTTGACGGTTAGCTCAACATTTTCGTGTGTCAAGTGTTGTCGATTCCATTCTCAAGTCCGACTTTAAGTATTTGAGTGTTCAATACACATACAATTTTTTTTTGTATTTTTATCTGCGATCAGTCGGTAAACCATGAGCAGATGTGATGTACGTAGGGCGTTGCAGAGTTTTTTTTTCCATTATGCTAAACTAGCTATGTTTAGTTTGGTAGGTCCACTACTGCGAGCCTTTTTAGTCTTCGCTTGTGCTCAGGATTGGTTTATCGCGTGCCAGTAGGTTCGGGTGCTTCTCGAGTCTTGTTCTATAGCGTGTAGTTTAGCGTGTAGTTATTTCTGCCTGCATGGTTTTTACCATCAATAGTTCATGCAACTCTGAGTTTCTTATAAACTATGGCGCATTTTATAGGGCTTTTACAATGCCGTTCTGCGCTCTCTGGAGCAGATTGAAATTGGAGACACTTGCTGTACCCCAAAGCTGGATGCCATATGTCCAGATCGGCTTAAGTATGACATTATACAGGAGCAGCTTGGTCATTGTGGAGTCACAATTATTCATAAAGTTCTTTCTTTACGCTTACTAGAACTTTCATTACCTATTCGTTATGCATATTTCACTATCTGGCATATAAACAATAATTTCCTGTCTGACTGACAAGCAAATACAAAATTTTGGAAAAGAAATCCAACTTATCATCAAGTTTATTAGCTCAGTGATTAAGCATGTGAATAGAATAATACCGTTTTAAGTGCATTGCAGTCGATTTAACAAGTGTAAATAGAATGTTATGGCTAATAGAAGAGTATAACACTTTAATCATACCCGCAAGGATTTAAAATAGAAAGCAGGATAGGAACGCGAAGCAGCCGACAAGCAGTGTGTCGAGTAACGGTACCGGCTGCGTCGCAAACAACGCCACCGGCTGCTTACAACCACTCCCACCAAATTTTCATTGTGCTCAATCATTCGAGTATATGATCCGCTCATTTTAAATTGATCCTACATCTTGTGGCCCAACATTACTTCCCTTTGCCTAGTCATGGTGATAAAACTTGTTTAGTTAGAGGGGAAATACTTCAACTCGGCTAATGTCAATATTGGCACATGCCTAAGTAATTATACTTTTTGAATGTTGAATCAATTTAATAAATAATAGACTGCAATGACTTGTAGCTTCGATCTTAGCATGGGATTATTATTTTGCGTGATTCGCAGTCTAAGGCCCAAATTCTAGAGCGATACCTAGCACCCAGTCATGAAGAAACGCTTGATTTAAGTTCGTGAAATCTCCACTCAAGTTTAGTAATGTAAATTGCATATAGTCAAGAATAACTAAGTACCATTCTAGAATATGCGCCTGAGTGACTTAATCAATAGGGTCTAATGTATTAGTTACAGGGACTTATATAGACTTTTTAAGTATCTATATAAACGTAAGAAAGTGTGTGAAACTAAGTAGGTACATGTATATATTAGATTGAACATAATATATGGGACCTAGAGTGGAAGGAAATGGTTTTTTTTTTTCATTTTTACATGACTTTTACTGTGCTTTTCTGTGGTTATGGCTCAAGATATGTTTTTTTTACGTGCGGGATATCACCACGGATATACCCCTCCCCCCACCGGAGCCGGACCCGAACCGCACGCCATCTGTGGGTCGATGTGCTATGCCGAAGGTGAGGTTGTCTCGCGACATATCCCTCGCACCCCGGCTGACCCAGGGCCATTCCTCTCGGTCTGGCCCTCATCGGGTGGCTCAAGATATGTACAGCTAGCATCAGAGAAAGCAGACCCCCTCAATACTTAAAGAATATCGCCGCCTGCGCCGGCCGCATCACATGACTCATGAATGACGTCACGTGATGCGATCGTCGCTGACCTGCGAACGAGCGAGCAGCTTCATCTGCCTTTTATTTGCATGTTAATATTTGTAATTTTCTGATATTTTTGTCTTTTGGCTCAATTGTATACCAAGATACAATATACTCACAAAAATATGCCACTTTAATGTATGTGCCGTTTGATGATACGAACCCGAAATATGAAAAACTGAGTAAATTGAAAGGATGGTTCGATTATCAACATTTTTAAAAGCTAATATTTTTGTTCTCTGGGAGCAAGAACAAAGTATAAAGAAAATAGCACGAGATATGGACATAACGGTAAGAGTTACGATAAAAATATATTAGATACCTATTTATTGCTTAATCATGTTACATTTTCATTTACAAGGTTAGATTTTTGAAGTTTCTTTTATTTATTATCATTTTCATTACAGAGAAATACAGTGCGTAGATGGATTCGAAGGTATCAAGCGACGGGTGATATAAAATGTGAACGCCAAGGACCTCGCCCAGTTGCTTACACTGAGTTCACTCAGCGGCACCCTACAAAACTACGCGCTCAAGTGCTGAAACTTTTGGAGTGTCGCTGAGCACTGTTCGATGCTGCGAACATCCATACTTAAAAGCCAGCCAGAAAGATTCAACTAACTGACGAACATCGCACTTACCGAGTAAATTTTGCTACTCGTTATTTAAATTTCGAGTGGGAAAACGAAATTTTTATATTTACCGACGAAAAATGCTTCAAGTCAGATAGGGATGGCCGAAAAATTTTATGGAGAAGAAGTGGCCAACGGTTCAACCCTAAAAACGTATTAGACTTAAGAACAAGCGGGCGGTTAACATTAGGTAAGTAAATAATTATATACTTTAACATGAAATTTGTCTATTCTAAATTATTACTCCCTACCCCGAAAATATAAATAAATATATATATATGATATATGTTTATTTTATATTTCTAATTATTATTGCTGCTGTCATTGATTTACATATTGCAATAGATTTGAAAAGGTTTATTATTTTAGGTTACTGGCGATGGATGTTTTCAATGGGCCCAGGCGAGCTAGTGGAAATAGGTGGCCGCATGAACAGTGAGCGATACCTTGAAGTGTTGAAAGACGTGATGCTGCCTTCAGTGCGGGTCGCATATCCAGAAGGACAAATTTACCTGGTTCAGGATAACTCTTCAGTGCATCGGTCCCGAATTGTGCAAGACTGGCTAAATGCACAAGAAGATATAACAGTTTTCGAGTGGCCGGCTAAAAGCCCGGATCTTAATCCTATAGAAAACTTGTGGGGTCAGAGATGGTTTTAAAATAAAGTAAAAAAAAAATGGATGAAGAGATAAACAGAACTTGGGAACTAATGCGAAATAGTGCCGCGTGTTTTAATATGGTTTCGGGGATAGAAGTCGTCTTCAAGAAGTGATACACAGTGAGGGCCATCCTCTCCGTTATTAATGCAGTTTATCGATTCTTACCCAGGACAAATCTTTGTGTGATGAACACGATTATTTGCTTAGTGTCTGGGTGTAATTTATCTAAAATAAGTATTATATCAGTTGTCTAGTATCCATATCACATTAAGGTGCTTATTTTGACCACCATCTGACCTCACTTTTTCTAATGTTGTGTTAAAAGGGTTACTTATCAGAAAATGTGATCAAAGAGGAAGATGTATATTGCTATACTGTTATAGTTTAGCATGTTGGTTCTTTCTTTGTGATTCGCAGGCACAAATAACATTTCATATTTTAACCATTCTTTTATATTCGAAGATTAAACAGAGTGTAAAAAGTAGTGTTTGCAACTTTAAATAAATAAGTAAATAAACATTGTGTTTATATTTCTAGAATTATCTAATATTAAACATTTTATATTTCACTGTGTTTTGTCAATAAATTTAGGTCAGGTTAAATCTAAAAGTAAGTAACCCTAATTTAACTCAGATAGAAAAACTGTATACTCAACCAGGAAATGGACTCCATGTAGTCCCAGAAATGTAATTTTAACTTACTTTTAAAATTAAATTAATATACATAAAACCTAAATATGATCTCTACCTCTGTTATTATTTACGATATTAATTCCTTTACCTTAATTGCAAGTAGAATTCATCGATGATGAACTTCATATACTTTAACGCGTTTTGATTAATGCAATCTTGTAATAGCATTTACTAAAAACTGAATTTAAAAGTTCAGGCAATTTTTTTTTAAAATATTAATTTCAGGCAATTGGAAAGTAAACAAAACTAAATGTGCTAAATAAGGTAGGTGTGAAAGTCACTTGTGCCGTGTTCAATAATTTGTGTTAAATAACTAAAATAAGTCAATTTCATCTCTTAAACTAAATAGTTTGCTTTTAATGTTAAGATAAAATAATAGGCACCAACAGTCAGAATTTCAATTTCGTAGCCCTGCATTGATGAATCGCATATATATAAATAATATAATATAAATATATATAATAAATATTTAACACTGGTCACAAGGTGTGGCACTGCAGGGATTCCATCTTTTGTCATAATAGTTTTTGTCCTAATTTAAATAGTGTGCCATAATTGGTTTTTAGCATACTGTGTTATTAAGCATAAATATTGTATATCCTAATGTTTTTATTCATAACATTGATATGCATAAAGTTGTAAAGCATATTGTTTATTTGTCTAATAGTTATTTGGTATAATGATAAACGCCTGCTAACATGGTGCTAGTAAGCTGGCAAGGATCTGGATGCAATCTGGACTTCAGGGCACCCCGACTCGGATAGGTTAGGTTAGAAGTAGTAGAAGTGGTTATTTTTTTATAAACCACCCAGAAGTAGGAGCCCCGCGTAGCGGGGCTCCGTCGACCAATTAGGTCAAAAGAACATTAGGTTAAATGAACTTTGATGCGCCCACAAGTTTGACGAAAGCAATGTATAAAATAGTGTAATATTGTTAATAAAAACGTTGTAGTGATTTTTTCGGAATAGTTATGGTTATGCGTCGTTATGCTTAAGTAAACTTATGCTTTGGGATATTATGCTTATTAAATATTATGCTTATAGTAAATAGGAGTAAAAAAATTATGCTTAAAAAGTTATGGCAAATGAGTATTATGCGTAAATAATGTTATGACAAGTAACATTATGCAATGTTAAATTATGACATAAAATTTTAGGAATAAAAATAGAGAACCTCCTATTGCATAGTGTTAAAATGATTCAGTAACAGCGGTAATAATTCACAAGATATAGAACTGATGAGCAATTATCTGCATACCGTCAATGCACTGTACCTACAGTCAACGACAAAACTTGATTAATTGAAAGAAAGCCACTTTGAAACGGATTTTAGCGCAATTTACTTGGGAAGCTTTCGACAGTATCGAGTTGATTTATACTTAAATATATAAACCTTGTCCACATTGGATTATATCAATAAAAAAAAACAATTGATTATAAGTAGTTTTACAAAATCCTGAGGACAAACTAAATGTAATGTCATGTTCATATTATTATATGCGAACATCTATGGCAGTCATTACGGGTGTTAGAGCCCTCAAAAGTCCAACAACTGGTCAAGTTGTAATGCTTCTATATCGCCTTTGGGTTGTGGAGGTCAGTCGGCAGTCGCCTCACGGAAAATATCGTAGTTCAGAAAAAGCTTCGGATGCGACTGGAATTTACGCTAGGATGAAGGTTCATATAATTATGTGGCCACTTTTCGTGCCATTCTTCCAGTTGATGTCGATAGGGAGGAATTCTTTGACACAAAGAATATATATTTAGCTCTTGCGCTTAGTAAATTATAATTTATTGAAATAAGTATGCACTAAGCTACTTTTGCTGTTGATTGTACATAGCACATCGCAGTCTCGCACGTGGTAACAAAAAGCGCTTTGTGTGAGCTTATGTAATTAACTGGGAATCTCCTAACTTGCCTACTTCACAATGTAAACAACGGTTTATCTATCTTATTTATTGCATACCGAGAGGGTTTCCCTTAATTGGTGTTATGGCTAATGTTGTCTTTTGTGAGTCTTTCCTTAATAAACATGTTTTCGTTCTTCTTTGGGAACAGGAGTACCTACTTATTTCATTCTTCTTGGCGCGTTTAATGACAAAATAAGTTATTTCGTGCTTGTGAAATTCTTAAGACTTTTGCTTATGGTGCCATTTAATAAGTCATCACACTCACAGCGATTCCTCGGTCACCAAAACTTACACTCTAGTTTGTTGTCTTTCATGAGAGTGAATATATTATATTGCAAGCTGACCTATGAACCCCCAGAGGAAAATCTGCACCGAAAGCCTCATCCGTTATTTAGCAGGGGTACCGACTAGTAGGGCTCCGGAGGTGTTATTAGGCCCTCCCTTTTTGGTGAAGGTAACTTTATAATTAGTAATTATAAATAAGTTCATTAATTTGCTCGTCTATCGGACATAAAACGGTTTATAGGGGTGTATTTTGAAATGTGTAATAATACCTAGTACCTACTTATTTGTTTTTTACTACATGCATTAAATATATTCTTCATTAAAGTTCTTTCTTCATTAATTTTCACATAAATAATTATTTTATGATTCATAAACAAGTTAAAGACAGTTACGAGTGTCATCAAAAACTCTTTTTCTTGGGCCACGACCGTAGTCGTACCGTGTACGGGTTGTTGGGTTTTGTACGCGGCGACTCGACACCTAACATAATAGATCGTAAAACTAAAAGTAATTAGAAGAAACCCTATAAAATCTATTGATAGACATAACGAAAGCGAATGTCTTGATCACAATTATTAACGACAGCTGTACGTATCGTTAACCATAGGCTAATTACTATACTTCATAGATCTTAGTGGAAGAATCTATACCTTTTTACTACAATAAAACTGAAGAGTATCTATGTTTGTTCTTCTTCGACAATGACGGGTGTGATTTGACAAAATGTTTATTAATAGCTTTTGATAGACTAATTCTTGGTCATGATTATAGGCTTACAACCCTTTCGAGTGTAACGATAAGGCAAAATTAGGCAGAAAGTCGCAGCCGGGCGAATAGAGGATTGTTCTACAAACTAAGGAGGAAAATGAGTCTGATTCCGGCCCGATTTTTGAAGTGAAAACTTCTTTAGCGGCGTTGGATGGGTGTAAAATGTTAAGGAAGCGTCAGGATTAGTTGACCTTTGAACCGTAACCGACGACTGACGTCATACAAGATTAGGTACAGACTATCTATTTTGCAAGTTACGATAGATAGCGTCGTAGCTAAAACGGTAAGCACTTCGACTGTAAGTCCTTATAGTTTCAGATAGTATCGGGTTCTTTTTTTTTTTTTACGTGTGGGACTCGAACCGACTAAACCGCACGCCGTCTGTAGGTCGATGTGCTAGGCCGGAGGTGAGGTTGTCTTTTGACATATCCCTCGCACCCCGGCTGACCCAGGGCCATTCCTCTCGGTCTGGCCCTCCTCGGGAGGGGGGACCACGCGGTCCCCGACTCGCACCTGGTGTGGGGGGGGCGCGCATCGTCCTACGATGCGCGCCGCCGCCGTGGCCTGCTTCTGCTAGGGTGACGAGCGGCTGCACCCGTCACCCCCAGGCCCGCGCTCATGGGGGGCGGAGGTCGGTTTGCCCCCTTCGACGCCCGAGCCGCCTACGAACGCGGCCAGCGATGACCTGCTCGCAGAAGGAGGCGCTGGCCGCCCACGCATAAGCGCAGCGGACCATCGCCGCGAGCAGGGTGGAGAGCGTGAGCACTCTCACCTCCAGGGCCGTCACAAGCTCCCGCCTCGGCGCTTCAAACGCCGGACACTCGGTGAGCGTGTGCAGCTCCGAGTCCACGCTCGCGTCGCAGTGATGGCACTCGGGCGTTGGCTCTATGCCCATCAGATACAGGTACCGCCCGAAGTTACCGTGTCCGGTAATGACCTGCGTCTGACGGTACGAGTACGAGAGGCCACCGTGTGGCCTCTCTAGCCACTCCCCCATGATGGGTCTTACCGCCGCAATCACGGCGTGCCCTGCGCGTGGTTGCTCAAGTCGTAGTTCCCACTCGGTCACCATGGCCCTGTGGAGCCGAGACTTCTCGGCCCGAATTTCTTCGGGCTCGGGATCGAGTCCCCGCTCCCGCGCCTCCTTTCGGAACCGATAGAGTGCCGAAAGGGTCCTCGCTTCCAGGATCCACGGTGGCGATCCGGCCAAGAGACTCGCCGCTTCAAAGGATATCGTGCGGTACCCCCTGATGGTCCTGGAGGATAGTAGGTTCAAGGCACCTGGCCTTCAGGGATTTTTTTGTGATTGTTTTTCTTATTATAATTTATTACTTTTGGTGATTATTTTTTCTTTTTGTAATTTATTACTTTTTATGATTATTTTTTCTTTCTGTAATTTATTATTTTTTTTGATTGTTTTTTCTTTTCATAATTTATTAATTTCTTCTGACAGAAAATTAGCAGAAAATAAGTGATAGGTTCTATGATTAGCGCTATATTATAGGTATGGTATGGTATGTTCTTTTTTATCTTTTTCTATGTATATAACGAAGAAAGAAAAAAGAAAATGTTTTCACTTCTGCCGGCACTCCCAGAGTGCAACCCGTTTTTTTTTTCATTATGGTTACTAAATATAGTTTATCATAAAGCATATAACGCCTTTTAGCCTATGTTAAGTGGAACGATCAAAAAAATTTAAAAGAAATAAGGCCATTTCAATTAATCAAGCAGCAGGAAACTGAGAATGTATCCGAGAATTAAGGATTTAAACTAGAATCAACGTTTATGTGTAATATTAATATCACAAATAAACATAAGGCTTCTAACCATTATTTCGTTATAGTCCATTTTCTGTTTAATTCCTTTACCTGTACGTTTTATCTGCCTTCAAAACCAAACTTTTAGATTTTCTAACAAATACTTATTAGTTATAGATAAATTGATTGTAAGAAGTAGATAAACGCTTAACTATTTTGACTTTAAAGTATATAGCGGAAGAATAAGCAAATTATGCTACACAACCTGGTTTAACTAATGACCTCAATGTTGTAAAAAATAAAATATTGTGCACATTACATTCGATTTTGCTCGTGGGGCACTTCAGGATTCTGAGATATTACGCTTTGAATAAAAAAATTGTCAACAAAATATTTTTCATCTAAATTATTTTTAGTGACCAGGTAGATATAGGCATGGTAAACGGTATGATTAATAAATAATCAATAATAAAAATTTTCATGATATTTTACTGAGCCCCCGAAGAACTAGCCTAAAAACAGAACAAAGGGCAGCAGGTGAAACTGCGTGGCACAGCTAATCTAATATAAATCTTGTTTCAAATAACAGACTCAGCTATTAAAGTAAAGGTCCGAACCACACACCCTACTTTCTCTACGGTGAATAATATTCCAAATTTGAATAAGGCGAGAGGGACTAGCGGTTAACAGTCGGCCAAGGACACAGTGAATGACCTCGTGTCCTCCCACGGCGAGGACTGTCCGAAGGCACCTCTTAATGGGGCAACCATGACCGCAGATACACGAAAGAGTGGACGTCACATTATAATTTATTATCATTTTATATTTATTCATATTTGTATTCTTTCCACGTTCGTTTTTATTTTTATAAATAACGGTTCATTTTATAGAGTCAATAATAGACGTGCTTTGTATGGTATAGAAAGTAAATGTTACGGTGGAAAATGAGCTGTCAAATATGCTAAATAACGCCAGAAGCGGCAGTTTACGAAATTATTTTAACCAATAGGTATTCTAATAGCTTTAAATGCTCATTGAACTAGGTCGTTTGTACATTATTTTAGCGGCTTAGCAACATAAGTTTGTGCTACTAAAATGCAATTAATCTGTAACACCACCCTAAGTAAAACTGTTACGTTTTGAAATTCCTATTCTAAAGGGATTATCCGACGCATCTCGTAAACAGTGCCTATTTACAAATATTTATTTATTGGCATTTGGTTGCTTGTATTATTCATTTCAAATAAATACGTACTTAGTGTCCTACATAAAAAAAAAATACGAAATACTTTTTGGCTCTATTTTTTTTTTTTTAAAGAATATTAGCTACCTATGTTACTACATATATCTATAAAAATTAATGTATCTTTGTTTGTTCCTTATACGCATCTGTACCATTTATCTGATTGTGTTAAAGTTTATTGTGCGCATAACTATGAAGATTTCTAAATACACAATAAATAACAGGCGTCCACACATGCCCAATATTAGCAAGTATGGATATAAATGTTATTTAAACTAATCAAACCAACAATACAGTATTTTTAATTTGTTTGTAATGTTATCTGATATGCATTACTAGACATATTTCCCGGGTAATGCATCTGTTGACGCACAAACACAATCTCGGTCATTGATGTCGTCAGCATACGACACACTGACCGAAAAGACAGTAGGTAAGAAAGACAGTTGTATCTTTATAAGGAAATACCACATTAAGATTTCTCTAAATACCTTCCTACCAAATACAAATCTTCTACAAAACAATTACTTTCCATTTCATTTACGCTAATACAGAAAAAACATTTATCTTATTTTAACATAACATTTTTATGCACCCATATATTATAGACGGCCAGACGTTTTATTGATTCTTGGGTCATTGTGTGTGAGGTATGGTGTTTTAAGGTAGGTACTTAATTTTGGGTAATATTAGGTTGCATACAGATATTGATACGATAAAATCGCCGATCTGGGCCATTGACAGTCAAATGTAAAGCCAAAATGCGTTTATTAACTTAGTATTTCTTAGCCTGTAATAATATTAAAGTAGGTACAGTAAGTAGGTAGGTACCTAAATAAATACGCGCGATATATCTACAAAAACTGAAAAAAATATTTAAAAAAAGTTGTAATGTTTGATCAAGTTTTATCAAAAGACATGACTTTTAACAAGTTGATTTGAAACTAGCGATCGGCCCGGCTTCGCATGGGTGGTAAAAACGTTTCGGTGGAAATCCAATATAGACTACGTCACACGGTGAAAGAATTTTTAAAATCGGCTCAGAAGTTTTTGAGTATATTCATAACAAACATACACATAAAAATACAAATCTTTCCTCTTTATAATAGTAGTGTAGATGTAAATGTCAAGTATTTATTTCCTTTTTATATTTAGTTTTTCCTCTTCAGTTGTGTAAAATATTTATTTTTTAGATGGTTGTATTTAGGTTTAGTACAATTAAAGTAAAATTTCAAATAACAACCAACAGCCGAATAAGAAGAATAATAAAAGAGAAAGATAGAAGAGAGAGTTACAGTAAAAGGAATTCCAGTAACGCTTTCATAGTCGTTTTGGAGCCGAATATTATAGTTTCAGTTTCAGAAAAATAGCCTATATGAAGTACAAGCGCTTGATCAATTTATAGTGAATTTATTTGAATTCTAAGGTTTTTATATGCAACCAGGATCATAGTGTGGCTATTTTTAGTATAATTACGCTAGTACTATTATCTATTCTGTGGTATAGTACTATTATGTAGGTACTTCGTTGTGACTTTAAAACTACCTACCTACCTAAATACCTATCATGGTGGTAAATAGAGCGCAAAGTTATTATAGCATCGATTTTCTTTGTTTTACAGGAGAAGCAATTTCCCTGATTACCCCAATTTATGTTCGAATATGAATCCACTTTGCTGAGCCCCTTTTAATTAATTGTTAATACATCGTGCGGCATGCCTGCTAGGTTTATTATGACATTGTACAATTGGATATTCACCGACATATGAATATAATGTAATAGCGCAAAGGCCAAACGTCTAACTTACACAATTACTGTGTAATTACTGCGTACCTATAATAAATATTTGGTCGCTTCATGTTTAATACCAATTATGTGAGTTTTCCGGTATTACGAAGTTCAGCTCCTGATGAACACTTTGTTGTGATAAATTATACATGAGAATTAAACTAACACAATTACAAATAAATTCTCAGCCATACGGGGGAAATCACGAATATATGTACAAATGAATGCAGCGTGATCACAAATGTAAGCTTCCTTAACCAAAGCCTTGATTATAATTTACAATTTTGTGGTCATATCGTGAGGACAGAAAAAAAACTCTATAATAAATTACTTCGTGGGCTGAATTTTTGTATGAGACTATTGAACAGGGATAAAGGGTTCGATTTTATTATTAGATTGGGCCAATAGTATCTATTTATAGGTCTTTCTCATGAATATCGATAAGCTTACTTACATCTATTATAAAAGACTTTGATAGATAAAAGTCCCAGACAAAGTGAATGGTATCAGTTACGTTAGTAATAGTATATTCTATGATATTCATTGTACCTAATAATTGACCACTGTAATCATGTTATCTGTAAACAATATATATTGTACTCTCCGTTTTTTCACTGTACCTATAGGTACCTTTTACTAATCAAATATACCTTTGATAAGATAAGTGGAAAAATGCATTTATCCAAAGCGCTCCAACTACAATATTACACTAACCTCTATTACCTCAATGAAAAAGAGGTGTTATTAAGTCCATTGGCCAGGGAGCACTAAAGTATACCTACAGTCTTACACCTTTGCCATTCTCTAATAGCTAATAAGTTTCTCAATTTACTAAAACAACACTTGATAAATGTTCAGCTGAAATCAAGCGTGATAAGACTGCTACAATCAATCATATTTAGACGCTGATTACAAGAGTGATAGATGGATACTTGGATGAGGCCGTAGTACGGACGAATTGGGGTACAGGCCGAATGAAATTGGCTTTCTACCAGAATGACACGAGAGGGACGTTGGACTAAATTGTTTGGTTGCAAAATATACAGTAAGCATGTCCCAGATGTCTCTAGTGTACTACTAATACGAGAATATGCCTGTATATATTCTTATATTATTACTCAGTAAGGTACACCTCTACCAGTAACCGCTGAAGTTGGGCGTTTTAACAGGAGTTTTACTTTATATATCTTTTATCAAAAGACACTCAGGAATTTATATTAAAAAAATGTAAGGATTGAAACAAATCATGTAACGTTAATCAACAGCCTAAAGTGCCAAAGATTTATATAAGCAGCTGGATTCCTGAAATATTAAAAGTAGTAAAAGAGTTTCGGCTACTACTAGTAATCGACTCCTTCATAACTTGTAGAATATTTAGTTACAAGATTTGTAATGTCATGTGAACTTGTAATGTTAATTTAATCACATACAGACAAGATGTAAAAAGGTAAATATTTATCCAGTGTCCAAAATACTCTGCATCTACAGTCCCAAATAATTAAATGCTAAGTTCTTAGTTGAGATAGCGCTGTGTCACTAATGAGAAACTCAATCCGGAGCCTTGGCAATTCTACTAATCGCAGGAAAATACTACGAGGAAAGTTTGACCTCAGTAGAGCGAAGATACTATCCGGTTGGTGGAAGTTTTATATTTTAAGGGATTATTATTGAATCAACTATTATTAGGCATATTCTCTAGGTCAGGTAGTGATGCCATGCGTCTCCCAGAAGTCATAGGCAGCCTCGACTTGAGGCTCGACGAGAATTATACCTCTGATGAAAGCGATGGAAGCAACTGCCGACTAACCTCTCTGTCCCAAGAAGACAAACTGTGCTAGAGTCTGGTCCAACAGTGCATGCAGACGAGTTTGGCTTGGCCCCAAAGGTCTTGGTGGTCCCCGGGAATGTGAAATACTTATATCATAATGATTATAGTAGTATTTGTATTATGTTGTAGGTATAATTATTATTCCTGAAACTACCAGAGACCTTTCCCCTTATATTCCCCTGTTCCATTCTCTTCCACCATTATCCTTTAGCCATAATTCTAGTGTTGTATTCTTTTACAGGCCACAATAATCATTCACCAACACATGTACTTGTCAGCTGCCGTAGTACAAAAAAACTTGGTGGAATCATAGCTACTGATGACGTCAAGAGACCTTTTAATAACGTATATTTTTTCTGCGCCTGCATTTGTAATGTAATTTACATATTATACAAGCTATCAACGGCACGTTTTCAATATATTAAAACTGTAGGTAATTTAAATTGTTTATTTTTCAAAAAACTTTATTCTATACACATACAAACGGCCATGGCATCTTTGAACTATTCTCATAATTGTACTGTTAAACAAGTATCTACTTTTATTACAAGATGAATTAATGAAACTATAAATTCCTATGACGGCCTCTGGCGGTGGTAGAGCGTTCATTTGCTAAGCCAGAGGTCGCTGCTTCGATTCCTGCTCAGTGTAGATATTAGTATGAATATGTCCTGGACTCTCGGAGCTGGGAGGACAGACGACAGTCACTTCCATAAAAGCCATAGTCTGTGAGGTCAAATACTTGAATGCAACCAGGAAGAGCTCATTTTAAGTGATGTTGATGACAATACCTCAGCTATGTGTACTGCTTTTACAATCGTGCTCTCACTGTTAATAGCATAATAATCCCGGTTATTTTTTGCAGGGTTGTCCTTAAGTCCCAACCGGTCGAGGCAGTTGTCAATTCGAGCTAGCTTTTACGGTTCTAATAAAATTGAAATTAGCATACCATCACCCGCTTGTACAGTTATACGCGTAATTAAATATTCCATGGCTTGTTATGACTCCGAACAAAATAGAAGTACCTAAAACTCGAAGTGGTGTTTTATTACGAAGAGGTTGAATGGCCATTAAGTACTATTGTAGTAGATCGATTTACGAGGCTTAACGACGTTACGCGTGGTCAATAGCTTTGTGTGTGATTTGACTATTGAAAAGCAAATTATTTTTGTTATTAAAGGAAATATTTAGATGTTTGACGATAATGTCGGCAGTTTACGGGTATTTTTAATGAATACTTTCGCAGTATATTTATTATTATGTTATTATACTTATTATTAATACAGTGCCCCGAGCCGAAATAATGGAGACAACGGAGCATTACGATTGGCTGCGTGCCTACTGCCGACCAATCGCAATGCTCCGTGGTCTCGATACGTTTACGTTACGTTTTTTTGGTCGGGGCACTGTTCCCGATTCCGACGACGGAACATTTCTTTGCATTATCAATATATGACATTCCTTTTGTTTATGAGTTGCCATTTTAACACTCTCACTCTCATGGTGGTAAAAAGCTATAGTTTACGTCATGTACTAAGAATATTACTACTAATTAAGAAATTTAAAAAATACGGTCTACGTAACAGGTAATTAGCATGGTCTCGGTCCGGTCTAGGCACGTCGCAGAGGCTGTTGAACTCACTCAGGTCAAAAGCCTTGTACTGCCAACGCCGCTCATATTTATTGCCAATACAATTTTCTGTACCCACGTGTTACGAAGATAATTCACCTGTGGGTGCGTTATCGGTAATAATATTTTATAGAGTAACTTTAAATCAGTTGCTAAGGAACTGTACTGAGATTGTGGAGTTAATGTTCTGAAACTTTTGTGACTTGCACACAAATTAGATTTAAGTTATGTACGATATCTCGCTTGACTCACTCTTTCTAGGCTGACTTAAATTGAGTTTTCATGTTAGCACTCAGCCCCAGATTCCGAGGTTAGCAAAATATATGTTAACTACTATGTTAGATAGTAGAAGCTCGTGAAGTATAAGTATAGAAGCAGATAGCGGGCTGTACTCTCTGCTTATAGGAAGCGAACTAGGCATATAATTATGTAATGTAAGTATGCAACAAAAAATAATATCTAATGTTTTTGGATCATTTGAAATTTAAAAAGAAACGTCTAGCTAAAAGTAAATAATAACAAATCAATATCAATAAAATTCGTTAAAAAGTGGTTTTATTTTAATGAGTGATATTCGCGTAAACTTTAGGAAATATATAAAAGATATTAAGACAGAAGTAGATAAATGCGAGAAGTCGATTATTTCATCTAAGTATAACATATAATATAACATCTATATTATTTTATAGCAAGTTACATAACATTTAACAGCTGTTTCCTCTAACGTATCTATCTGCTGCGTTTTTTTTTTTATATAAGACACGTCAATTTGACTCCGCATCGCCTAATGATAAGCTGAAGGCAAAGTCTCAGGAAAGGGTCACCATTACAAACACGTATCATGTTAACAATGGTGGCACTCAGCTTGACGGCCTCATCAGATGCTTATTCACGCCCTGCTTAAAGGACCCGGGACTGCAGGAAGAAGGAACCACGTAAGCTGGCAAGGAGTTCCAGGTCTTAATGTTGCGACAAAGGAAAGAGTCACCGAATCGCTTGGTTTTTGAAGGAATATTCTGCACCGTATGCGGGTGACATCTAAGCCGTGTTGTCCTGTGTAGGAAAGGAGAGGGTGGGACTTATTCGAAGAGTATTCCACCCAGGAACGAATTTGTGTCTTGTATAGAGTTTCGGGCTAAGTAGGCTTACAATTATTATACAAATTGAATGAGTAAATGTTTCAGATGTTATATAAGATTTTAACCTGCATTAAACTCCAACAATGTGGTAGCAAAAATGCAAAAAAAAAATGCAGCTTTAGAGATTTTTCGATGGCAGTAATTTTATTCGTAATTTATTTAATACAATTTATTTGATATGGCGTATATGGACAGTCTTTTGTCTCGTACCAAAAATAAATATCACAACCAACATTGTATACTGCCAGTGATGATGCACTTCAACGAAGAAAAATTGCATTTTATATTTTTTTCGATGACAACCCTTACTTGATCTAATTCGGCTGATAAAAGTATAAATATATTTTTACCAAGCTGAAGAAGCTATGACTTTCATGTCGTAGTTTTAAAGTAAGTAAGAGTACAAAGAAAAGGTTGGTAGAAATTTACATTATATAGGTGCTCAAAAATGTGCAAGCGTGTTATCCAAACCAGTGATAAGTCTAGTGTCTGTAGACAATGTACGTGTTCTGAATGTAATAAACTTCTCAACGTCTCTGAAAATGTGGAGATGCTCTTTTGTTTGGGGGTCAATTACCGCAAAAATCTAAGTAAAGATATCTATAATAAAGTATGTATACTTGAAATGAATTGGCGGTTCGCTCTCCAATTATGTTTCAAAAACAGAGCTTAAAAATTCGCGTGAAGTCTTCATTTAAGTTGCCAGTTTGGCTAGTAATTATAATTCATCCAATGGAGCGTGTCTGTCATTGTAAAAAAAAGAAAATTCTCATTAACTAGACAAAAAATAGAGTTAAGAAGTACCGCTCACAGCTTCCTTGTTTCTTACGGACAGAATTTATTTTTTAAAAGGTCTTAAGGCTGTTTGTTTTGCTATCATCTGTTGTCCTGTCGATTGTAAGTGGTGGCCATATATGGGATTATTACCAGACAGTGTAAATCGGCTCTGAGCATTGTTAAATATAGGAAAGCACCGCGAGCGACCGCGAGGCATTTGTTCCTAAATGCTGCTATGTTGTTTCTTTAATATCTATAGTGCATTGCATATCTTTACCTTGATAACCTCTGATAACTTTTTAAAATCAGTTTACACACTTCAGTAGATTTGCTATCTTTCTATTCGTATCTATTTTAAATCGAAAACCAATAATTATCGTGCAATTGAGAACGATAAGTACAATATCATTGTACATTATTGCATTGTCACGTTGCGTTGTAAATTTTTTTTTTTGCTGCCGAGAACAGTTTTCAGAAACGAAGTCTATGAATAAGTACAGTTGCCATCGGTATTGGCTTATCATATTCTATTCACAAAAATAAATATAGGTACAGATAGTTTTTCGTTAGTCTTTAGTAACCGTTGAAGGTGACTCTACAGAAAGAAATACACAGATGTAATTACACCGCGCAGCAATTTGTACTAAGTAAACCAACAATGTGTCACACGTTATTACTTCCTCACTTTTACTAGCACAAAAACCACCATAATATATCTACGTGCCTGATAACAGAACTTTCTTTTAGTCTGTAAGCGATGAATAAAATAGTATCACAAAATCATCTGAAACTTATTTCTTTGACTGGAGAAAGGTAAGCACCGCCGTCGGTTCTGCTGACCTACTTGTGAGAATGCTTTCTGTAGCACCACGATAACTATGAATAATTTGTTTTGAATAGAACACAGCTCGACAGTTGTTTGTTTAGTCAAGCTTAAATAAAACCAGCAGAATCCGTTGATATACTTCAAAATTTATCTACAAGTAGCTGTGTCGGTTGTCGCGGATCGGGGTATGAAAAATAGATGTAGCCGATTCTCAGACTTACTGAATATGCATAATTTTTGAAGTGAAAACTTCTTTAGCGGCGTTGGATGGGTGTAAAATGTTAAGGAAGCGTCAGGATTAGTTGACCTTTGTACCGTAACCGACGACTGACGTCATACAAGATCAGGTAAAGACTATCTATTTTGCAATTTGCCATAGATATCGTCGTAGCTTAAACGGTAAGCACTTCGACTGTAAGTCCTTATAGTTTCAGATAGTATCGGGTTCAAACCACCTGGCCTTCTGAAACTTTTTGTGATTATTTTTTTTTTGGAATTTATTACTTTTTATGATTATTTTTTCTTTCTGTAATTTATTACTTTTTGTGTTTATTTTTTCTTTTCATAATTTATTAATTTCTTCTGACAGAAAATTAGCAGAAAATAAGTGATAGGTTCTATGATTAGCGCTATATTATAGGTATGGTATGGTATGTTCTTTTTTATCTTTTTCTATGTATATAACGAAGAAAGAAAAAAAAGAAAATGTTTTCACTTCTGCCGGCACTCCCAGAGTGCAACCCGTCTTTTTTTATAAGAATCGGTCGAGCCGTTTCGGAGGAGTATGGGAACGAACATTGTGACACTAGAATTTTATATAATAAAGAAGATGAATAGAGGCACGTTATTTAAATTTATTAATGACATAAGTATAATCAAAGCTATCGCTTGACCCACAGCAATCAATATAGCAATAATGTTTAATTGATATATTAAGATTACCAATAAATGAAATTTAAAACTAACAACTATGATTAAAATAATCTAAGATTAATAAATATTTACATACATAATGCGTCGTGAAATTCCTCCGCATCATCACCGACCTGTAACTTTCCTATGGTATCTATGGTTAACACGTTATAGCATGGGTTAAAGAATGTGGTGATATAGCAATACAGAACTATAGAAATACAGAAATGTTCTGAGCGGGAATCGAACCTCTAATTCAGTAGTCAAACGCTGTACCATTCTCACAGACATATAAAGGGTTAAAAGGAAACAATCGTTAACCATTTCTTTTATTTTTGTTTCTGGCAAATATTTAAAAACCAAAAATTAATGGTATGCCTAATATTTCACGAGGCGAATGGCTTAACTAAATAGGGGGCAAGTCGAACCAGGCGTATAGGCTCATAGCCAAGCCAACAATTTTTTAAGTTTCTTTTATTATTTAAAAATTCATATTTATGATAAAAGCGTATTTAACGATATTCTTTTACGTCGATGTTAAATGCATCGTTCATTACAACCATTCCCATTCGAACATCGCGTGGGAAGATGGACATTCGACAAACTGGTTCACTCGTAGAATATAACGTTACTAAACAAAATATAACCAAAGAGCATTACTCTGTTGCTGAATCATGCGCACCTATCTTTATTTTTGAAATGATTATTTTCTAATTAACATTATTACGGTATTTTATTGACTTTTAATGTTTTTTGACATTAGATCATTGGTAATTATTATTTTGCATTATGTGATAGTATGATTTTGTCCATGTTGTGAATGTTTATAAATATAATGTATGTACACCATGGCATGTACAGAGCAAACATTTTATTGTACACGTACATTACGGCATTCTACAAAAAAAAAATTGAATTGCATCGCAAAACATATCGGTATGATTTTAATTAAGCACCTGGTCTGTAAGGGTGGTTGTTACTGGTCGGGATGTAAGACTGGTTGGCAGGTAACACTAGAGCTAAATATAAACTCAACAAGTTCTGTTGGTAAAGAATCGCACATCAGATTAGTACATGTATGTGCAACTCCAGTGGATAAATACTACGTTATATTTCCTTTACCACTACTGGGCTTAGATAGGATAATACCTAATTGGTAAGGTAGTGACAATGGCCGCTAATAATTTACCAAGATATTAATGTAAAGTATGAGTAATATTTTATTATACTTGATTAATTGTATTATAAAATTATCTCTAAAATATCATCTGCAGTACGGTACCTTCACTTCCTGACTGATGAACGAGGCTTTAGCGTATGCTTTACTTTCTAACTTCCCGTAAAAACAAAAATTAACCAAACTATGGAAATGAATATGAAATGAATTCCAGACTCTACGGTTTAAGACAGCTAATGGTGACTATGAGAAACAATTGATTGGTAGTAGTAAGAATTCTAATCAAATACGCATTTGCGAAATATCAAGTTCCAAAGACTGTCGACCGATAAATTAGATTCGATGAGTTTATCACTAACTGTTAATTCCGTTTAGATCCGGTATTTATTCAATAATTCGAGTTTAAGATAAATAATTATATAGGATCGGCTATGAAAAGAGACTAGTTTATAAAACCGGCCTGCGTCGGCACTTATCTGGTGACCCGATTCGAGGCGAGTGTGAACGGCAGCGGTTCTTGTACTGAAGACGAGACGCGGCGCCCGCCGGTCA